>BDGG01000002.1:8409413-8470946 GCA_001949185.1 Ramazzottius varieornatus | reverse complement strand
ATCGACGGTTACCCTCTTCGTTTGTGTGCAGAACGATCAATTCTTTTATGGCGGAAGTGAGGAACAAATCAATGCAGTCCGGCATGTCCATCACGCGCGATCTTGCATGCGGGGTTACACCGCCTTCTCCTGTCATCTTGTTGACGCTACGAGTCTTCCCAGTGTCAAGCGGAAAGCGCGACCATTGGACAGCGCCATTCTTGCTGAAGTAAGGACCGATATCGTTGATCTGGTAGAGCACGTCGTCGTCATCGCTTTCTGTGTCCGGCTGATCTTCCCCAGTTTCCACTACGTCAGGTTCAGCCAGAACTTCATCATCGTTCTCCGGTACTTCCGATGCACAGCTTGCCGTCTTAGATTCCTCCTCCTCAACGTCCATACCTTGAAACTCGCAAACCAAGAAGAAAAGCACGAGGCGTACAAGAAACGCTCTTTGAAGTAATTAATTTCATAAATATCTATGAAAAGCGCAACACTTCCGTCAGTTTATTCGATGCACTTGACTAATTTTGATTGTTTTATTGTGCTGACACGTTGTTTCCATGAAGGAGTTTCAGAGCTCACTGATGGCTAATCAATCAAAAAGGCTACTCCATTTTGCACCAGACTGTAACATCAACAACAAATCAACTGATCAAATTCAAGTAACTCATTCAATAATCAACACCATTTCATTAGAGCAATAGTTTCTAGCGTGACAATCATCTTTCCTCTTCCCGAACCACCAGCCACTTCCCCGCCGTGAATTTTCCGTATGTATTCCAGCAGGGCAGGAGGATACATCAGAACAGACTTTGGTCCAGCTCGCGCCATGGATTGCTCAACGTCCTGAAAGCAATCACCGACAACAGTCAAACCTTCGTTCACATTGCAGACAAACAGAAAACGACAAAACACATCAATCCGACTTACGAAAATCTGACTGCAGAGGGCTCTGTAAATGGCGAATCGTGCTTCCCTTCCCTCGAGACCGTGCGAAGCCTTCTCCATGAAAAGCAGTAATTTTGGAGGAAGAGTCAATCTGTAATTGCAGAGCTTGATGTTAGAATGCCATATAGAAATCCCATTTGAAAATCGACAAAAACGTACCCTTGATTTCCGAAAGCTGTCTCCAGTTCTCGCTGAGCTTCCATAGTGCACAAAATCCCACAATACCGTACAGAAAGCTTCGAAGAAGATGTTGTCGACGAAGAACGGAGGAAGGCTAAGTGGCTGCGATCGGAAAGCGTAAAATCAAATTTTGAATTTTTCGATCGTAACTTTGACTGTGCCACTAGTGGTAGTAGCGTGTATGACGTCATAGACTGCGCCACATAGTGTTTTGTTTCATGCAAGCGCCATATTTCTTTCTGACCACTGGGCAAGCACAGTATTAACGAAACAAACTATGAACTGTAAAGAAAACAGTCTAGTATGCCTTGAATTTTTTCCAAGTCATTGTGTCAAACGATACGCCAGACAGAATTGGATTTGTGTACGAACAGCATTTTACGACTAATTTTTCAGAAAAATTTCACACTTTTTGCCCACTGTTTAGCCGGTGGTCGCTGGGTGGACTGGATAGAGAAATGTAGCTCTCAGTCAAACGTGAAAAAACGAGACGTAAAAGTGGAACAGGAGAGTTTCAACAGCGAGGTAACTGTGCGCCGGACAAGTGAGTTGTACCCTTGGTATTCTAAGTGTTAAGAAATCTCGAAAGTTGAGTATTCGGTTTGCACGCAAGCAGGAACTATCAATTTCCCAACTTTCTTATCTTCAGTATGACTCGTGCCGCACACCACGTATGGAGGTGAGAAGCAATGGTACTGGGAAATTAGTTCTTTTTTCGCAATGTTGGTACGTGTTCCTACCCTTTTCAGGTTTGTTTTAGGTCGACGGTGCTAAAGAGACTGCGTCGTTTTCGAGATTATCGAAAGTGTTTTGTCATGAAGGCAGTTATCGAATGTAGATTCTTTGTTACCTCTTTGCCTGATCGTTTCCCTGCAAATTTTACCGCGGTTGCTCCTCGTAGAATTCATTGAACGGCAATGTCTGCCACTCATTATTGTTCAGCTGAAAAACTCGGATGGAATACGCCGTATGTAAGAATAGATTTCCAGATGCAAGGTGTATTTGAAGACAGTTATTAGAACCTGTGAGAAGTCTTCAGTCTACCTGAGCGGTAAATGGTTGTTGTCTGACAAAACCACAATGGGTGTACGATCGGAATACAAATCAGAATTATTCCGCTCTTTGCGGGATACTTCCAGTGTCTTGGAAATGCACTGAGGGTCTGTCCAAATGTCTTACAGTAATCTGGCTGATACCCGTCAGCGATCTAACTAGTACCTACAGAATATAGATCTGATGGAATCTCCATGGACCAAAAATCATTTCTGTATAATTCCTGCAGATTTCTATCAGAGTCTTGTTTTTATATGAGGTAAGCTTCAATGACGTTGGTCATAATGAAGAGGAACTGCGTGAAGCGACAGGTGAAAAGAGACTGCGAGCGTACAATGGTACCGACCAGGTAAATGGGCATGTGGAGCAAACACATGGACATTTCCATTGCAGTCCGATGAGCGATTAGAATTCCCGACCCTGTTCGAAGGTTTTTGGTGGTACAGATGGCTATCAGGAAAACCAGGTTGATCAAGCCACGCAATAGTGTGGTGCAGAGCGTCGTTACGAACCAAGTGGTCAAGCTAGACTTGTACTGGCTCAAAAAACGGAAATCCAGACCTGAGCCATTAGTCGGGAAGGATACATTCGACACATGGACCGGATTATACTTGGAAAGGTTCAGTGCATTCGAGTCGACGTGCCCTTGCGCAATGGAACTGACTGCGTAATGGAACTGATTTGAAACTGTCTCGAGCTGCTGGATTTTGCAAGTGAAGTGATGCTGACAAGATCTTGCCAGTAGGAATTCAAGCGCGCGTCTGAACGATGTCTAGTGGTTGAGGAAATTTCTCAGCTGCAAGAACGGCTTCCGGGTTTGCACCTGGAACGAAATTTAACAGACATCACTGACTCTCCTTGACGGATCCTCCGCATAGCAAGCTTAATTGTAGGCTCGCCTTACTCGTGAACTGAACACCGGCATTTTGCTCGCTGGATCCGCTTTCGTATGTGCTCCCAGTTTGATTCGGCTTCACCAGCAGATTCCTTGATCACAGGTGTATGTACTGCTATAGCGAGCAAAGTCAGCTTGTAGTCAGGCATGACCAGTCGAAGTATAACCACCTTGGTTATGCGACAGATCAATCAGGTGCATCAAATATATCACCCTCATTATCGATGGCGTACTTGCTCATTGCACTGAATTGAGTTTTGGCCAATTGATCATTTTCCCGCAGAATTGAACGAACACAAATCATCCTTAACAAAGGACCGATTTTGGTTTGTCATAGTGTCATAAAGTTCGTCGTAGTTCATTACGTTCACCACGAACAATGTCTCGTAGATGAATTAGTCGCCTTTACAAAATCTCTTTTGATAAATGCAACGTGGAACTCGGGTGTCAGCTAGCATTAACCGAAACAGATTCTGGGGAAGGGAAAAGTCTGCACAAGCAGCCACGAGCAATAATCAAGGTAAGCACTCAAAAACACAACTCTGTTTCTCGTCGCAGGTTACTCTGCCTGCTGCAAGGTCATAACAACAGTCACGGTTGCCTCGCTTCGTCCGCTTAGTCCGCCTGTCGGCCCATCAAAGGGCACAATACGAGGACTTCACTTGTTCCGCTTGTCAGATTTGCGCACGAGATCAAAACTTCTCAGCGTACTATTTCGCTTATGCCGCTTGTTCTGCTTATCAGATTTACTCAAAGTACGAAAACCATTTTCCATAAACGATTGATGACTGGACCCCTGCTACAGGACTCCAGTGCCGCGCGCGTGGCCACGAGCACCAGTATGAGCTGGTTGCGTCCTACCTTTGTCTATTGACGTACAGCCTATATCATTCCTTTCTTTTCCTTTATCTTACTGTATGTTTACATCTGCCGTCAAATTCGCATTTCCTTTCGGGCATCGAAGGGTTGGTAAATCGTTTGACGAAAGGAGTTCGTTGTGTCTCGCAAAACGTTATCACAGTTTCAGCCACCGTTACCGTGGCACGGTATGGGCTACGCGTAGAAGGGCTGTATTCAGTTTCAGTTTTCATCGGACTGAAATCAATTTAGTCTTGCGGTATGTCAGACTCGTCAGACTGAACTGCTTCGATCAATAATCATATCAAATCCAGTCAGACTGATATATTTCCAGTCTCCCAACATATTCTTTTTAGAGCTGTTAATGGTTTGAACCATATGGTTTGGTTTGGTTTAGGTGGTGGTTTGCATGCCAAACCGGTTAAATGAAAATGGTTTCTTCCGCAAACCACCAAAAGTGGTCTGGTCTAAACTCCAAACTAGACCATTTAAAACCAACCACATAAACCACCGGTTTGAAACGGTTTGCGAACAGCTTTTTGATCACCAGTACATAGTAAATTCTGACACAGTCTACTTCAATTGACTAATCAACGAAAACAACCACCGAGGACATAAGAAGTTGAGCGACCATTGCTGGTTTCTCTACAAACAGGCGCAAACAGGCAAAACTGGCGCGTGCTGGAATTAAAAAAGCACCATGGCAAGCCATGCGGTGCCGCAATCATTTTTCCACCAGCAGTGTTGTCCAACACTGCCGGAACTGCGATTTTTACCTGTCGGAAGGCGTAGTTCTGATGTCGCGCAGCTTATGACACAGTGCTCACCCAGTTAAAGCTGTGCATCACGTGGTAATCAGAAGGATGTGGCTGCGCACGGTGGCAGTGGGGGGAAAAAGAGTGGCACTGTCAGACGGCCAATGTCGGCCCGACTTCTAGCACAGAATCTGCAGATTTCGTATGAAATTTCCCTTTACCGCAAACCATACTAAACCACATAAACCAGTGGTTCATATGGTTTGGCGTGAGATCGAAACCGGTTTGAGTGATTTGGTTTGAGATGCCATATGGTTTGAGGTGGAATCTGAGGTGGGATCTTGAACGGTATCAGTTTTAGTCCCTGAAATTTCGTCTTTATATCAGTCCCCTGGAAAATTTCGTTCTCCTAATCTTTTTTTGGTGAAGATAGGGCAGTTTTCTGGATGATTGAAATGGGCGAAGACAAGGTGGATCTATGGGTATTTGCGTACCAGAATGCGTTCGAAGGCTGTCTGACCAAATGGTTCAGCAAACACGTCTGAAGTTTCGTAAGGGAGATTCTAAACGGTTCTCGTTATACCCTGAGAAACCCGATTCCAAAGTCAGAATCAGTTTCGGACTCTTCGCGAGCTTGCTTCGCTGTACCTTATCCTTCCATTTTATCAACCCATGTCTCCGTAAGAAAAGCAACGCGAACAATTAAAATTCATTGTGGAACCGTTCCGTAAAGCAAAACTTTAATGATAGTTTCATAGACTAAAAACGGTACTTTACTGCATTCTTTTTAGTGTTTTTGAACTTCGTTTTTGTCTAAACCAGTTTTCGCGCGAGGCACTTCGATTTCAGTCCTTGCATTTTCATTTCAGTCCCTGGGTCGTCAATTTCAGTCCCTCAGTTTTGGTTTCAGTCTCTCGTACATCAGTTTTAGTCTCTGCATATCAGTTTCGGTATCACCGATGTTTGGCTCCAGCCCCTGCGCTGCCAATACAGTACAGTCTCTACCATTTTATTCTGAGTCCGACTCAATGATACGCTAATTTAGTCTAGTCTTGAGACGAAAACTGAAACTGATATGAAAACTGATATTTCATCAGTCTAAGACCGAAACTAAATACAACACTGGTTCGTTCCTAGAAATCGAGCGCCGATTCAAAGACGTCCACCATCCGTGTACAGGACTGGTGCTGCCATCTTATGACACTCCATGTAGCAAGTGAAAGGTATGGGTGGGCCAAGGTCCAACGATGAGTCATTTGCCGTGATGGTTTTTCTACAAACTTCAAAGGTTCATTTCTACAGCACGCAACTCGAGCATCTCTCACGGTTCACAGACACTGGGTGCCACGCAGCTATTGTGTTCTTCTGGAGAGCTGGTTGTTGAACCTTCAGCTGCTGTACTTCCTGAGGGTTTTCATATTGATCGTGCTTTAGCACCTTGCCACCTTCGCCGTCGTTTCTAGGCTTCCGCTCGATCCTCTTCCCTCACGAGTCACGATCAGCTGAGTAACTCCACGGATTTGAGCCTCCTGTCTGTATTTTTCCCCAATTGTTCCTTTCATCCTGTTGTAGACCTGCAGACTGTTCCGTCACCTCTGTTGATCCACCATATTATGCCAAGGGCCGCTGTTGCATGAGAATGAGGTGAGTCAAACTGTCAAATGAAGATAACTTCGATCATTTTCATTCAAGCCCGAGGATTCCGAAAACAGCAGTAGAAAGCAGATTTTCATGTCGGTCTGAGTGACGCCAGTTGTTATCCGCTAAATACGGGGTAGAGGATTCCGTCATCACGTTGGATTGCACTCGCGTGGATCAATCTTGACGAGTTGATTGAGTCTTGTTGATTGTCCTTGCGGAATAATATCTTATCAGAATTAACGACCACGATTACGTAAAACTACCTTTCACGCTACTTGTAGCGTCTTCCCGCCATGTGCGCTGATTACTGACAACCTTCGGACGTCTTACGAAGGCAGAAACCTTTTTGAAATTCATGAAACGAAGTATAGACTGTCTTTGTCGAATTTCCGTAAATCACGCTAAATTCTTTGAAATATTCCACCGTCGAAATGTCAGAATGTTTGAGATATTTTGGTAGTTTATGATTAGTGTGGTTGACTACAGTGCACATTTGGAAGATTGGATAGAGAAGTAGTGCTGTAGAGGAGAAGAGTCACCTTGATCCATCATGTTTATGTTGACACTTGATCTGCGCTGCGCCATCGGAGATGGTTCTTCCTGTCGGGCTGTCACGCTCCATTCGCTCTCCCCACATCGATTTCAGCTTGGTCAGCACATGATCGCTGTTATTCTTTCCTTTCTCATTTTTCTTCATAGTTTAAACTTTCAAAATATGCAAAGTGTTGAGGTCGTGCCCTCCTTACAAAAACAAGCGACGATGACGCTCAGCCCGACCTTTTTCTACGAATATTCCAGGCCAAAAACTGGAATAGTCCCCGTTTCCTCCCAACGGCCAGCCACTGTAGGTTGTTTTCGGTATGCATGGCCAACCGTACTGTCCGAAGAGTGACGTCGGTTGGTAAATGAGTTGATTGGGCTGGTTGATTGAAAGAAAGTAGGTTGCCATCCAGATGAATTTCCCTTGCGAGTTTGTGAGTTCCTTCAACCTGAGACTAGAGATGAAAGGCCTATAAAGAACATGGAAAATGGCCAGCAGCACAATTGGTTCTTTTTTATGTGGAAGAAGTAATTAGGGGAGAGACGTAAAAGAGTGGAAAATGCAGTCGATAATCGATGGGGCTTTGGTCTAACTTAGTTGAACTTGACGATGATGAGTGTTTCCTTGTTGCAGAAAAAGCTCCTCCAAGTGGATGAAGTACCGCAAGCGCTCCTGTAATCAATACGCTGACTCGAAGGCCTTTCTGGGGCAGAAGCAGAAGTTCCTCTGTCAGGTTTTGTGTCGGCAGAAGCTGCCGCGCAGCACCCTCCTCTGGACCTTCGGCATCGACGTCTGGGAAGTCCTCTCCTGCGACCCTTCGTCATCAAAAACCACCTCTAGTCCGGCCCAAAGTAGTCAAGACCAACTACTAATACAAGTCTCTACGACCTCTTTGTAAAGAGGAAAAGACAGGCAGAAGCTGTGATATAACTTATAACCCCAGTAAACCTCTCCATCTTTTCCCCACACTTCGCCACTCAAAGATTTTTACGTTTTTCTCCTTCAATCCGTTCCTCACAAAGAGTTTATTCAGTTCCATCCAGGTACAGTATATAATATGATACAAGGATATTGTTTCTCTGATTTCACGCACCTATATACTTCCAGGTCGTAGTGCATGTGCGGCTTGGTTTACGTAGGTGGGTGAAATCAACAGGAAAGCAGTCGTCACGAGTAGTATTGACTTCATGCACCTACATACTTCCGCTTCGTGCTAATCATGACGATCAGGTGTATTCAGGTGGATGAAATCGCGAGTAAAAAGCTCAGGATGCAGTTTTATCGCCGAACTGGGTTGTTTTGGGTGATATGGACAAGATTGGTTGCAGGTGTTGAGATTTCGGTCGGGTTTTTCTTCGTCGAGAAGTGGGTTAGATGGCGGCGGATTTGCCGGGGGAAGAGCAGCGTCTACGGGAGTTTATCCTGGAAGGTTCGCCGTTCGCGGCTGATGCTCGTCATTACCGCGCCAACAGTGTGGCCTCACCGTTGCATCGGCAGCCGCTTCACGATGAGGATGAGGAGGCCGAGAGTGTGGCGACACTGAAGCCGGACGGCGGTTGGGGTTGGGTGGTGGTCTTTGCCTCCTTCGCTATCCAGATCATCGCCGACGGAGTGGCCAACGCCCACGGTATCATCTTCGTCGAGCTGCTCAGCGTCTTTGGCGAGAGTAAAGGCAAGACGGCCTGGGTGGGCTCCGTATTCAGCGGCATACCCCTCATCTCCGGTACGTCCTTCCTTTTCCAAGCAGCGTTTGGTCATTTTACGGTAAAAGTTGCTTGTGGTCTTGCAGGACCTATCGCTTCAGCGCTGGCCGAACAGTATGGATGCCGACCCGTCACCATCCTAGGTGGGTCTTCGCCTCTGATTGCTGTAATGTCGCCCACTTTATATAATAGGTCTGATCATTTGCAAATATGGTGTGCGTCACTTTGACCGCCTTTCTGAAGAAAGGCTGTGACTTTGTGAGTGTCATGTGGCTCATGTCTTGAGGGGTTGCCTACTCCATGTCCTACTCGAGTGCTGCACAATGTAATTAGTTTATGGAAATGAAAGCCCGTAGGTTTTTCAGGCCACTTTCGACACGCCTGACTTGAAGGCAGAATTTCTTAAGAAGCACTGTAAATGAGACGTGGCGAAATGAACTCTCATGGGTCGTCGTCTCCAGTGGCGCACCAGTTCATTGTTGCGGTGCGATAGCGTGCGTCACTTGGAAAAGTCGACAAGACTGTTTTGCTAAGTGGTGCATGTTCTCATTATCGTTGACCGGAAATGTGCGCCACTTGGGAAGCCGATCTTGCCGAGTTTGTTTTGCCGACGTCCCAAATTCTGGAAAGTCTGTTCCAACCTATGACAGCACAGTCACGGAAAGTTGTCGCATTATCCACAGTCTACAGTAATAGTGGCCTGCGGAGGGAGGATATTTGTTCAGTTTCATTATGGGCTGATGGTGATTTCTTTGTCTAGGTGGGATATTGTCGTCGGTGGGTTTCGGCTTGTCGGTGTTCGCCACCTCGGTGGACGCGCTGTGCATCACCATGGGCCTGATATCGGGCTTCGGGCTGTCGTTGGTGTACGTGACGTCCATGTTCATCTTGGTGCGCTGGTTCGACAACAAGCTGTCCTTCACCATGGGCATCTCCTCGGCCGGCAGTGGCATCGGCATGTTCATCTTTGCCCCGTTTGTTACCTACCTGCTGGAGACGTACCAGCTGTCGGGCACCCTCCTCATCCTCTCGGGCGTCTTCCTCAACATTGTCGTCTTTGGGGCGCTGATGCGCGAACCCGAAGACATGGGCTTTGCCTCCTCCCGCTCCTGCAACGCCTCCGACTCGGAAAGCCAGTCCGACAGCGACTCCAGGTCGACCTGGTCCGCAGACGACGTCCATAATATGCGCCGATGTGTCAGCCTGATTGAAGTTCCCACCTACTTCCGACAGGTTGGTCCACCCAAAGCCCTTTGCTCCGATGCTTTAGCAGTAATGATGGGTTTTTTCCGCCTGTGACTGTTTTCCTTCTTTTTTCTTTCAGGATTCGCTGGACGGAGGTATGCCGACGTATCCGCAGACGGGTAGTACGGACAACATGCTGCTGCCCAAGCCGTCGATGGGTCAGACATCGCAGCAAGTACCGGCTTCGGCCTTGAAGAACGCGACCAGTCCCAGTATCCACCCGCTACTGCCGGTGGAGAAGAAGAAGCGCGTCCGCTTTGACAAACCCCCGCCACCGCTTCCACGTCGAATCATCGACCGACGTAGGAGCTACCTCTTTGGCCAACACCACGTCATCAACTGGAAACGCTACGGCTTCCATGTGCCGCTGAAGCTGGCCGCCATGGAGTCGCTGTCGTGTCCAGACCTAACTTCCGAGGTACGTGGGAAAAAGTCACATTGACTCCTAAGCAAATTAGCAAACGAACTGACGATAGGCCTTCTTTCAAGTGGCGCACGTCTTCAGGCAGGAACGCTAAAACTGTGCGCCACTTGGGAAGAGAACCAAACTCGACGAGGAGTGCTTTCCCTCGTCGAGTTGCTTTTAGCCAATGACACTGGAACCGTGCGTCACTTGTTGGAACAATCTTGTCAGGTGGAGCTTTCGTACAGAGCTTCCAGCCCGAGTTGGCGAACGGTGGGTTTGATCTCAGTTGGATTTCTCGTTGTGTAGGTGGACTTGTCGCAAGATGAGGAGGAAGGGGAAGGTGGCAAATTACGCTTCTTTCTGAAGCCTCTCCGCCGCGAACTGCGCCAGATACGTCGGCTGCTGTTCAACGTCAAGCCCCTTCGCAGCCCCAAGTTTGTTCTCTTTTGCCTGGCGAATCTCATTCTCTACCTGGTGGTGGACATTCCCTGTGACTTTGCTTCGGATAACGCTATCACACAGGGCGTGGACTTTCAGGTAAACCAAGGAGCAACTGTGCCAACTCGGCACGATTGCTGTGTCAAGTGGCGCACGGGACGGTGCTTTAAAGCATAAGAGTGCGCCACTTCGAAAGTTCGTCAAGATATATCACCAGGTGGCGCACGTGCTCGGTGTCGAAAGCTGAAAGCGTGCGCCACTGGGAAAAGCCATCTCGCCGACCTTATTTCGCGAGGTTTCTGGCGATGAGACGTGGCTGTTGTCAGTACTGATGGTGTTTTGTCCGGGTTTCAGAAAGCTTCGTTCCTGCTGTCGATTATCGGTATCGTGACGACGATCGGCCAGCCCATTTACGGCTATCTCGGTGATCGCGAGTGGTGCAACAGTCTAGTCCTCTTTGCGGTGTCCACGCTAGTTTGTGGAGTCTTGACGATCTTTGTTCCTTTCTTGATTACCTATGAAGCCTTGGCGGCTTATAGTGGTCTTTTTGGCTTTTTCATCAGTGGCTCTAACCCTCTCTTCGCTGTCATCCTCGTTGACATCGTCGACGAAAAGTATTTTAGCTCGGCTTTCGGACTCCTTTACTTCGCCCAGGGCATCGCTACGCTCTTTGGACCTCCCATGGCCGGTAAGCATTCTCCAGCAAAAATAGGATCCCGTGGTTTGGAGTTGGACAGGGCTTTTGCCCTGAGTGGCGCGCCTTTTCTGCCAATAACAGTGGAAGCGTCGCCGCTTGGAGCGACAGTCTTGTCAAGCTTGTTCTTCAAGTGACGCACGTTGTCATTGTTACTAGACGGAATAGTGCGCCACAAACAATAACTGTCTTGGTTGAAGGAAACGAAGTGAGATAAGTGACGAGGTCTGTTTTCAGGTTTCCTATTCGACTTGACCGCCAAATACGACCTGACATTCTACACGGCCGGTGCTGGAATGATCCTAGCTTCTCTCATTCTTCTCCTCTTTCCGCTGGTCAAACACATCCGCAGAAAGTATCGAAAAGTCCAAGTCAACTTCAAGGTGACGGTCGAACTTGTGCCAGCCAGCTCGCTGAATAACTCGTCCCCTCCCGTCAGCAACGACAGTAGTCTTCACACGCTGGAGCACGGTAACGCAACGGCGCCACACAAGGCCGTGCCTAATGGTCACTTGAAAGCCTTGGCAGTAGGCGTCAACGGCACACTGGGCCTTCGTGCAGTAGGCGGCAAGGACGGCCTAATCAGTCAAGTAGGACCTCATGGCCCACTGCATTATCATGCAGTAGGCGGAAGTCATGGTGCCGTGGTAGGCCATCATCTCCTACCAGCTGGCCAGACCGCGCCGGTCCATGTGGGCACGCATCTCTTGGCGCCCATTCGAGAAGACGAGGACATAACTGATGTCTGTTGAGCTTTGATGGGGAAGTTGTCTTTCCGTCGCTGGGAATTTGCACTTCTGTCTTTTTCTGAAGTTGTTGCTTTTTAGAGTTTTCAACTAATTCTTCATCTGCCCTTCTGTCCCACACACTCCGCCATGCGTTGCAAACCGCGCTGAAAAACTTGACTTTCTTGTTTCTTATGTTTTAATATGATGGTGACATGGATACTCTTCTTTTTAACAGTGGGTTTCTTCTGATAATCTCGTCAGTTCTCCTTGAAGAAGTAGGGTAAATAAACGTGACAACTGACGTAAGGCAATATCTTTTGTCAGACGACTTCTCACTTGGCTGATGGCCATTTGTGCGACCCGGAAGAGCGTATTCATGGTCAGTGTTAGCTCTGAATGCAGCTTGGTAATCGACAGCGGCCTTCATGATGGCTGCCTACCTGCAGCGTGCCTCCTAGGCACTTGATGAGGAAGGTGATATTGAACTGTGAAGACCATGAAAAGGCTTGATACAAAAGATGATATGACGATCAAGAACAAGAGTTTCTCTGCCAGACGACCATCATTTCATGGATTCGGGCATGTTGTTCCTATACTTGAGCTCATTGTTGGCGTCGGTTTTGGGGACGCAGTTTTACTATGGCATGTACAAGAGTTACGGCACGGTATGTCAGTTGGCTCTTGTCTGATGGAGATGCTTTGTAATATGGTGCTGAAATTTAGGGAGACACTGTCATCACCACCTACCACGGAAATGGTGGACCTGGCCCCGAGTCACCTCACCGCAAGTGGCAGGTTGAATGTTTCGACGGCGAAGCCGCAGTAGGTAGCGTATGCCACCCACTTTCCCTCTTGTACAGCAGCTGCATGTTCTGCCTCTTCCAGAAGGCCAACCTGCTCGTCGATACAAGTTTGTGCTTTATTCTATAGGAATCGGAGACAACATCTGGGACTTTGGGGTAAGGGCAGCAGCGCAACTCTCGGCCCTGTCTGTGGTCTTGTCCATATAGAGCCGGACTTGTGCATATAGTGGGCGGCTTATCCTTTAGGCTCTGACCTACGTCTTTTGCAAGTTCATGTTCCCCTTCAAGCCACCTTCCCAAGGAGTTTACCCCTACTATCCCTACTGCTTCGTCAAGGACTATCTGAAAGACCCTTTCTGCTACAGCAAGAACAATCATTCCTTGACGGCCAATACCTTCGTCACAGGTATATACCTACCCATTTGTCCGCCTTATTTCTCCTGTTATTCCTCCCTGACAGGCTATTATGATACGGACTTTGTCTGGTGGACCTTCTTCCCGCCTAACGAAAACTTCAATCAGCCCTATAAGTGTTGCCGACTACCTCGTGGCTACTATATCGACTACCTCTCCTGCTACTACGTCACCACACACGACCTGTACTTTGAGTACTATGACGGTAACTTCTTCTTGGTGCAGTGCGCCACCGGCTATGTCATTACCGGCACCACGGCGAAACAGGTCCCCATCCACAACACCTACCAGGTAGCGACGTCCGAACAAATTGTGCCTTTCAGCGGCGCACGCTTTCCGTCAATTACACTGAGAAAGTGCGCCACTTGCTCAAACGGTCTTGTCGACTTGACCAAGTGGCGCAGGCTGTCAGCCGAAGATAAGGCAGACTTGCGCCACTGCAGTCGACGATGCTTGTGCGTTTTGTTTGGCCATCTACAGCACGGTCTCGGTGACGTTCTTTGCTTCTTACCACAGGGTTACATAGAGCGTCGCATCGAGTGGATTCAGTGTTGCCGGGTGGGATGGGGTGCCATCATCGGTGTGCCACCTCCCATCATCAATGTCCCAGGAAGACCGCCGGCCTACTCTGGACAGTATGTCACACCACCCACCGTCCCGGCCGGCTACGCACATCAGTATCGAAAGAAACGGTCGGTCCCCGTTGAGGTCTACTATGCGCAAGACGACATGACAAATCATACGATTAACATTGACGATGAAGACATCTACATGGCAGACACGGAAATACCGCTACCTCGAGCGCCCTTTACCGGCGACGCTACCCACTATGATGTTCATTATACTGTCCCTGACTTGAACATTGCAGAAAGTGTTCTACGACTGTAAGTTATGGTGTTTTCCTTGTCTCGAAGCTTTCCAAGTACCGTCTTGTTTTTGTTACTCGAATGAGGATTTTTTTATTGGTTTTTTAATGAGCTGAACTTGACTACATGAGAGTAACTGGAGCGGTTTTGTATGGATGATTTTATCAGACAAAGTGAAATATACCAGCAGGCAGTCAGACTTATGATAGAAATACCATCAACTGTCCGATAAGAAGGAAGGCTCCATCCATTACACATCGACGGGTTTCGGGTTGCGGCGAAGCCTGTTGATGGAGTTGTCAAGTGGAAAACCAAATGTTAAAGGCTCAAAGCATCTCGATGACCATGGCATTGGCTGGTCGCTCGCTATCTAGGACTGTGCCCGGTGCTGTGAGAAAAAGAAACATGCGTGAGACCCCCTATTAGATCAGGCAACGAACTGAAAGGTCACCGTACCGACGCATTGATATTCAACAATCAAGGGCTGCTGTGCCTTGCTGGCAGCCTCGTCGGCTTTGAAGGTGCAGGTTGCCTGGTTCATGCAGCGGCTGCGCAGCATGACTTGCAGCTCAAAGGGGTCGAGGCAGGAGGCGGCAAGAGGGCCATGCGTAGGGGATGGGGCGCTGGTGACTGCCTCGTCGTGGTGCACCCCAGCAATGGCCAAGACCTTGCCAGCTTGGCTACAACGGAGCGTCGTCTGGGAATGCACATTAGCGATGGTCACTTTGATGTTGCTTCCATCGTCTGCCGCCCCCCTGGCCACCACCTACAATGTGTGGCAAACTGAGACAGCGCAGTTACCTCCCCCCCAAAGGCATTGTCCAGACGCTGACCGCACTAGCAACTAGTAGCTGGCTGGACTTTGATGGCATTTGACCGCAGCTCAGGGACGGTGACATGGACAGTACACTTGTACTCACCAGTAGAATAAGGCTGAGAAGCAGGGATGGAGAGGCGTACGACTGGGGCTTCATCGTTATGCTCGTAAAATACTGTGCAGTCACCAGCTGAAAGGTGCCACGGAGCTAGAAGGACAGTGAAAGACTAGAATATGACTGGAGGGACAGACGTCGAGGACGATAGATGCACAATCTGCCAGATTACAGGACCTAACTATGCTTGAAGCGACTATTGATATATCCACTACAACAGTGTTTGTCTTCCTTGTCCAGCCCGGAGGGGCCTGCTTCACCGCTGCACACAATCCACTTTGTACGTGGAAAGCATTCTTCAATTTCGATAACTTCCGCCTTCCAACCGGTCCTCATGAAAGCATACTATCCAACTTCAGCCTCCGAGACGTTCTCTTCCAAGCCTAGTCCTTGTTTTGCAGGCATATCTCAACGGCCGAAAGACTACTGGATGTAGACAATGGTTATCCATCGCGGGAAAAACAGAGCCGTTTAGTTGCAGTGAATGTGGAGATGGCGGCTAACTCAAGCTGACTTGAACAATACGGTTGCAGGGCTGGCGCCACCCTACGCGCTGTATTAGGTACGAGTACCTGCTTATCTGGGGCGTTAGGGCGCTTGCAGCAGCAGCAAACTTTCAGCCAAGCTGATAGATCTAGACAGTGAAACCCGCTAAAACCGTGGGTATGGTCGGTAGAGTTAGTGCTGTGGCAGTTGTCTAATGGAGACTTTATCAAAAGCATAAAAGGAAATGAAGGCACTGGCAACCCCTTATACCAATCGTATAACCAACCCATGCGTCGACATGATATTACACGGCAGGATCACGGTCTGATAAAGAACGGGCCGGACGACGGGGTTGTCAGGAAAAATATGGAGGTCAGACATTTAAATGTTGAGCCACGGGTTGACCATGGCATATCCGAATGTTGCAGGGGTAGTGAGAGTAGTAAATGTGGAGGGTGCTGGAAAAAAGAATGGGTCGTAAGATGCATTTTTTGGTCTGGCTGCAGCCGATGGATGAGAAGGTAAGCCAGTGGTGCATGTCGTACCTGCGCAGCGATATTGGACCATCAAAGAGCGTCTGGTGTTGCAGGCTGGGTTAGAACTGGCTTGGGCCTCGTTGGCTGTGATGGTGCACGATGCCTTGCCCGTGCACTGATGGACAATCATGGCTCGCAGGCCAGCGGCCGTGGTACATGAGGCACGAACTACAGAACGCGAGTGTGATGAGGATCCCTTGGGCAACTGGTACTTGGCGTCATCGATGACGATCACTGTCGGGGCCCGGCTACAACGGATTGTCCGCGAGCGACCGTCCGCAATGGTCATTCTGATGGAGCCTCGACGGCCTGCTATACTGCTGGCTACAGCCTATACAAAGTCCCAATTCAGACCCATGAATTACTGTACGATGGGAAACGTAGCTCTTGGAAGATCAAGCGCATGTCGTGGCGCACCCTTCCAGCCAAATTACACTGGAAACGTGCCTCACGGCAGAAACAATTTTGTCGCCTGCGTTTGTCAGGCCTACGGAGAGACAAGTGGAAGAATATACTTACGAGGAGAATGACAAGTGGCAGGGAGCGCATGGTGGTATCTGCCCTTGGTCCTTGACACTTTGACCGGAAGCCAGACTATGACACACTACAACAAGACCATTGGACTACAAACGGGTGATCACAAACAGCTCGGCTATATGGCAGTACCTGCATGTATGATACTGTACCATAGCAGTAAGTCTTGATGTTTCAAATGAGCCTGAGGAGTATCTTTTCATCGACGTTTCTCTTCGTTGCTAAAAAGTCACTTTTTGCAGCTGGGTGACGGCTGGCTTAGACAACGGTCCTCGGCTACCTCCGACTTGACAGCCGCATCGTTTCTCTGACTGGCATCACTCAGAAATTCTTCTGCTAACCGAGAAGCTGCTTTCGCGAGTTAGATAGTAAGAAAGTGAGATTAATATCCTTCAATGGTGGGTGTCATTAACAAGGGAACGAAGGTCAGTCTGAGAGTCCAAAACTCTTCCAACTTTTTCCATCGAAAGTACTCGGTCCTGGCTACTGTTTCAAGGTAATCTCAATTGCCGGTAACAATCTTCTGGCTCATGAGAAAATTACAAATGGGTGGAGCCCTGTTGAAACCACTGTGGGACCTTCGACTTTTCGCCGTCTACACGGTCTCGTATCGTCCGAAGCATGACGTCATAAGCAACAACATACATCACATGAACTATTGAACGCTTCTGCTGTTTCAGTTTAGCGAAACAAAAAAATTCGTTTTCGTGGAAGTTTTCGCGGTGGAAGGAAAACCGACGAAAAACGAAAAATTTGGAAGAGTTTTGGACTCTCAGACTGACCTTCGTTCCCTTTTAAGTCACTCCTTTTTCATTGCACCTGCCAACTGTCCAGAACGCCACCCGCTCCGCCATTGGAAACCCTAGCCCGGTAGTTTTTTATTCGACTGATGAATCAGATCAACTACGTCACATTCTACCTGAAGCACTTTCCTGCGCTGACCTCTGGCTAAGCTTTGCTCTTAAGCTTGAGACGCAGAAACAATGGGGACGTTTCACCACAGAATCTATTGCTCCAATGCCAATTTTTGGTAAGTACAATAGAAGAAATATGGCCATAGCGGATAAACTGGATCACTTGACCAGCTCGAGGACCATCGCCCTGACTCCTTCCTTCTTTTTGCCTCTTTTTGCGACAGGTGCTGCAGCAGAAATCATGGGTTACGGTGGCCAATGACATTCGACACGTCTTTAATAATGGTAGCAGCAGAGTAGTATTTGCTCCTACCTGCACACTGATATTCGAGATGCAAGGGCCGCTTGCTTTTGCAGGTTTCTCCCAGCGCAGCTGAATCCTCGGCATCGTTGGCTGTGATTTGGCACGAGGTCTCGTTTCTACAGTGGTTGCCAATGGCCATGGTGACATCCATGTCCGAGTTGCACAAGGTCTTCGGTGCAGCAGTGCTTGTGCTTGGCTGACTGCAGCCGAAAATGCAGCCAATTGAGTCCCACACACTGCCCAGGGTGGAGCGTGCCGGCTTGGCTGGTTCGGTCCTGAAAACACCAGCAACAATGTCGCCATAAACTGGCCATAAAGCAGCTTGAGCTTTGAAATGCGAGAAACTGCACCGAGTACCAGGGATATGTGGCGTTAGCAATCGTCACCACCTTGCCTACTTCCGTACATTCAACTGTCTGACTTTGACCGTCCTGAATGACGATTTCAATGTTGCCTCCATCGGATGACGTCGGCGGGCTACTGCTGACTACGGCCTATAAAGAACAAGAAAAAGGTTCGTCAGACAGAGCCAGCGGCAGATTTCCCGGTTCTTGAGATAACATTATGGCCAGACTGGAGATCTGTGCTGTGGTCAACAGCATACTTTACCAGCAGAAAGCCGCTCAGAACCAAAAATGTCGGGGCCGTCATTGCTGTTGGTTACATGCAGATAGACAGTGCAGAATTCAGCTCGATGAAAGTACCAAAGCAACCGAGTCGAAACAAGGGAAGAAAGCAATGAATTGAGTTCGCTATACTTCCCACATCAGCATCGGTGCATCTGTAACTGCTGCTTATGGAGAAAAAGGCTAGCCTCGAAGCGAACCTGAGGGGAGGAAGTACGGCTGTGGCCTGCAGGTTCACATGTTTTTCATGGAAACCCATTTCTCAACCGGTAACTGCGCAGCTCAACAAACGCTCAGTCCCTTCCTTGGGTGCCTTGTCAAGCCGGTCAGAAACTCGTCGAGCAGCGGAAGTTTTCAGGTTACATAATGGCAAACGAAGATTCCTTCTATTGTGCGCGGTATTCTTGCTCGTAGAGGATTATGACCATTGGTACGTGGAACACACGAAGAACCGACTGTACTCTTCCGATCTAACCCACATATCGCATATGATGTCATTAATGTCAACAAGGGTACTCAGACAATAACTAAAAGCTTGCAAATTTGGACCGGGGTGAAACACAAACCAGGCAGAGGCAACATAACAACCAAAGGCTGTTGCCTTAAAGCGATTACGCCGAAGGCCACGGGTAAAAAGACAAGGAAGACCTAAAGGCATTTGGTACGAAGGCAGAGGAAAGAAAGGCACTAAAACAAAAATTAAAATCAAAATCTATCTTCAGAGCTTGCTGGTTTTCACAGTTTCTTCTTGTCACCATCGCCATTCTGTACGACAGCTGCGCCAGGTACTTTGGCCGCACTCTTCTCCCGACTGCTCTGCAGAGCGCGGCTCAGTGCATCTGTCAGACCACCCATAAACACCTGAAAGGAAAAACGTTGACCGCGAATTTCTCACGAAACAGGGTTCGGCCAAGAGACAAAACGAGAGGTCAGCAAACGAAACACAAAAAGTTTATCTCAAGTGGCGCACGCTTTTATTGTTATCTACTGTAAGCATGCGCCACTTGTGATAAAAGTCTTGCGTGTTTCGCTTCGCGACCTCCCAAAAAAGCTTACCGCGCAAAAGAGATTCTCGATCGGCTGGAACGGGTCGTGAATATGTAAAAGCATGCTAGATACTTTGAAGTAGACAAAGAAGATAACCACGACCAGGTAGCCGATCGAGTGCGGCCAAGTCATCCAGTCTGTCATGTCTTCCAGCACGAAGAACACCGAAGCGGCGAAGCATGCCTTGGTTGGGCTACAACGAAAAGGAACAAAAGTATGCTAAGTAAACACCAAAGTATTCAAAAGAAAGATGGGAGGCTGGCAAACGAAGCGTCTGAGATCGTTAGCCTGAGTGGCGCATATTCCCACCTTAGGACAGTAGAAACGTGGACCATATGGGAAAGCAATGTTGTCGACTGTGCCAAGTGGCGCGCACTTGCCTACAGCACTGAAGATGTGCGCCACTCAAGAAAACGACTTTGAGCGCTTCACAGACGACAAAACTCTTCCAGACTTACAAAGAGGGTTGCAGGAATTCGTGGCCAGTGGTGGTCCACGTTCCGCGAATGAACCTCTCGATGACTTTGGTGAAGCCAGCGCCGGCTCCCCGAGCTACACCGATGATGATGTGAACCAAGTAGGCGTTGGGGTACATCTTCCTGGCGTGGTGGATTCCGTGGTGGACTTTGTGGACCCGGAGAATCTCCTTCAGCACGTTGAGAACGGCCTTGACCGGAAACCATTTGCACAGCTTGTACGTCACGTCGAACGGCGAATAGAAAATCAAATACCTGCAACCGGAAGTCAGATCAACGAGGACCATCAATCAATTCGAAGGGCACCGTGACGTCACAGCGAAACAGTAGCATTATTTTCTGAATATAATTATTCTTTGGTCTAGAAATTCCGCGAAAAACTTCAACAGTGTCACCTTACCAAACCAGGCTGGCCAAAGCGACATTTTCTGCACTCTTGAAGGGTGCCAAAGGCATTTCGCCCAAGAGAAGGTTCGAGACGATGTAGCCAGCGAAGCAAGAAAGCATGGAAGATATCCAGCAGGCAAACGGATGCTTGCGAGAAACAATCAGGAAATCTACAATCACAAATGCCAACATATCTTAACGCTAGACTGTAAAGAAAGGAGCATAGTATTCTAGGGACATACTGGGGTTCATGTCATCGCGAACATGGATGCAGGACAAGGCATAGTTAGCGATGTCAAAGTAGGGGAACATGTGCAACTCTGCCACCGAATTGGCCACGTCCAGAAACATTTCCGGATCCATGATGACGGTGATCGCCTTCGCCAGTGGATACCCCGATGGTTAAGTGATTGTCCGGCCTGTGAAGGGAAGAAAAAGACGTGGAAGGAAGATTCGTCAGGGGAGCTTTACAACGAGATGAGAATGATGACTTACTTGGACTGACATGCGCGCCCCGAAACGGCAGCCGCAACTGTCGGAGAGGAATGAACGCACCACGCTGAAGAGTGGTGGAGTCTCGCATTTTCTATGTCGAAAAAGTTTAAAATAGCCTGGGGAAGGCCAGACTTCTCAGCGAGAGCTGCGAAGCGTGGCAAAGAGCAGAGGACGAAGAGTCGCCGCTTCCGCCGAGCTTTCTCCAATGTTTACTTTGGGTAATGCACTGCGCAGCCTCTCTTGAGTGCGCAGGTGGATGTGCGCGCCTCGTGCGCCACGCTACTTGACATGACATTGCATAACATGATATTAGGATACTGACTGGCGGGCGTCTGACTTCAGAAGGCTCTCTGCAGGTCTGCAGCCTCTGCTCGTACAGTACGTCTTCTTTCGTCTCGAACTTCGAGACGTGTTATTCGACCTTGATTATTCCTGAATCCTGAATTAAGATATAAGAAGCAAATTCGGCTGTGAGTTTACCCTCTTCCTAACCCATTACAGCCCCAGCACAAAGCGTAATAGGTTCCCCTGAAGCTTCTCGAAATTGACTCGAATCTCAAACGAAATTCACGGGAGACAATCGATACTGTTTCACCGACCTGGTTCCTTCAAATTATCTTTGTTTACTGGACTGATCGTAACATTCCACACGGAACCCGAACACCATAACTCATTTCCACCTGTGTTGCTCTCATTTTATTGCAGATGTCAATTTCGAAAACGGTTTAAGAGCATTCGGACAGCCAAGTCTAATCAAAAAGTCCTCCACCGAACAAGTCTCCTTCATCATCGGACTCTTCCTTCTTTTCCTCCTTGACTGGAGCAGCTGGCTTTGCATCCTTGCCAGTGGCGGCAGCAGCAGGTGCAGCGGCTGTAGGAGCCGAAGCAGCTTGGGCAGCAGCGAAAGCAGCTGGGTCTTTGAGGATGGCCAGCATCTACAAAGAGACAATCACCGTTAGAAGGCCGAACTTCGAAAAGAGCAAACCTCGAAACCAAACGTACCTTCTCAGCTTGCGAGAAGGACAAGTCTGTCTCGGCCGCCAAGGCCATCAAATTCTTGAAGCCGTTGAGGACCGAGTGAGGTGCAGACACCTTCGTGGGATATCCCATTCTCAAACTGAGTGCCGCGATGTGAGAAATTCCCTGTGGAGGAAAGACACATGTTGGAAGAAGAATTGGAAGACCGGCTAACGAAACGTACAAAATCGATATGCCAAGTGGCGCACGGTTCCACTTTCAGTGGCTGGAAGCGTGCGCCGCTCCGTGAGGGTATCGATCTTTAACGTCTGGTTTGCCAGCCTCGCAATTACTGAAACGGGAAGCTGGAACTATACCAAGAAGAACCGGATAAAGAGAGAAAGAGGAACGTACCTCCATGACACGGCCGCGCAGGACATCGCTGGTGATGTCAAGAATGGCTGGTTCGTACAGCGAGCCGTTGTCGTAGACTTGACGGATGACTAGGCCGTAGCTGAAGGGATAAATCTTCAACATGTTCAGCAGCGTCGCTTCCGAAGCCCCGACTTTGTCATTCTGTTTGATCAGATGAACTTCAGTCTGCAAAGCAACAGGTAAGAGTAAAAAGTTATGCGCGGCATCGGACCGATCCTTTTTTGATACTGCAGTACATTCGTTTTCGCAATTGAAACTGGCCTTGGCTGGATTATCCGGAGTCTAGCCAGTAAACGATTGCAATACCTACCAGAATTTCGATTGTTCCCTTTGCGATCTTGGTGGGAATTTGCAGCGCCTGGAAGAAGGAGGTCTTCTCTACACCCAGACCGGTATTTTGCGGCTGGACCTTCACGTCGATGGGAGCAATCGCGCCTGCTTTAGCCGAAGCAGCCACCTACCGAAATCAGAACCAGTGTCAAAGCAGAGTATCATCGTAAGAATGACGATAGGTTAACACCCTGATTACCACCGTACTCATTGCGAGTACAATACGGCACTTTTTCGCTTCCCATAATTTCCATTTTCCCCGGTTTGAAACAAACTTGTTTTCTTTGCCTGGTCTGCGGTCTTATCACCGAAACGCAGCCGATGACCACTGGTCAGTACAACTTCCGCAGGCTAGAAAAAAATTGAAACACTGAGGAGAGCTTCGTCTGCCGATAATAGGCCTGGGACAAACTTGGTGTCATCGGTGCGTCCAGAAAAAAATCAAAACGGCCAGGGCTACTTTTCCCATGTTGGCCTTTACGACCTGCCAATGTCCACAATTTCGAAATTCTCAAAGTTGTCTATTGGTTAAATTGGGTTACGCCTCCCCTTATCCTCCAGTTAAAGTTCTGTACTCACAGTGAGTACGCTGGTAGTCTGCCGACACAAACACCTTGGTATTCAGGGTGTTAATTCAGCGTCGGCTGCAGCACATCAAAGTGAGAGAACGGCCAGATGGAAATGACCAGCAAAAGACTCTGAGCATACGAATGGTACTCGTGCCTTATTTTGCGTCAGCAAGTTGCGAACTTCCGACAAGTCGCTCTTGGCGAAAACAAAGGCGATATTCTCCTTCATGTGCGGAAGTAACCTAAAGAATAAACCTTCGCGTTACTTCAGTTAGAACTCAGGTGGATAGCTGGGAAAATCTTGCAAACCGGAAGTCGCGAACGCTAAACTCAATCAACGGAAGAAACAGACCGAAAACAGATCAAGATACTGCCGAAATTCCAAGAAATCGTTCTAGCGCTTTCTGATAATCAAAGAGGAACACAGTGAACACTCTACGGATGCGGAAGGACTGAACACTTACTTTTCCAGCTGGGGATTCTTTTCCAAGTGCGCACGCAGCGCCTTGCGGATCATAGTGTTCTTGCCGTTAAGGACGACGGCATGTCCACGCAGGGACATGCGAATCTGCTGCATCTGCTTGCTGCCGACATTGTCGACGCCGACGATGAAGGCTTTGGGGTATTCGTCAAACAACTCACCAAGCTTGATGAAATAACTGGCCTTCCAAGCCGTTCTGTCTTACCGAACCATCTTGTGGTGTCAGGATGTCAACAGAGGTCTAAAGACCTACGAATGCTCACATCTTCACCGATATACCTTTCAGCCTGGTCACGATCTCCAGAACATCCTGGAGGACTTACAGAACGCGGTTAGCCACGCAGAGGTGGAATTTTGGATGGGAAGAGGGAAGAAATCAACGGTCCAACCCGACGGAAACCTGCAATAAGTTTTTCGTTTCCGGCGCAGGCCGCAGTCGACGCTATTCGCGTGATTGCGATGTCGAAATTTGGAATACGAGTTGATTGAGAACTCTTGATTGCAGCAGTCTCTCTGATTGCATGTGATTTTTTTGCGTTACTTTTGCATCCGGATCCATTTCGGTTTTCTTTCTCCGTAGTCGAGCTTTATCGTTGTTCCTCGTGGTGCACGCGTCATTCTGAGCTCTGTTTGTCGGCGTAGGTGGGATAAGTATCGGCGATGGCGGCAGATGACGAGCAAGAATCGTACAGGTTGTGGAGAGCGAGGAAGACAGTCCTGCAGGTCAGTGCTTGGAGAATTCAGCTTCTGCCATATCATTATCAAATTTCCAGTCTCTTGTAAATCTACCATGTTGAGTTTATGTTTTCGTCGCAGATGTGCCATGATCGAGGCTACTTGATAGCGCAACACGAGCTGGACCAGACACTGGAAGGATTCACTGAAGTTTTCGGAGATAAACCCGCCACGGAGAAGAAGCCTAGTCGCAATGATCTCCTCATTCTCGCTCAGCATTCTCAAGATCCTACCGGTCAGTTTCTTTGTCGGACGCGAACTTTCCGCGTACCGTTACCTTGAGCCTTCGTCCGTAGTGCAGGAAGTTCGGATAGCAGGAGAGCTATGTTGTGTTTCGGTCTTTTCAGAGCAAATGCTGATTTTCTGGCCTGACGACGGTAAAGTGGGCATCAAAACAATCAAGACGTACTTTCAGCAAATGCAGGAGCAAAGTGTGTCGCGCGCTGTCATTGTCATCCGCCAAGGCATGACTCCCTCGGCCAAAACGGTAAAGCTTTCCTTCTTCTCCTACTTGGTTTTATTCGCCGTATGTCTGAAGGGTTTGTAGGCTCTGTCCGACATGGCACCAAAGTACATTATGGAGCATTTCACGGAAGCCGAGCTGATGTTCAACGTTACAGAACACGAGGTAAAGCTTGGACCACGACGTACCCTTCCAGACCGGAAGTGGAAGTTCTTGGAAACGTTCTTCTTTGTAGCTAGTCCCAAAGCACATCCTTCTCACTCCCGAAGAAAAGCAAGAGCTATTGACCAGGTATAAGCTCAAAGAGCACCAGCTTCCCCGAATGCAACTGGGCGACCCTGTAGCCAGGTACTTCGGCCTAAAGCGTGGCCAAGTAAGTACAAACCCCACCAGAATCACATTGACTTCTTTCTCGAATGTCTCACAGTTGAGGTTTATGCTGTATAGGTCGTGAAAATCATTCGAACATCAGAAACTGCTGGCCGGTACGTTACTTACCGCTTAGTAATCTGAAAAACTCTTTTCCAAACATTGATAACTGCGCTTTTTGCGTTCTTCTCGACCTATGTCGAAAGCTGTCCCTTCTCTTGTATAAAGTTTCACGAAGTTTTACAAGAAGGTTATAGAGAGGACAGAGCTCATCCTGTCGATACTGAGTCTCTGTTTTGCATGTTCGCATTGAACGAATCCGAGGTGCAACACTTGCCGCAGATTTCCTTTGGAATTTCCTCAGAGGGCAGTAAATAATCTAAAATCGCAGGGAATATATATTATCATAATGGTTCGGCTTTGGTATTTCGAATTCTAGCCACAAGTTTTTCGTGTACATCACTAAATTTAGCCGTCGAACTCTTTACGAAATTACAAGGATGATCATTCTTGCCGGTGACATGGATGCGGTTAACGAAGCCTTCGCTCTTGGTGAACTGTATCCTTCCCTCCTTTTCGGTGCGGCCTAGCTGGGCCAGCGAAGTGGCGAAGACATAGCCGGTCATGAAAGCATCGAAGCCTGCACTGTGCAGCCCAAAGTCCAGGTTGTAGGTCTTGTTGTTGTCGATGGTAAAGTGACTGGTGCCGCGCAGCTGTGGATGGACTTCGCGACGTTCGGTGGACTTGGCCGCCTTGATCTTTGGTTGGAAGTTGAAGATGCCTTTCAGCTTTACCCGCTCTTCTTCCGTCGTGGCAATTTCACCGGGCTCCATATCACCGTTGGCTTCTCCGGAGACTTTCTCTTTTGGAGATTTCGAAAGACTATCCTGCAACCAGAAAAAATCCTCCAGTTGAAAGAATATCCCTAGAAGACACCGGCATCGATCGAGACCAACGCAAACGAAGTTGACCGGTCTGTTTCCCCAAGTGCCGCACACCATCAGTCTACTGTATCACAGTGACAAGGTGCGCCACTTGGATAAACAATCTTGCCGAGTTTCCTGAGTAGCGCATGCTATGAGCCACAAACACTGGTAAAATGCGCCACTTGATAAAATAAAGCTGTCGACTTTTCCCAAGTGACGCGCGACATCAGTTAATAATACTGCAAACGTGCGCCACTTGAAAATCAGTCTTGTCGGGTTTGTTTGCTGAGATCCCACCAATTTCGTTCTTACGAAATCAAACCGCTTTTTCGGTTCGGGTTCATCTTTCTGTTCTCCCGAAGTTTCTTTGCGCTTGCGAAGTGATTCTTCTACGTCCAGGACGAGGTCCATCTGATGGTTCTCTACCGGGTGCTGACAATCTCCGGTCTTGAAGGCGTTGCAGAAGCCCGAATGGTACATCAGTTCGCACACGTGGATCCCCACGACCGGCGTCTCCTCAAAGACTGTCACATTCTCCGACACGGAAATCTTCACCAGACTATCAGCCGGAACTTCGGGAATGTTTTGGCGGATCAGCGCAGCGGGCTGACCGAGGTTACGAGCCCGAGATGACACCCGCTGGGATTTCTTGAAACAGTACTCTAAACTGGACAGTCGCCAGTTTAACTGCTTATCACAAATTACCTTGGTGTCAAAGAGACGTCCACCAAACATATCTGCTATGTCTGCTGTGAAAGTCAAGTACAACTTTGGGAGAGATCCGTAAAAGCTACAAAGAAACACCAATCTTCAACTCGGAAAAATGTTCTGGATAATGTGAACGTACCCACCTGCTGTAGAAATACGCCAAATCCAATAAGCCATTGTGGAATACGATAGACGCTTTGGAAGTCAGTAGTCCATCCACTACGGAAGACATGAAGTCAGTCTACAACGAATCAACGATATTAAAAAGAAATAACCATCGAAGACGCGCGCGTTACGATATTTGAAAATAAATGGCGCATGACGTCACGATTGGTAGCCTATCGCGTCATGTCACACACAACTGCTCATATAGTAATACTGTGACGTCACGTGAGATACGCTTCAGACATGAGAACATGACAATTAGATGGCGATGAGCATTATAGGTTTACCTGGCACTCCCTCGCGTAGGAGATGGCATTCTCCGCCCACCAGTTCATATTGAATCCATGGGCTACAAGGAAACGACGAGCGGATCCATCCATGTGAAACTGGCCTTCGGGAATGAGGAAGATGTTGAAGGAGCAGCAGTCGAAGAGGAGACGATCGCACATGTCCGGGTGCGCTTTGACAAAGTCCTTGGAGGATTTGAAGCAAGAAATGCCCATGCTGATGACAGCTCGTTCTTCTGCGGCTTCCCGTACGCGCTTGTAGTAGCCATCCATGTCTAAATGCTTCCGTCCGGCGGTGTTTCCCAGTCCCGACAACTCCTAGGAGCAAAGATACGATCACCAGGTCCGCCACAACGAATTTTTTGCTCAACATGCGAACTAGTTTCTTACCTGGTCGATAGCGACGAAGTCGGCATTCTCGATCTGTTTCAGCATGATCGAGAGCACTGCGGGGGCGTTATCCGTTGTGACATCGATGATGACGGCCTGCTCTTCGGCTTCTTCCATTCGTTGCTGCAGTATCTTGTTCGGATTATCAATAGTCCATTCACTGCGCCATTAATAAGGCAATAGTTCTGCACGGAAGAAGTCTTGGAGCGCGAAAGACAACCATCCGCCGGCCAGAACGATCTAGAGTCTAGACTGCTGGACAGCGGTGGACGGCTTCGCAACCTCAAGCGTAGCCCAACTTTAGAACGGCAATCAGTCAATCAATACTTTCTATATGAAAAATACCGTTTCGAATGTCTTTCGAACACCCGGTCTCCTGTTCAAAAGGCAGGATTTGCGCACTGATAACAAAGTTTCCCTGTTATACCGGTTTTCGACAGGTCGTAGGTGGCAGTTCCATGATTTTCGATATTAGGCTGGATAAATCACCCGTCCACCGCTGCTCTTAGAGTCCAGAACTTGAAAGCAGCGATGGACGGTTGATTTACTGAGCCTAATATCCAAAATCAGGGAACTATCACTTACGACCCGCCAAGAAACCGGTGCAGCAGAAAACTACGTCATCAGTGCGTAAAGCCTACCGCTATCAAACAGGAGACCCAGTGTTTGAACGTCACTGGGAACAGTATTTTTCATAAAAGAAATGTTGATCGAGTGATTGCCGTTCCTAAGTTGGGCTATACACTTAATGCTGCGAGGCGTTCTGTTTTTGATTAAGTTAATTCACTGAGTAAATCACCCGTGACCCGTCCATCGGCGCCCATCGCCGATCCTGTTAATCCTATTTGTTCTTTGGGAAGATCCGGTTTGAGCCGCTTGACATGTTGATGCCATTGGTTGGCGTTCGCGAGAGCAGATTCATGGAATCCACGGCATTCAGACGATCCTGGAGAAGCGAAGTGGATGAAGCGTAGTTGCAGAACATCACCCAGGCCGGTAAGTCGAGAGAAAGGAATGAAGTCAGAATCTGATTTCCGTTTGTTTTGGTTTTCACGAGCGTGAGGGAGGTCGATTGATTACTTGATATAGACAGTCTGAATCTTGTGGGAAATTATTAATTCTTCTCATTTGAGCGGAATTGCAGACGGGGCTTGGCTTGACGATTACATTCTAATGTCGAACAGGTTTGTACGGCACGATATCTACGATGGACCGGGATTCGGGGATGCACCGTGGCAGTAATCCGTACAATCCGGGAAGATATCAGCCGGTCCCACGCTATAACCACCCTGATCACCCTCGTCAACACGGCCCTTCTCTGAACAACTTCGCACGTCCATGGTGCTCTCCTTCTCCCGTACCGTTCGTCAACCAGAAGACTGGCGGCTTCAACCACAACGATAGAGGAAATAGGTTCCATCCCTACCAAACCGACCGTCCATTTCAGGTGCGCCGAAATAGTACTATAAGCTAGACTGTTAGAGTGTGAATTCATTTCCCTGTTAGAGTGTGAATTTATTTCCCGCTCAGCTGGCGCAGCAGACCACGTGATGTTATTCTTAAATATTGAGGGCACGTGATCTGACGTCATCTCGTTTTTTAGCCATTCGTATTTCGATTGCTGGTTATCCCCTCTGGCAAGAATGTGGTGAGCGAACCTGCATACATGTTTGCTTCAGACAATCGGATTCGATGTATGCAGGTTGGCAACGCTCTGGCCCAGTTTGGTCTACCGATCTGGAAATACTCTTTTTGTACATTTCGCACATACCGTGACGAACAACAATCTTTTCTGGCCTTTCTTCTGGCAGCAGCGAGCGGCTTTTCATCCATCTAACCCTTTGGAAGATGCCCAACGCCGAACCTGGAGCGAGCAGCAAACCGCAGTGGGACTGAAGCGTCTCAACGACGACAGCGACTTCGTCTGGGGCTCCACCAAGATACTCGCACGATCACCCATGGAGGACGAATCACCTCTGCAACGTCAACTACGAATCTTCCGCGAAAACCAACAGCTCGAACTGTCATACACAACTGCCGCCTCACCCGATAATAACCGACCGCGGAGGCATTTCAACAGGCTGACTGACAGCAATCAAACAGAAAACTTCGTAGAAGCCCTGCCGTTCCTTCAGCCAGGGCAGTTAGGTCCTCCAGTACAGAAATTCAACAATGATCTTCCTGCCCAGAGGATGGCTATCGAGGTAGGAAGGTCGGTGAGGAGCGACTTGCAGAAGGAACCCTATCAGCCCACCTTCGAAGCTCCTTCGCTCTTTGAGAAAGCCGTCGTCTCAGGACCACACGAAGTTGAGCCGGTTTATGCAGACAGGAATAAAGGTTCGAAGAACGGTGTGGAGAAGGCAGAAGTCGCACAAGCGCCGATGGAAGTGGTGGAAAGCGTGACGGATGGCATCGAGCTGGCCGAGGCGTACAGCGCCATGGAGGAAGTCATTTCCAAGGCAGGCGGACAGAGCCTAAATTGGGAACGTTCTTTTGAGCCTTGTTTTTTCCTTCAGATTTCGGCCATCTCCCTGTCGAGAGTGTCTACCATTTCCGGGCGGGAATTGGTCTTGCCGAGGGAAGCGACAAGCAAGGTGCTGATGAAGCTGATCTCTTCCATGTCAACGCAGCCTCTCCGTCGGCTCTTCACGTCCAGCCGGATAGCCTACAGTTCGGAGGACAACCGCAAGGTCCTCAACTACTTGGCGCTGCACCAGCACGAGTGGGAGCAGCTCAAGTATGCCGAGTTTCGCCCACTGAAGGCCAGTGAGGCACCCTGGTCCTTTGTACGCTCACTGTGCGGCCTACAACTAGCCAAGTTCTTCATCATGTCACCCACCAGCGAGACAGAAACTGACCGCTTGATGGAGATCGACAGGCTGCGACAGCGCATGGTCAAGGAAGGCAGGAGGCTGATGAAGCAGAGAAGCCTTGAGACGCCGTCCACCTTGGCCCAGGCCGACACCCTGCCCTACGGAAGACGCCACTGTGGGGCAAAAGCTTGCGAAGGCAAGGCTGACCTGGTAAGCAAGGAAGTCAGCAGAAGTAGATTTCACTTCGTGGAATAATTTTGACGAGTTTCCAGATGGCGCACACGGTGGGCTAATATACTGGAAACGTGCGCCACTTGAGAGATCCATCTTCAAGATTTTTCCGCATGGCGCACCTTTCGAGTCTCTAGCACCGCAGACTGCGCCACTTGGGAAACAGTCTCGACGCGTTTGTCCACTTGGCGCACGCGTCCAGTTAAAATGCTGGATACGTGCGCCACTTGACAAAACAGTCTTGGCGCTTTTGTCCAAGTGGCGCATGTGTCCACCCAGGACCCCGGATATGTCCGCCACTTGAGGAATGCGTTTTGGCGAGTTTCAACGAGCTTTCAACTGTTTTTTGGCCTAGTTGGTAGGCTATTGTGCCAGCCGAGTGTTCAACATGAAGAAGGCGGGCTTGGATCCTAACGAGGAACAGCTGCGCTTTTGTGAGAACCATGTGGGAGCTGTCCTTGTGCACGACATGTGTCCCAACTGTCGTATAACTTCGGTAGGTGGGGGGGGGCATTTGCATATAGTACGACGTATCCAAGAACGATTTGAATGTATGCTTGTCTTGAACGTACAGGGTCCTCGCAAGAGGATGGCCGGGGAAAAGCCTGGCAAGGGCGTTTACTGCCTGGGGGCAGAGGGCTCTGCACCCCACGAAAACCTTCGGCACTTCAACCACGCTGATTGTATGAACAAGGTCAACGGTAAGACCGAATGGGCCTGTCTCCATTGCGGCAATGAGGATGTGCGGCGCTTTGTGGGCCGTCAGCTGCAAGTTGACTGGACCAAGAAAAGGTAGGCTTGCGTCAGGCTGGACAAAGCTCGCGCGCTAGGGTTTTCTCGACGGACATAGTTAATAGGACAGAGCAGGGTACGAGCCAGTTGGAACTCCTCGTAAAAACTTCGTATTGATAGAACAATGGCTGAAAGTGCGCCTTTTCCAAGTGACGCACACTGACAGTCAATTAGAAGGACAACGTGCGCCACTTGAGGACAAACTCGACAAGACTGTTTTCTTCCAACTGGCGCGCGTATTCAGGTTGTAAAACTGTGAACATGCGCCGCTTGAGCCAACGATCTGGTTCAATTCATTTGCTCCCGTCGCAGCTTCTACCGCGAATAATGGGAACAAATGCTTGCATTTTCAGGGTGTGTTCCGACGAAAAAGACATGATGGAGGTGCTGGAAAAGAGGAGACAAGGTGTACCGGCCTTTTCCGAGAAGCCAGCAAGGCCGATTGTCCACTCGGTGGCCACACTGTGGCGACCTGGTCCGAAGATCGAGACCGCACGGCTACCTCCGCAGTTCCTGCCCAAGGACAAGAAACCTTCAGCGTCCAAGTCGGGTGCTGAAACGGCTACGAAGAAGTTTATGGAGAGGCGAGGGCGGAAGGACATCGCCGAAGCCATCCGGACAAGTACGGTGCTGCTGCAACCGCCACTCTTCAATACTTGCACCAGCCACTTCAAGTCTCACACCATCACTGATGGTATAGCCGCGGCGGGGCAACGTCAAAGCGGCAGAAAGATACTGACTAGTGAGAAGTACGCCATGGCTCTGGTCAGCATCAGCGGCAAATGCGAGGTAATGAGGCTAATGACTAATGATTATCAACTCAACAACAGCCTTGTTCCAAGCGGCGCAAGCTTTCAGGCCACAACGCTGTCGACAAGCGCCATCTGGAGAGGCCGACTTGTCGGTGTTTTGAAGTGGCGCACCTTTCCTGCCAGTGACATTGGACTGTGCGCCACCTGGGAAGATGACATTGTTGATGGCGCACCGTTCCAGGCAATAGCAATGAAATCATGCGCCACTTGCAAAACCCGGCAGGATTGCGCACGCTCTCAGCTGAAGAAACTAATAACATTCGTCAATTGGAGGAACAGCCTTGTCGGCTTTATTGGCCGGGCTTTTTTCTACTGATTGTGTTCAAAAACCAATGTCTTTGTAGGGATGTCTGTGTGAGGAAGTCTGTGTACCGGCACAATGCCCCTGCATGTCTTGGTATTCCGCAACCAAAGGCTACAACGAAGACCAGTCACTTCAGATGGAGGGCTTTGACTTTCAGCACGATTTCGTTCGAGAGTGCAGCGAGACTTGTTCATGTAATATCAAGCAGTGCGCCAACCGCGCCAGCCAGGCTCCTCCGCGTGTGCAGCTTCGGGATGGCCGGAAGTTGGTGTTGACAAGGGACGTTCACCAGGGTGACTTTCTCTTTCGCATGGCTGGCGAGCTGAACGACACCAAAACGGAATGGCCGGAAGAGAGAACGTTCTTGCTGCCAAAGCTGCCTATTGTTAGTCCATACGTTTGAATTTAACAGCCATTTTTGGGAAGTCGAGAGACGATAAGGCCATCGGCATACAGAAAGCATGCTTTCATGCTGCTGCTTCAGTACGCAGGTGCATGATGGTTTCACAATTTGTTGTTCGCTGTGTGCTGCATACACTGATTTCCGCATGTTATGGATAAAGTCTGTGTGCACGTGCATGCACGGACTGGTGTGACATCTCTCATGCTCCTACATACGCATTGTAGTGATTCTAGCGAATATAAATGTATGCGGGTGGACGAGGATGCCACCTTGATCGTTTTTCATCCTCGTACCGTGCTAACTGAATTTTTCCCTTGTTTTGTAGTGGCCTCCAGGTTGCGAGAAGTACAGCCTTTGCATGAAGGACTTTCAGGGTCCCGCTCGGTTGATTCGATCAGTGAGACAGTGCCAGGAAGAGAAGCGACCAGCCGACGTCAACGCGGTACCCGTCATGGTTCTGCAACCACCACTGGGCATTCACATTGGACATCCTCGTCAAGTAGCCATTCCTGTCGTTGCCTTCTTCGCCATGAGGACCATCAGAGCGGGCGAAGTAGACCTGGTCTACGAAAGCGACTTCCGGGCTGTCAACCCTGTCGTACCCACTCTGAAAGATGTCGCCACGGAAGATGGCACGGATGGAGAACCCATCGAAGTTACCGGGACCTTGTTCAACCCTTTTGACTGATGCCTTACTTCTTTGATAGAGATTCTACTTGTGATTAGACGAAGATGACGCTCCTTTTCAATGCGTCTTTCTCATCGGTGTGATGCTCGGCAAGATTGTTGTCCCAAGTGGCGCATGTTTCCGCTGTGATTGGCTGGAAGTGTGCGCCGCTTGGAAAAACAACCTTGTCGAGTTTGTGTTATTGTACCGACCACCTTTATTTTGGTTAGGAATTTGATTATCAGATTTTGTTTCCAGCGATTATGCATAAATGTAGTGCGTAACACCAGATGGAAACTTTCGGCTGGGGTGAGCAAGCTATGATAGTTGAGAAATATGGAAGGCGAGAAAGGCACACTGTGAGGTTGGTTTAAACGCCGGGAACGGCATCACCAAGAGCGGACAGGAGGAAGTAGTTGGGGCCGCATACAGTGGAGCTGTCATCCACACCCACATTGAGAACATCACGGCCACGGACCCAAGCGATAAAGAGAATACCCTTGACACCCGGTGGGATGGTACAGGTGGCCGCACCGGAGCCGTCCTTAGCCTGTCCAGGTCGCTGCATCAGTGTGCCCTGGTTACCGGAAATGATGGCGCACATCACACCGTTGGTGTCGACGTCTTGTGCGCAAGTGGTGGCCACCACCGTACCGACAGGGCCCGACTGTGGGCTGAGCGTCAGTTTGGGGAAGGGCTTGGGCGCCGGGTATGGGCAAGAGACGATAAAGTCTTGGGCCAGAGTGGCAATGTGGCGTTGCGTCAGCGGGCCGTCAACGGGGCCGGGGGCGGGAGCTTTGCCCGTCAGGTAGGCGAAGAAGGCGGCGTGAGCCGAATCCCCGCTCAAGGCACCTTGGACGGAGGTTCGCAGCTCGACACTCTTGATGTCGCGCAGAGCGCCAAGGTAGGCCGGTTTATCGGCGTTCTCCAGAGTGCGGGAAACTTTGAGGACGGAGGCGACGTCAGTGACGGGGAAGGTATACTTGCAGGGAGGGTTGGGTTTGCCGCCCAGCGACTTGATGACGCTGATCAGCGTGTCTCGGTGGTCCACTTCGTTGTTGCGCACTCCCACAAACTGGTCGTAGTCACGCTGAGCCAAACCGGCAGCCTTGAAGTCGTCAGCGGTAAAGTTGTTGACGGCTTGCACATAGAAGGCCGAAGCCAGGTGCTCAACTCCCAGAAGGAAGTTGAGGGCATCCAACGTCATGTCCATCTTTTCCGCTGCAATCAAAACAAACGCACATTCATGGTGGCCTCGAAGCTAAGCGTCCTTTGACGAGGGAGAGGGGGATGTCCGACGGTATCGTTGATCGACTTACCGTATGCATCCTGGTTTCGAGACATGCCCCTGTTGCCTCCGCCCAAGCCTCCGCCAACCAGGCAAGCAGCCACAAAGAGGGCCACCTTGATGCAGTTCATGGCACAGTATTTAAATGAGATTCGGCTTCACGGCAAGCAAACCACAACAAGCAACGAAGCAGCGGAATTTTGCTCGTCGTGCGTTTTTATATGTAGCACCTACGGAACATTCCCACTTGCTGAGAAGAGTATCAATCTGCGCGCCCGCGGCAAATCGGCATATTTTCCACCGCTTCCGCTCTTGCAGTTTCGGAATTTCCGACGCGGCGTTTCTGCAAAGCCAGATACAAGTGCATCCTGGTCGAATATCTTTGTGAATTTATGATCGTGCAAAAAAGCCACAGTTTAAGACGGCTCAACTGCCTGCATATCTTATACAGTGTAACCGGTTACAGTGTTAGTGCACGAGAAAGCCTACGACTTTGATGCCAAATAACCTTGTTTTTATCGAGCACAAGTTTGTGCCGCTGTTGTGGTATTTTCCCGCGTGCAGAAGAATAACATTGTTACAACATTTTTTGGTGTGTTGCTGTAGTCATAGTTAATGAGCTCCTAAATACAGATGGACTTAAAAAGCATTTCCATGAAGAAAGAAGTAGCACCGTGGATGTCTACCGTCATTCGTTGTTTACAATGTTGCCGGCTTGGCAGTGCTGACAAGCTGAACAGTGATGCCACAGAGGAGCCTTACGAATGACTTGTAAAGTATATTTTTGCGGTGTCTGGGGCGCGCGTGTCGCTCCTTGAAAAGCTGAGGGAGGGTGTGATTTTCGTGCCGGATCGTATCTACGGTATATTCGCAGCAGGTCTACCAGGTGAAGAGTCTCTCCTCCACTCAAAGCACGTGGGTAAGGGAAGTGGGCAAAATGAATCTAGCTGTAAACTTTGTGAGAAAGACCGACTCCGAGGGTTGGGTCGAATGAGCTCTAGCCTGAAGCTATCCTGGCTTCGGTGAGGGACTGTGGCTGGGTGATTGGTTGGTTGGTGCTTCGGCATGGGCTGCCTGGCTATGGACCATTGACGAGGCCTGATCGTAGAGGATTAGAGCTGTGTCTGATCAGGGTGAAACTTGATACGTGTGGAAGAACGGCCTTTCTGGGCTTTTTTTCTACGTGTGTTCGAATCTTTAAACGTAGAATTCAAGTTCAACGCACACTCCCTGTTACGCTATGGTGCCAGTGACGTAATAAGGAAGCGAGGATTATTACTGTACAGGCTTCGTTCCGCGCATAACTTCCAACTCGGTGGATACCAGCGCAACACCAGTCCAGTGTAAACCGCAAGCTTGTGCAATTAACAGTGTCGTTGAACCCATTGCTATCGTTCAGTACAGTTCGAAATTGAAAGAGACACCGGTACCGAGCTGGTCGAACTTAATGGATAGTCCAACTTTCTCTCCTCCTACCGACCAGTGTACGCCCTGGCTAAATTCGCCTTTTGCACTAGAACGGCAGTACGTAGTGTACAAATCTCCTGACTTCGACTTTGGTAGCAGAGCTGTCGAAATTCAATTCCAAGTTGGGAAGTTGATTCGCCGTCCTAGATGAATGTCAGAAAATGTCTTCGACGCAAAAGACCACGACTTCGGCGCGCCAGCTGACAGCCCACAGATCTGACCAGACACTGACCATTGGCTATCCCCGCATCTGCGTGCTGTGAGCTGGGCCAAGCTGGCACGCAAAATTAAGCTATGGTGTTCTGCGTCCTACAGTTCTGATGGTATCTCATGTAGGGCGACGGATCGACTTTCCAGCTTGGAATTGACTTCGGACACCTCCGTTTGCTAGGTCTTATAAATAGATTATACATAGCATCAAGCGCGTATCTGCAATTTGGCCCTTTTTCCACGCAATTTGGCCCTTTTTCCACGATGTCGCTTGTCAGGACCGTGCCCGGCACGAACCTGGACAGACATTCCATAAAAACTTCGTAGAAAAGGGCCAAATTGCGGACCTTTCAGGGACCTCAATAAGCCCTTGTCATAGCATCTTGATTAATTCAAGCGTACGCAGCGCCACCGCACGAACCACTGCTCAGCATCTTCAGCCACGCATAGAAAAAGCGCCATCTGCAGGTCCAGACATCGAACTGTGCCGGCATTTTTATCTGTATTTACGTCTGTACTGTCAGTGAAGTACCCATGTATGTCTTCCCCACCGGAAGTCATAGTAGTCAAGTTTTTCAATCAGCTTTTCAATAGCATTCTGAATTTTTCCTTGTCGAAATGCCAGGTGGTAGCGAGTTGGCTTGGGCGGAGTGTAGAAGAAAACGGTGTCGTTTGTACTGCGAATGATTAGGGAAGAAAATGCGGAAGATAGTCTTGGTCTGATTAGAATAGTGCAGATCCAGATCGCCAAGGGAGTTATCATATGGGAGTTAACGATTTCAGCCTGTCTTGATGGCTTTGATGATAATGTCATCTCCAATATCGCTGACCTGCTGATCGTCCTTGACGTTGGCATCGCTGGCCCGAACGACCTCAATTTGCGCGAAGCCGTTCTTCTCCAGTGCCGAAAGGTAGTCGCTCTCTTTCAGCTGGCAGATGTACAGCAGCTTGCCGTCAAGTTGGTAGAAGGAGGCGTTGGTGCTCTCCGTTATAACCATGGTTCCTCCGCTCTTCAGGTAGCGACTAAGGCGATGGACAAGCTTGACCAGATCGTCGGCATCGTTGGCCACCGTGCCCAACATGAAGGACTCGGTCACCACGTCAACCGGCGCGATGCTCTGTGGCGACAGTGGGTCGTCCTCCGTCATGTCGCATGGCCAGATGGCCCTTATGGACTGGCGCAAGTTTGTCTCATACGTCATCCATTCGTCGGCCTTTTGGTCCAGCACAGCTGAAAACTGAAACAATAATCTTCAGCTGCACCCACAAAAAGAACTAGAACATGGACGACGATTGCAACCAGGTTACTGTACCACGTGCCGCGCACTTCCAGCCGATAAAGTGGCAACGTGCGCCACTAGGGAAAACAATCTTGTCGCGTTTCGAGTGGCGCACAGTTGCAGCCAGAAACACTGCGACTGCGCGCCACTTGAGATGACAGTCTGGCTCAACTGATCCGTCCCCGTCCCGCCAATCCTGGACAAGCTTTAAATAAGTAGTTGCGGCCCATTCCCAGTACAACCGAATTGTTCAGGAAACCAGTTTTAATTTTTGAGCCCCAAGGGCAAAGTTGAACTGCCAACGCTATCTTACGGAGCAGACATCGCGGATCACGATGGTGTTGTCCATTTGGCCGTCTGACCAGTGGTCAGATGGCTACGTCGGAAAAATCTAAAGGGGTTCGAAATTTTCACTCAGAAAGATTTGAAGTTAGGATGACGTCATGTAGCATGAAAATGCGTAGGTAGTCGTTTTGGCATCCAACCCCCTGGAAGGCGTTTCAGTTAGTGGTTACCCCTGAAATTTTCCAGAGTGTTTTCCCAGAAGGGCGAACATTTTCGGAGACTGTGAACCACGGCGAGGTACGGCAAACTTACCGCACGATGCCCCTTGGTATTCCCAACAACTTCAAGTCAAAAAACGCTACTTCGGAAGCAAAATTGAATGTACTGGGAATGGGCCGCAGCTACCCAAATGGTTTTGTAGACTGTACCTTGAAGAAGGTTGTCCAGTCGAAAGCATCAGCTCTTCCTAGTCTCCATTTTTCCAACTACGAAAGAAAGAAGTGCGCTACTGTTTATAAAGCGGTAGAGCAACTTGCATAAGTTTCGAGTTACCTCTTGGCGTGCTTTTGGGGAAAGGTCCGCGCAGTAAATGTGGTTGAAATAGCGCGCTGCCGGGATGACGTTAGCCAGGCATGGACCTGTGCCCATGTCCAGCAGGCGTCCTTCCCCTTTGGGGCATCGTTGTAAGAAGCTTTTCAGCGTGGAGAAGATGAAGCCGGAAGCCTCGTTGGTGATTGTGGTATGGCCGTTCTTAGTCGACCCATAAAACTGATCCAAGTACAGGCGCGCGTTGAAATCATGGAGGTAATACTGACGATCACGAGAGGCCGACATGCTGTTCAAACTAGTGGTCATGACAATCACGACTATAGCATCCAAAACGGACGACGATGGCCGCACCGAGAGCAATGACGCTGCTAGCATATTCTTCCGAAATCGTCTGGCCGGCTGGAAAAGACCGTTGCTCATGTCAGGTAATACTCGCTGAGCTGGAGGATGACTGCGTCATGCTGCCTTGGGGGCCAACCGCGACTCAACAGAGAGACGTTAGCCCCCAAGGCAAACGTTGGCCAGAAAAAGTTCAGCGTCAAAAGGCCATTGCAGCAGGTGTAGTAGGCATTTCCAGTACCCGCGGCCACTTTGCTTTTCCACCGTCCCGGTGGGAGCTAAGGATAAGGAGCAAAGCCAGCGGACCTGGCGCTGAAGATCAAAAGCGCTGCACTTGGGAGAACTGGGAAGGATTCTTAGCTTAGCGCCCATTGTGCACTACAGTTGTTTGGCCGATGATGCCTAGACATCAAACGTTGAAGCATCGAACCATGGCAGACGAGTATTCTTCCCTTGACCGTCGGGGAATATCTCAGTCGTGTCAAACCTCAATATCAGAACGTTAGAAGCAGGAAGTGGATCAATTAAAGCTGGCGGGCATAAGTAGCGCCGCCCGTGGTACCGTTTTCAGCCTCTCTTCGTTTCCTATTGTCTACAACAAAAACCAAAACAAGCTTTTCATACTGAATATTATGCGGTACTTGCCAGTTCAATTATTGGTTAAAGGCAGTCAAAGTTGCGCTAGCAGGAAAACAAACTTGCCAGATGGAAAGTCTAAGGTACCATTCGGCATAAAGACAGCTCGTCGACCACAACGACCATCAGGCAGTATTGCACTGAAAAACTTGGCAGTTTCTGAGCGCTTCCTGCCGACTGTGTTTGGATTAGCAGTCGTTTCCTCACCGTCCGCTTTGATCAAGACAGTTAATCCCTTCCTCTTTGTTGTTACTGCGTGACTAAAACGGTGCGATTGCACAAAATTCGGCAGAAGGCTCAGTTGTCAGCCATTTGTTTTGCACTGTCTGCACTAGCTACCGCCACCTTTAATCCGCAATGCGTCTGGACGAGACTGTCGATACCTGCATGTTCACCTCGCCCCTTGCCCAGGAAACCCTCTTGGCTGGCGAGGTAGCGCTGACCGTTCACACCTTCGATCCAGCCAACACCAGCATTGAACGATGCGTCGATCAGTACATCCAGTACTCGGATTCCCTCGGCATCGACGACGCCTTCAATATCGTCGACTTGGGCGATGTCATCCGCAAGTGCCATTTGTGGCGGGAGAAATTACCCCGTGTGGAGCCATTCTACGGTACCTATGGTTTTTTCCCCAGTGTCGACTTGGACCGAAACGAAGATGGGCAAATGAATTGCGATAAAATCGTTTTGACGAGTGGCGCAGGCCGTCAGCTAATATTACCCTTAACGTGCGCCACTTAGGCTAACGATCTGCTTCACCGATTCGCCCAGCTCTCTAACATTTTCTAGTGCAAAATTTGTTGCACAGTACGGTGGATTTCTGACCCTTGGCTTTATTCCTGCAGCAATCAAATGCAACCCGGACATGGGCATTCTACAGACGCTGGCCAACATGGGCATCGGTTTCGACTGTGCCAGCAAGGAAGAGATAGCCAGCGTACTGAGGCTGGGCGTCTGCCCGGACCGCATCGTCTTTGCCCACACCTGCAAACCCAAGTCGCACATCATCTATGCGGCCCAACAGCAGGTGAAGCTGACCACCTTCGACAATGAACCGGAGCTGCACAAGATCAAGCGGCTGTACCCCGCTGCCCAGCTCTTGTTGCGCATCCGCGCTGACGACCCCATGGCCGTGGTCAACTTGGGCTGCAAGTTCGGTGCGCACCTGCCGGAGGCCAAGCGTCTGCTGGCCATAGCGCAAGACTTGGCCTTGAATGTCATCGGAGTCAGCTTCCATGTCGGCAGTGTCTGCGCCAACCCAGCGGCCTATGCCCAAGCCATCGCTTGGTCCCGAGAAGTCTTCGACCATGCCGAGACGCTGGGCATGAAGCTAAAGGTCTTGGATCTCGGTGGCGGATATCCCGGCCACAAAGGCGACCCCATCAATTTCCAACAGGTAACACAGGTTGAGTCTAACCAAATGGAGGGACTTTACAGTGCTGACCCCACTGCCTTGCAATTTGAGGAAAAATAGCTTCAACACTTTTGGCATGTTTTGGAACTTGATACGATTTTGGTCTGTGGCTTGACTGATTGCAGCCTTGTCAAAGGGTTTATATACTGTAGGTGGTGGATGAAGTTAAGCCAGCTTTGGACAAGCACTTCCCGCCGGGATGCGGTGTGCGCCTCATCGCCGAGCCGGGGCGCTTTTTCGTGGCGTCGGCCATGACTTTGTGCTTGAACATCACGGCCAAGCGCGTGATCGAAGCCGAGCAGGTGAGCAAGGCTTCCCCTTTCACACTGCGCCAGACCTTAAGCATCAAAGTCAGCCCACTGTTGTTGTACTTTAGCGAGCTCTAAACGTGGAGGGACCCGAGTTCATGTACTACGTCAACGACGGCGTCTACGGCTCCTTCAACTGCATGGAGAAGGACAAGGCCGTCATCGAGCTGAAGGTGCCGCCGCAAGCCGGCCTGTCTGCCACCCTCCACTGCGCCAGCCTGTGGGGACCGACGTGCGACGGACTCGACTGCATCACAGCCAGCTATTACCTGCCGCAAATGGACATTGGCCACTGGCTGTACCTGGAGGACATGGGTGCCTACACCAACTCGGCTTCCTCGGGCTTCAATGGTTTCGCCCGTCCGACCATGGTCTATGTTGCCGCACAGCAAGACTTTGCTCAAGTTCGACCTACCTCAAAACCATTGGCAGCGCTGGCGGGTCCCGCTGCCGCCTCCAACGATGGCTTGCCGCTGGACGAGCGCTATATTGTCAACGAGCGAAGCCTACTCAGAGCCGGGGCTTTTTTACGGGATCAGTACATTGTCAACGAGAGAAGTGTGCTGAGAGCTGGTGTCTTCAAGCGCAAAACAAAATGCACCTGAGCACACTCACTCAACAACTTATCTGGGTGCTTCCGTGCTGCCCTGTAGATCTGACATGCCTCATGGTTTTTGCATTTCAAGAGCCGGACATGGTGTTGACTGATTTCATAACGACATAATTCGGGCACGACGATTTTCGCCCCACAAGGGTTATAATTTCGGCAATACGAAAAGTTTGAGTATCACCCTCAACGCTACCTTGCTTCTTCATCGTATGCCTCCTCACACAAGTGTGGACTTTTTAACATTGGACGGGCTTTTTCTCATCCCAAAATAAACTCTGAAAGATCGCTGCTTCATCTCCTTCTCAAATCTGTTGAAAGCTCTGGATTTAGAAGATGGCTTTTCTAATTTCCGGAACAAAAGTTTGGTGGGTAGACGCAGCGGATACCGCCATAATAATCGCAAAAATTACGAGGCAAATTCGTTAAGCTCGATTTATGTCATTCAGCACGTAATACCGTGCCAACTTTACTTCACATACACAACAGTTATCTGCCGGTATTTTCCACTTAACTAGTTACGTCTACGGTAGCACCAGTGTGGGTTGACCATACTGGTAGCACGTAGCTGCGGTGTCATTTTGCGGAAACTTGTTTGACGCGAACAAATTTCATCTGCGATCATGGAAAGATTTTGAAGAACGATTTGTTATGAAAAGACTGTGGAGATGCAAAGCACAATGGGTGAACCAGCGTAGCTTAACATCTTGGCAGCAGCATTGCGTAGATTTCGTCGGCAAAAGCAGCTGGATTGGCCACAGCGGCTTTCGCCTTTGTAGCTGGGACTTTCACGCTAAACCTGAAGTGTAAAATGCAAAACGTCAAGAGGCATTCACCCGATGGAGAGACGCCTGTCAAAACTATCGTATATCTAGCGACAGAAGGATTAAAACTAACGACCTAAGCAGCAGAACGATACGCACACGAGTCCCAGTACAAGAAACAAGAAGCATTATTGCCATCCCGACACAGTGTGACGGTAATATTTAGACCGTCAAATGCGGTTGTGCGACATCTTTCCTGTGATTTCTCAAGGTACTTGCCGTCCTTCACCATCGGCCAACACTTCCAGCAGGTCAGTCCGTCCACATCACCTGCGGTTACCACAAACAGCAAGTAGGTATCGGCGGCCCAATTGGCATACGAACTATTGCTAGCTGAAATGCTCGTAAAGCAAGTTCGAAGTTTGGGTAGTAGCGTTCCTGCCTCGATAAAATCCATACACCAAAACCTCCGAAATCAGTTCAGTTATGCACGTTTCAGACCTGAAACAAGTCCTGTCATACTTCTGCACCTGACACTTGAATGATCCGTCTCGAAGCGCGCCACCGATCCGTCATACGACTCGTGAGAACGTCCAAGGCGAAACTGCAGGGAGCTTCTACTTTTGTTACACAAGTACAGTCCGCTCGCTCGAAATGTAGGACCTGATTGAACGTTTTCAGCTTGATGCCTGCCATATGTTCACGATGGAACGTGCCAAGCGCCAGGCCGAAAATACATACAGCCCGCCCAAGCCAACTTGCTACCACTCATTTCTCCAAGGCCAGCTCGACTCGACTAGTTTTCCACTTCGAAATCAATTTTCCCTGGTTTAGCACTCTCTTTGCTGCCTCTCGGAAAATTATTGGTAAAAAGTCTGCTTACAGAAATTCATGATCGACGTTAACCTCGGGGAGGTGCTGAGTGAAAAAAGCACCAACGTTTGTCATTTTCGGGTCCGTTTTCCAAAAATTGTTTCTCAGTTTTTCGTTGGCATCCCGCGGTACGGTCACCAAAAACAATCAATACAAACATTGAACTAAAGGAAAAGTGGCTGGAACCGCAAATCAACCGTTCTGGAAAACGGTCAGACATTTTTTCGAAAACGAGTTTCCCCAGCAAAACGGTCCCATTCGACGGTTTTAAATCGTTTTTCAAACTCGCTTGGACCTTTTCTGGTCCTTCTCAATTCTTTTCGGCTATCAGAATAGTTATATGTACATTTACATCAATGTCAGGATAAAAACTCAAGCATGGAATTTTGCAGACTGCGTTTTACCCTTGGCGGTATGTCTTCCCCACCGGAAGTCATTGTAGTCAAGTTTTGCAATCAGCTTGTCACCGTAACTGAACGAATCATAGCTCAGTCGAAGCAGCTTGAAAAAATGTATGGAGAAACGGCAAGCACGAACGGGAATGTAGCATTCTGAATTTTTCCTCGTCGAAATGCCAGGTGGTAGCGAGTTGGCTTGGGCGGGGTGTAAGACAAGGTTACAATGTGCTACTGCTGGTGTGATCAAGTAATAATCGATTCCCCGCCGATCAGCGGTGCCAAAGTACGGCGAGCAGTCTCGGGAAAGTTACTTGTTTCCTACGTTTGAAACCGTCAAATCAGGTCCTGCATTTCGAGCGAGCGGACTGTAACAGCATCCACGGAAACAAAGCAGCGCATTGACTTTTCAGCAATTGGAAATGACAAAGAGAGAAGCATGATATGCTGTCAAATACTGTAATTAAGGTCGAGTGGACAGTGGACACCGTAAGCCGGTTTAGCCTTTAGCGGGCTCGACCAGGCAATGCCAACCGCAAAAGCTTTTCTATGAAGTTTCTGCAATCGTCCGCTCAATTCCCCAAAAAGGGTGTGTTGCTCTCAGATTTGATCTGGATGTTGATTCTAGGTAAGTGTATCTTGCGACCACAACCCCGGACTAGGCGTCTTCACCGCAAAAGATGGCCTTCCACTTACGTGTACCTGAAACAATGTCAGGAAGGCTGAGCTTTTGACCGTCAGACTGTATGTACGATGCCCGCATACTAAACTAGGGGGTACAGTTACATCCAATCCCAGGAAGCATCTCAACATGTGCCATAACATCGTCGTGATGTTCAGGAAACCGGAAACCGAGGAATTACCACTGGATGTGCACGACAACTTTGTGAAACAGGATAATGGGCATTTACAGGGATCAACGTTACGTTACGTTACTTTCCATTGGGGATCGAGCGACCTCACATTCGGCAACATGTACAGCTTACAAAAAGCTGACGAAGCGACAGAAGCTAGCGGCACGGCCTTTAATGTTGGAAGAATTTATGAAGATTTGCAAAGATGGCCGGCATGAGCCATAATCTTGGTGGATGGTCCAACCCGCGTCTACTGAAGAACCTGGTGCAACAGTGGGACAATGACTCGTTTGCCCAGCTGGTGCATCCTCACTGGCTGGACTACGAACAAGCATCGGATACCTTCCACATATTGTCGGGCTCGCTGATTCTAGTGGTGGGTATCGCCGCTATTTTCGGCAACAGCTTGGTTATACACATCTTTCTGGCGTAAGTCCCCACCGTCCTTGACATATGGCAAGGCCAGCGTATCTATCTTTTTGCTTCCAGGACGAAAAGTCTCAAGAGCAAATCCAACGCTTTGGTCATCAATCTGGCCATCTGTGATCTGACAATGGCATCCATACTGACGCCGATGTACGCCGCCAGCAGTTTCAAATTCCGCTGGCTTTTCGGCTACAATGGTATGTATGACAATGTTGCTTTGCCCACTGTTGCCTCCGCGTCATAATGATGGAAATATCCAACAGGCTGCCAAATGTACGGATTCGCCGGAGCTTTATTCGGAACGGCCTCCCTGATGACCATAACAGGTACTCCATTGTACGTCATGAACCCGCTGACCTTCCTGAGGTCGTCCAACACCATATAGGAAAACCCAGATACTTTAAGTACAGCGTACAGCCTATTTCTTTGTCCAGCAGCTATGGCCGTCGACCGCTGCTTTGTCATCTGGTCAGTTTTGTTCTAATAATACCACCGTTATGGCCAACTGGCAAAGCCGTTTGCCAAAGGAAGAATAATAAGGTGAATAATGATCTCCATGATGTTACAGCCAGCCCTTCGAGTGCACCAGAGGGAAAGTTGCCGCTGGCCATAAGCGAATATACTTCATGCTGTCCTTCGTCTGGGTCTACAGGTGAGCAGCGCATCAAGTCCTGATGATGAGGAGAAGCGGCATGGATATAGCGCCTATATGTGTCAATTAGCCACTTGGGTATGATTTCAGCTTATTCTGGGCAGTCATTCCACTGTCTCCCGGCTTCGCGCCATACGTAAGTGCTGTCATGTCTTCCAGGGTTGGGGTTTCCGCCATCACAGTGCACCTAATGATGTTTTGACTTAGGTTCCGGAAGGATATTTGACAACATGTTCTTTCGACGTTCTGGACTCAAGTTTTGCCACCAGATTGTACATAGCGGCCATGTAAGTCAAACTGGCGCACCACCGTTGCTCGCAGTATCAATACAGTCTCCTCAATGGAAAGAGACAGTTTGTCGTAGGCTGAGTTGTTATATATATACGCCTTATGTGAGCAGGTGCGTCGGTGCTTACTTTGTGCCGCTTGCCGTCATCATCACGGCCTATCTGCGTATCTTATGTGTAATAGTCCCACGAGAGCCGTTGCTGGAATCCCTACAGGCCCCTTCATCGATATCCAGTGGGAACAAGCGGAGGGAACAACAAGTTCAGTCGGCCAAAATCATCCTTCTCGTCATCTGCGGCTGGGCCCTAGCATGGACACCCTATACCATTTCCTCCCTCCTGGGTGTGTCGGGAGCGCACTCTTATTACACTCCGCTAGTCTGTCACCTCCCCGCCATCTTCGCTAAAACATCCGCCGCCTACAACCCGATAAGTATGGCCATGGACGTACAGCACTATCCGCCAGTGCCACCAGCTGACCTTTTTTCTCCTTTCTCCAGTATACGCCTTCAAGAATTCACGTTACCGCCAAGCTCTGTTCCAGCTGGTCAGCGCCGCCCTCGGCTCTTATCATTCTCGCCGTCTTCGCCTTGTCCCCAAAAGTTCCGCTGGCCGATCGATAACGACCTGTACACTTGGTCGGCGGACTTCTCATCGCCAGCGCCTCAGTATCTCCCAGCGCGACCGAGTCAGCACTGCGAACCGCCAACAAGTCAGTGCGCTGGCTCCACGCGAACGGATCAGAGCGCAGACCGTAGTTTGCAAGCCCAAATTGGCCACCACGGACCATGCTGCGCACAGTGGTCATGGCAGTTATAGTTTTTAATCTTGTCTGACAAAGCCCACGGTTGCCTCTCCCGATGCAGTCATCAGCAGCACCTTTACTTGTAATTCTGGCGGGTAGCTCCCCTACCGCTGTTAGATGGTCACTTAGCCAAGCATTATAGTATGGCATTCAATCGTTTCGTCAAGACGACATCAGCTGAAAATATGTCCATTTACCAGTACGAGTACAGCACAAGAAAAGTACAGAAAACAGTCTGTGGCGAAATAAAGTTTCAAGCGTTAAAATGCCGGATAAAAGTCGAGACAACTTTAGATGGGTTTGTACATGAGGGTGGTGACATATTTCTTGCGGTAGCGATGAGTGGCAGAGAGGACCATGACACCGTCCTTGATGGAGAGGGCATAGAGGTGGTTGAGCATGACGTGGTTGGGCTCCGGTAGCAGCGTCGGCTCGTAGGTGACGGGGATGTCGCGGTTGAGGATGACTTGCATCAGATGGGGTGGCAGGACGGGCGGCCCCGTCGACGACTCGTAGGGCTTCTTGTTGGGAATCTCCTGCACATAGGTTCCCGGTGGAGAGGAGCTAAAGGTCGACGTCAGCGAGCCTTTCGAGTCGGTAACCGAAGAGTCCATGGCCAGCGCATCAAAAACCTGTCGACATAAGTTGGCTTGGCCTGGCGACTTATTCAATACTTTGAAAGGTCGGCAAAGGAAACGTTATGAGATCGCTGTATCAAGTGACGCACTTTTACAGTGTTGCTGGCTGGAAGCGTGCGCCACTGTCGAGAGCGATCTGAACCAGTTCTCGTCGACTCTGTTTCTGGACGGAAAAGTGCGCTACTTCAGCCCACGATCTTGTACGTTTCGTTTGCCCATCTGTCAATTTACGAATCGAAGAGTTTATACCTCAAAGTCCGATCGGCTGACTTCCACGACGTTGTTGCGGGTGGCAGATTCACCGTCGGCTTCCTTATGCTGCTGATCCGGGTCGAGAACCCACTGACCATCGACGAAAAACTTGTATTCATGCTTTCCCTCCGGCAAGTCCAAAATGGTCACAAAGTCACTTTGTGACTTGGTAAGCGGAATCTTGGTCTTCCAGTTGTTGAAGCTGCCCGCAATGTATACCTGAAAAGTCAACCCGAAATGAGCACGGCATTACTGGAGGTATACTCCTTGTAAGTATTAACCGTCACCATCATACCACACAACGACAGCAGCCAAGATAAATATAAATGAGTGGAAGCTTTTTAAACAACTCAAGAAGATCGTTTTACAAAGTGGCCCACGCTTTTGGTTTATCAGCTGAACTATTAATACTGCTGACCTGCTTGGCTTGGCCTTTGTAGCGGAAGACAGTGGGTAAATGGGTTGTTTCGTTCTCGCTGGGAGTACTGGAAGCCAGCAAAGAATGATCATCGGGTGGATGGCTGATGGTCGTAGCTCGGGGACGGACAATGCGCGAGCCTGTCGTCAGTCCACCGCGACCGAATGCATCGCTGGCACTGGAGCGAGCAGCGCTGACCCCACTGCTCCCTTCGTCGAAGTGAGAAGTGTGGCTATCGGTAGCCGAAGGGTCTTCAGAGGATTCCTGAATGACCAATCGTTGTTTGTTGCGGGAAGTGGCGGGTGGAGTACCTGGAGTCGAGGTCAGAGACTCGCGACGCGAATGATGCTGCGCATACAGCTCCTTCTTCCGATCCGACGCTGTGTTACCCATGCTTCAACCTGAAACTAGATGACAAACTCACATACTTCTCAGCGTCAAATCGCACTAGAGAAAGGTGTTGGTTAAGACAAGTATCAACTGGCCTGGGTAACGACTAACGAAATGGCAATCGGCGCAGCGAGTGTGACGCCAGCTGATAATATATACACGCGCAGCAAGCGCGTGACGTCATCCCTACACTGACACCACTGACACCACCATTCTCTGATACCACAAACGCGACCACATTCATGACATCACGCGCGACTCAATTAAATGCGTCGCTGCTTGTTGCCGCAGATGCGCTGAACGAGTCCTCCCTGAAGGAACAGTCAGGAACTTACTTATATCACCTAGATTGTTCCCGCCGCAGTAAGCAGTGTGTTCCGCAAGTGACAAATCTATAATACAAAAGATGTAAAATGCAAGGAGCACATCCAAGGCATCCTTTTACCGTGGGAAGAGTCTGAGAAGCACTCGCAGTACAGATCAGACTTTTAGTGACTATTCCATCGTTCGGTCAGTCAATGAATCCAACAACCGCAGATTTCCCAGGTACACCGTAAGCGAAAGATGACTGGCGGAAAAGGGCAGGCGTCCCAGAGAGTGCAGAAGGTAAAGAAATGGACTGCAGAAGTTGTCTGCCAGCTCTATACAAGATTCACGTCGACATCGGTGGAAAAGGCACGTGCTGGCTAAGTTGACAAGGCCGTGCCGAAGATAGAAGTGACGTATTTCCGAGTGGTGTACACGGCAGTTGATTGCTTAAGTTAGAAGTTTTGATTGGGACAAACAGTTCCCGATTGCATTATTCCGTTTTTCTTTTCAATAATTAGCGCAGTTCATCTCGCAGTTTCGAAATGGCATGTTCATCGCTCTCTTCTGTTTTCAGGCAGACACAACGTATACTTTGGAGGCGGTGTGCCGAGTATGGCAGTTCCGGCAGCTGGACCAGCGTGGAAGGCAGGCCGACGACGAGATGCTTGTGCACCAGCCGAAAATACATCAAGCCGCTCTTTTCATCACTCCTTTGCAGAAGTCCTGCTTCCTTCAGCTCACAGACATCCACCTACTCAACCGGCGCAGATCCTCCAGAAAGTGCTAATCTGACTGCTCCAGCACCCATGGAATATATCACTCTTCCAGGCTTGAGCGACGAGGAGCAACAGCGCTTTAGAGTCCTGCAGTTTGAATTTGAGGTGTTGAAGCAATCAGGCAATCAAGTACCGTCGAAACTGACCGAGCACGAGTGGCGCAGAGTGCTGACCCATGTAAGTTTTGGCTGAATTATTTGGTTGGACAACTGGTGCAGAGCAGGCGGGGCTCTGTTGGAGGCAGTGCGCTATTCAGCGGTAAACAGCCGACTGGTGCGCTGTAGTTCCATGCACGCTAGCCACTACACAGTGTAAGCTCCGCCTTTTTATTGCGCGATGGTGCAGTTTGTTGGGATTTCTTTCGCCTTGTCTTGGATTTGATCTTGACGTTGCAGGAAAATCTTTGTGTTGCAGAATTCGCGGAGCGCAAGGATAAAATTTTATCGGTTCCTTTTCAAGAATGAGATGGCCGAGGAGAACGAGAAGAAGCGGAAGGCAGCAGCCAGTGCGATAAGGGAGATCAAACACCAGCAGCTTCGGCGCGAAGTGGCAGAGGATCCCGACGCTATCCGATATGGCCTGAACCTCAACAGTATCTTTCCCTATATCCGTGATACAACGATGTTAATGTCACAAAACGTTAAGCTGGCCCAGGCACGCATGTTCGGCCAGCCGTTGGTCTTCGATTTGGATTACGACGACTGGATGAGCATTCGCGAGCAAACCAACACAGCCATGCAGATACGCGACGCTCATGCTTACAATAAAGATGCCCGAGATCCTTTCTGGTTTCAGGTAACGTCGACGTGGTCGTCGGGGAGCTCAGAAAACGCAGGCGACATGATTTTTCTATTAGTGGCGTACATTTCCAGCCCGGAACACTGCACCCGCGCGCCACTTTGGACAGCGATCCTGTCGAGTGTGTGTCATCCCAAGTGGCGCACGGCGCAGTGTGTTTGGCAGGAAGTACGCGCCACCTCGGACAACGAGCTCGTGAAGATTGTTCGCCGAGCTACCTTTGCCTTCCATGAGCAGGCTTATGCAGACATTTTCTTTAACTTTTGTGTAGATTTGTAATGCGAGGATGAGAGGAATGACGATGGAAGCCCTGAAGCGGGGCATCCCCAACTTGGGCGAACCCAGCTGCCTGATCGAAGTCAGCGAGAAGAGCTACCTCGACCTCTTTCCCAAAGAACGTCTAGTCTACCTGTCCTACAACGCTGAAGACACCCTGCTGAAATTCAATCCAGAGGACATTTACATCATCGGAGGACTGGTAGACAAGACCAACCCCAAACCGTTGAGTATGGCCAAATGCAAGAAGCAAGGTCTCAGACGCGCCAAACTTCCCCTCGACGTTTACGTCAGGTATTCTCAACTTTTTTCAGTCTCTACTAGTTACGTGGTCCATATGTAAACCGTGGAAGAAGGAAAGAAGGTAGAAACTCTTGGTGAGGAAAAGAGCGAGAAACCGCTGGCTGGTCTTTGTTGGTTGATTGATTGGCCGGAAGTTGATTGTGGAGCTCAAGTTCAACAGGTTGTCTGACGGTGTTTCGTTGCAGGTGGGCCATGGGAGGCAAGAACCTGACGATAAACCAAGTAGCGGCTCTTCTGATAGACGTTAAAGAGCACGGAGACTGGGAGAGAGCTTTGATAAAACATATTCCAAAGAGGAAGTTGGTGCAGCCGGAAGATCTCCAGTCCTCGCCAGGCGTCCAGCCTTACCACAAACAGGAACAGTATCGTGCTCCATATGCGGAGCGGTACGGTGGTGGTCGACGTCGCAAAGAGCAGCAACAGTTTCGCAGCGTGCTGGAAAGTCTGCTGTCCCAGTGATCCATGGTTTTCTCTCTTCCAGTGCGATGTTTTGGCTGAGGGTTTCTCGTTTCATTGTGTTAGCTCTCTGTGGACCTCGTTGCCCCGAAGCGCGAGACACTTCTTGTAACCGATAAGGTTTGTTGCCGCAAACTTTGATTTGCCTTGTATAATGCGCTATCTTATGTTTTACCAGTCGGAAGTCGGAAAGTTTGACGGAAAATCGGAAAGGCGACTTTACAGCATGCAGCTATTGTGGCGTCAGCAGTCAGCTGTTATCCTGATTAACTGTTGATTCAGTAGGGCGTCTGTATCATAGACGCCATAGTGCAGCTCACCACAACTGCTAGTCGTGCACTAGGTTAGGCAACCCACAGGGTGCTCATTCGGAATTCTCGATAACTAGTTAGACTGTTAGACTGTCTGCAACTTTTCACTTTCCCCCAGAAAATCCATAATAACTATCACTGTCAAAGTGTTCTGCTACCTTTTTGGTTATCGTTGGTTGTCGTTACAGGCTTTGCTCCAGGCTCTACAACCCAGGTTGAAAATACCCTGGACGCGGGAAGCAAGTGAGGTAAGGTGCAGCTTTTCGTTCGCAGTCAATTGAGTCGGAGAAGAGTCATGCTGATTCTTTCAGACTGTGGAAAAGGGGGCCTTGACACGGGACATCCAAAGATAGCGAGGAGGATCACTGTGATACCAGAAGATGAGGAAAGCAGCCAGACGGATCGACTCGCTGGCCAGGAAGGCCTTGGTCGCCTCGACATGGCATCGGCGCTCTTTGTCCATCAGCTCACTGCGCCATCAGCGATTAGCCAGCAGCGCTGCCACCGACTTTGCATCTTCACCCTCAGCACCGCTGTCCACAACGAAGCCTTCTTTGGGCTCAGCTAAAGCTGATCGAGTACCGCTGAGCGATTCGGAAGGACCGTTGTCGGCGGAAGACGTGGCCATCAACCACTACGCACACTTCAACCCCACACCCATGAGTATCAAACAGTTCCTGGACTTTGGCAAGTCCCTCTCGACGAACGGCAAGGAATTCTGCGCACAGAGCAGCTTTGAGTTTTTACGGACGGAACTACCGGTAAAAGTTGTTACAGTCGAGCTGATCCGCTGGACAAACTTCTCGCCCCTGGCTGTCCTCTCAAGTGGCGCACGCTTGCTGGTCCATCGGCCGAAAGCGTGCGCCACTCCGTTGACGATCTTGTCGAGGTTGGGGTTTTTCCCCAAGTAGCGCACGTTGTGAGCCTTACTGGCCGCAAGCGTGCGCCACTTGGGAAAAGGACCTTGTCGAGTTTCTAGCTCCCGCTGAAAATTAACGAGTATCTTGATCGTAGGTTCGTTTGGCCAATATTATGAAAGAAATTCAGCTTCTACCGCAGAATTTACAGTCGCAGCCTAGCACAAAAATTGTCCAGCACTGGTATCGGCAGAGTTTCCTGGATGTCATAAAATATGCCGATGCCGATCCACACGAACGCAAAGTTGTGGCAAAGTAAGGTTGTCACGCCAGTTAGTTCTGATAACTTTTGGGATTTTTTTTTTCATAGTCTGTCGTAGATTCACCGAAGATTTGGCCAAAATCCGGAACCGCCACACGCTTGTAGTAGAAACCATGGCACAGGCCAGTTCGTGCTGCTCGTCCCTATGCTAATTTTCAGCGAAGGCTCGAAAGTGGTTTTTCTGTAGGGAGTGATCGAGCTGAGAAAAGCCCTCCTGGACGAGGGGAAGCCCGTGATGGACAGTGCCACGCGCATGAGCATCCAGTACTTCCTCGACCGCTTCTACATGATGCGCATCTCCATCCGCATGCTCATCACCCAACACAGTAAGTACTAGCACGTCTCTTTCGTTGATAACTTCTGTAACGAGGCGAGAGAGCCAGATCGTTTATTGTGTGTCGTAGCCATGCTTTTCGGCAACGAACTACCGTTCAGTGCACGGCATATCGGCACCATCGATCCCGAGTGTGACATCCAAGCTGTGATTGAAGGTAAGTTAGTAACGGTCGCTCCAAAGAACTTGTACGAAAACTGCCAAACAAACGTGGCAAGATTGTTTTCCCAAGTGGCGCACGTTGTCAGTGCTATGAGCTAAAGCGTGCGCCACTTGTAAGAACGATCTGCTGGGGTTTGTTTTCTTAAGTCTCATACTGCAGGGTTCTGATATTCCTGATTCCCCTGTGGCTACTTTGCAGATGCGTATACGAACGCGAGAGCGTTATGTGAGACCAACTACGAAAAGTACCCGGAACTGCGCCTGCAGTGCATCAACACGGTAGAGGAAGGTGTCCCCGCCAAGATGGTCTACGTCCCTTCCCACCTCTTTCACATATCCTTCGAACTATTCAAGGTACCCATCATATTCAGCCCGAACGGTTTTACGACTAGCGAGTTTTTCTATGGTCTTCTGTAGAACGCCATGAGAGCGGTATGCGAACGCTCGACGGAGCCACTGGGTATCGCTGACGCCCACTTGCCGCCCATCGATGTCGTCATCGTCAAGACGGCCGAAGACGTCACCATCAAGGTATGAAACTGTCTGTCAGGTGTCCCGTACCTTTAGTGCGGCGGAGGATGACCGAGTTGAAAGTGCTGGTTTCTTATTGTCTTGCAGATGTCGGATTTTGGAGGCGGCATCCCACAAAGCAACATGCCGAAGGTACCACTGTTGTGACTGCTATTTCTATTTTTTCAAAATATGTATGACCAATAATAAGGGTAGGTGTTTTTGCCAGCTCTTCGACTATATGTTCAGTACGGCACCGACGCCACTGGGCGGAGAAGTGGAACCTGGACAGAATGTTCCAGCAATGGTACTATGTGCTTCTTTTTTCTCCGTTTATCGCGGGCTTCTTCAACTTTGCCGAGCAGAAGCCCATCGAAAACGTTTGTAATGGGTTCACTTGTATCTTGTAGGCGGGGTATGGCTACGGACTACCGCTTTCCCGGTTATACGCCCGGTATTTTCACGGAGACCTGCAAGTGTATTCCGTTCATGGTCAGTCCCCACACAAAGTCCATTCTTCCTGTCAGCTAAATTATCCTGATTTCAGGTTACGGAACCGACGCTCTAATTTATTTGAAGGTATGATCAGTTGGACGAATTTTCTTCATACTTCGTCATTTCAAATCTGGTGGTCTGTAGACTTTGTCGGACAGCGCTAGCGAACTGTTACCGGTTTTCAACAAGTCGGTGATGAAACAGTACCGTGCTCAGCGGACGCACGGCTGGAGCTCCAGCACCTCCAAGTTTGGCCAGCTGGTCGAATGGGGCTAGAAAAGGTTTGGCTTCTTTTCCTACCATCTGCACGGTAAGGAATATTGACGTTTTTCGATTTCGCATTTGCTAGACAGACTTCTTTTCTGGGGGTCTTCATCGTCTTCCATGGTACTGTTTCACCATCAGTTCTTGATTCATTTTTAGATATACTCACGCTGTACAATAAGCCAGTTTTCGTGCGTTGGTGGAGCTGCCTGGCCCAAGCTGTCCACTGAGCTTGCAGCCTTTTTATCTTTTGATATTACTTTTATTCTGCCACAAACCCTTTCAGACAGAGTTCTTCTATGTCTTACTAAGGCTCAAGCTCTTTTGCCAGCAGAACGCAGGCTGTCCTTTATGCAGTGTACTGCCATTCTTTGGCGTCTGGGACGTCCTGACGTCAGCCGTCCAAAGTGAGATTCAATCCACGGTCGAATCTAGATGTTTTACTGTTTTTACTGTTGTATTTGGTCCGGATGTTTAATCGCGTACCTAAACGATGAATCAAGCGACATAAATCAACTAAAGAGTGATACAGTCCTACCTGTGAGATGTGACAGTCCAAACGCCCGATTTCAGTTCCGGACGGTACGTGTGTACACGGGGCTGCTCGCCATGCTATTCGCGTGAGACCGATTAGCTGATCAGACACGCGTTTGATTACTTGATCAAGTCAAGCCATAACCGGACGTCGATCAGCTGACGATGCTGCGCAGTGCTTGGCCAGCAGTCTCGTGCAGAAACGCTGCTCGGTTGCAGAAGAAGCAATTGTCACATCTCACAGGTAGGACTGTATAGAAAAATGAGATAACAGCTAATTTGGACTTTTCAGTCTCAGTGGATCAACTAAGTTTCATTGATCGAAAGGAGGGGATACACCAATGATACGTTCCACACTTCTGCAGAAGGCCGTCTGTTAGCGTTGTATTTGATACTTCTGACTGACCAATGAACGTCTGTTTTGATCGTCTTGGGGTTGGCATGAAAATGCAGTTGGCCACGCATACAGAATCAGTGTCGCATGTTCGACATCAACTTTACGACGAATTAGCTCATTTTGGCGCTAGTGGGGGAAGCTTTGATGTACAATCTCTGAAAATTGTAGCTTGTACACTAGTTCCCAGAAAGACGATACAAGTCGCGGATGTATTACGTTGGAATAAAGAACGAGGGAGCAAAACTAAGCGGATCCAATGAAATAGATTGATGGCCGCTTTGTTCCGACGTGGCAGACTGCAAAGAACGCGCGTCAATATGGTGTGTCGTCTGGATTCGGTTACAGACGATAGAAAGTAATGTTACCTTTGTTAGTGAGCGCAGTATTCTAGTTGGCTGATGCCTCGGCATTGGACCCATTCTTGGCGATGATCGTAATATTGACCAGCTGGGCAAGTCTGCACTGCGATAGTGCCGTTGGAGAAGCAGTAGCACCAGTAGGGCGAGCAACATTCCAAGGGGTAGTAGGTGTCTTGGCCCAGACGATCGGCACAGTTTTGGGCGTTACACAAGCCTTGGACATTAGCTAGCGGCTGCGGAGCTGCAGCCGTGGGCGTACCGGTGGTGGGACAGTAGGAGTCACCGATTGGCTGGCACGACTGCAAGCCTTCGTTGAAATACTGTCCGCTGGGGCAACCGTAATACTGAGCAGTGTTTGTCGTTGTGTTGCATCCACATAGGTTGCGACTGCACAGGTCACTAGCGTAGTAACCGGTGGTCTTGCCGTTACAGAAAGTCATGTCACAACGGCTGTAACAGGTGGGACGAGCTGTAGGGGCCGCGGTAGTGGGCGCCACGGTGGTAGTGGTCGTAGTAGTTGGTGCCAGTGTCGTTGTGGTGGTGGTAAGAACAGCTGTAGTAGTCGGCGCAGCGGGGGTAGTCGGTGCAACAGTGCTAGTAGCAGCGGCGGTCACACATGCAGCCGGAGTGGTAGCGATGAACGTAGTCGGGCAAAACTCAAGGGCTGAAGAAGCTCTGCACTGCACCCACTCGGAACGATGATCAAAGTACTGTCCGGTGGGACAGGTTTGCACAACTTGGGTGTTATTGGCGTAGCAGTAGCACCAGAAGCGACTGCAGCAGTCGAGGGGGTAATAAAGGTTGGCTCCATTTCGCAGCACGCAGTTGGCCTGGTTGCACTTGGGCGCCAGCTCCTGCAGCGTCAACGGAGCTGGACCGCTCAGTCCACCAGCCGGTGGGCACCAGGTGGCGTTTCCGAAATGACAAGAGGATGCGCCCAGAGGGACACTACCGTCAAAGTACTTTCCACTAGCGCACGACAGATACGTACCAACGCCGTTGTTGCATTTGCAATAGTTGCGACTGCAGGGACTGACTTCGTTGTAGGTGACACCTAGCGGAGACGCAAGGAGTCAGGTTGTCATCATTCCATGATATGACCGAACGGTTATACGGTAGCACTATACAAGCTTAGTCTCACCTGAGCCCTTACTGGCACAGTAGGTTGAATCACAACGAGAGTAGCAGTTGGGTACCCCAGTACTGGGACCAGAAGTCACACAAGCTACTGTGGTAGTCGACGTAGTTGCCGTTGTTGTAGTTGTTCTAGTTGTTGTAGTTGTTGTCGTGGTGGTAGTGGTGGGGGTGGTAGTAGTTGTTGGAGTTGTCGTGGTGGTAGTGGTGGGTGTAGTAGTAGTCGTTGGAATTGTTGTGGTAGTAGTGCTGGGTGTAGTAGTAGTTGTTGTTGGAGCTGTAGTGGCTGTAGCAGGGGAGACCGTTGTGGTTACGAAAGTGGTAGGACAGAATTCCAATAAGTTAGAAGTACGGCACTGCGCCCACTCGGAACGATGATCAAAGTACTGTCCGGTGGGACAGGTTTGTACAGCCTGGGTGTTATTGGTGTAACAGTAGCACCAAAAGCGACTACAGCAGCTGAGAGGGTAGTATAGGTTGGCGCCATTCCGAGCTGCGCAGTTTGCTGCGTTACACATCGGAGATACTTCTTGGGGAGTTGGAGGGGCCGGTCCACTGAGCCCACCGCCCGGTGGACACCAGGTGGCGTTTCCGAAGTGGCAGGAAGACGCGCCGAGAGGGACACTGCCGTCAAAGTACTTTCCACTAGCGCAAGACAGATACGTTCCAACGCCGTTGTTACATTTACAGTAGTTGCGGCTGCAGGGACTGACTTCGTTGTAGGTGATACCTAGCGAAGACGCAAGGGGTCAGGTTGTCATCATTCCATGATATGACCGAACGGTTATACGGTAGCACTATACAAGCTTAGTCTCACCTGAGCCCTTACTGGCACAGAAGGTGGAATCACAACGAGAGTAGCAAGTCGGCATTCCAGGAGCAGATGTGGTGGTCGTGGCACTCAGAGTGGTTGTACCAGCAGGAGCTGTGGTGGTGGTGGTGATGGCGGTGGTGGTGGAGGACGGCACAGCCGTAGTGGTAGTTGTCGGTGGCGCTGTTGTAGTCGTTGGTGCTGCAGTAGTGGTTGTGGGTGAGGAGGTCGGTGTAGTAGGTGGTGCGGTTGTCGTGGTCGGAGCTACTGTAGTGGTGGTGAGTGCCGGGGTGGTTGTTGTCGGCGCAGCCGTTGTGGTGGTTGGTGCCGGAGTTGTCGTGGTTGTTGTTGGCAAAGCCGTGGTTGTCGTTGGAGCAGCGGTGGTGGACACGGTGGTTGGTGACAGGGTCGTAGTGACGAATACGGAGGGGCAGAATTCCAGCAAGCTACAGTTGCGGCACTGAGACCATTCGGAGCGGCTGTCAAAGCACTGTCCTGTTGGACAGGTTTGTACGGCCTGTGTGTTGTTGGTATAGCAGTAACACCAGTACCGACTGCAACAGTCTAGAGCGTAGTACAAATTTGCGCCGTTTCTGGCTGCGCAGTTGGCTGCGTTACATTTCGGGGAGACTTCCTGGAGAGTTGGAGGGGCTGGACCACTGAGTCCACCACCCGGTGGGCACCAGGTGGCGTTACCGAAGTGGCAGGAAGACGCGCCCAGAGGGACACTACTGTCAAAGTACTTGCCACTGGCGCACGACAGATACGTTCCCACACCGCTGTTACACTTGCAGTAGTTACGACTGCAGGGACTGACTTCGTTGTAGGTAATACCGGGAAGCTTGGTGGAGCAGTACGTCGCGTCACAGCGAGGATAACAGCTTGGAAAACTGCTCGGAGGCGCAGTGGAAATTGCTGCGACAGTAGTCGTAGAGGATACGGGGAAGGTGCTGGTGGACGTTGACGTTGGCAGTGCAGTGGTTGATGTGGATGTGGCTGGCGTTGACAACGTTGTGGTGGTAGTTGGCAGTGTTGTGATAGTCGATGGAATAGACGTCGTGGTACTGGTTGCGATGGAGGTTGAAACTAGTGGAGCAGTAGACGTCGTGGATGCTACTTCGGTCGTAGCTGAAGCAGGACCTGTGTGAAAGTTACCGTTTAACCGACAGACGCAAACGTGAAACAAACTTCGGGTGACCTAACCTGTGCTTGAACTGGTAGGCGCTGCGGTAGTAGTGGACGGCATCGATGTTGTCGACGTCGTAGATCCTACAGTGATGAAACGCACACTGAAAATTTGCAGTCACTCCTGTGTTGCTGCTTCAAAGTTCCAAGTCGTAACGTGGGCATGCAGTACTCACTATCGCTGACCCAACGGTACAAGCTTGAGCACATGCTATCGAAATGATCAAAACTTATCAGGCCTAGCGAAGCAAGGCCGCCTTAAGTCTTTCACGAATTCGGTTGATGAGGAAAAGAAAGCTTTCAAGATATCGCAATCACAGTAATGGAAACCGACGCGCCAGTTGATCCGAGTACGGGAAAATTTCGCAATCGCTACGTTACGCGGTCCGTTACGGCGCTCCGCGGACACGAGTCACACAACCGCTGCGACGGCAGTGCGCCGACAGTCCGACTACCTGTTTTAGTCATAGCTCGAAAGGCATACGGCACACCCTAAAGTCCCTAAAGTGTGAAACGGTGCACCAGTTAACCTAGGACGAACGTTTGCAATCACCAACCCACCCAAGCCAGAAGCGGGGGCGATTACCGTGACTCCGCTTCCAACAATACTCACGTCGCGAAACATTTCGAACTAAAAAACGGTAAAAATGAGTTTGCCTAGGTTGTTCCTTTGTTGGATGGTGTCTCGTAAGCGCTTTGTTTGGTTTTGTTTCCTGTAGTTGGTTTTGATCGGGTTGCTCGCGTGGCGGATTCTGTCTTCATTCAACTTCAAGATGTAGAGGAAAGAGAATTACTTGATGCGCCATTGATTGGGTTCTGGCAATCAAAACGGAGTAAGTTGATTATAGATCAACAAACGTGTCGGTTGATTGCCTGCACCACATGCTCCGGATTGGAAAGCAGCTGCACTAGGCTGCGATCGACAAACAAAGTCGATCCGATTACTGTTGTGACGCACTCGCTCAGTCTCTACAGTGCTCAGAGCCAGTAATACGCGTGCTTCTGCTCAGTGGAATACATGGGTCGATTCCTCCTTACCCAGGTAGATACCCAAACCTGGCATCCAACCATTTCCCGCACTTCGTACAAACACACCACGAACCACTTCTCTTACCAGGTACTGTGGTAGTGACTGGAGCAGCGCTACTCGTTGCGCCACTCGCGGTGGCGGTCATAGCGTCCGTCGTAATGGTGTGTGCAACTGTTGCGGTAGTCACCGGTGCGTCTGTGGTGGTGGTAGGTGCATCTGTGGTGGTGGTTGGCGCGTCTGTGGTGGTGGTAGGTGCATCTGTAGTTGTGGTAGGCGCGTCTGTGGTGGTGGTTGGCGCGTCTGTGGTGGTGGTTGGCGCGTCTGTGGTGGTGGTAGGTGCATCTGTAGTTGTGGTAGGCGCGTCTGTGGTGGTGGTTGGCGCGTCTGTGGTGGTGGTAGGTGCATCTGTCGTTGTGGTTGGCGCGTCTGTGGTGGTGGTTGGCGCGTCTGTGGTGGTGGTAGGTGCATCTGTAGTTGTGGTAGGCGCGTCTGTGGTGGTGGTTGGCGCGTCTGTGGTGGTGGTAGGCGCGTCCGTACTTGTGGTAGGCGCGTCTGTGGTGGTGGTAGGCGCGTCTGTGGTGGTGGTAGGCGCGTCCGTACTTGTGGTAGGCGCGTCTGTGGTGGTGGTAGGCGCGTCTGTGGTGGTGGTAGGCGCGTCCGTACTTGTGGTAGGCGCGTCTGTGGTGGTGGTTGGCGCGTCTGTGGTGGTGGCTGGCGCGTCTGTGGTGGTGGTTGGCGCGTCTGTGGTGGTGGTAGGCGCGTCTGTGGTGGTGGTTGGCGCGTCTGTGGTGGTGGTAGGCGCGTCTGTGGTGGTGGTAGGCGCGTGCGTAGTGGTGGTAGGCGCGTCTGTGGTGGTGGTTGGCGCGTCTGTGGTGGTGGTTGGCGCGTCTGTGGTGGTGGTAGGTGCATCTGTCGTTGTGGTTGGCGCGTCTGTGGTGGTGGTTGGCGCGTCTGTGGTGGTGGTTGGCGCGTCTGTGGTGGTGGTAGGCGCGTCCGTAGTTGTGGTAGGCGCGTCTGTGGTGGTGGTTGGCGCGTCTGTGGTGGTG
>BDGG01000002.1:8310385-8407985 GCA_001949185.1 Ramazzottius varieornatus | reverse complement strand
TGGTGGTAGGTGCATCTGTCGTTGTGGTTGGCGCGTCTGTGGTGGTGGTTGGCGCGTCTGTGGTGGTGGTTGGCGCGTCTGTGGTGGTGGTAGGCGCGTCCGTAGTTGTGGTAGGCGCGTCTGTGGTGGTGGTTGGCGCGTCTGTGGTGGTGGTAGGTGCATCTGTCGTTGTGGTTGGCGCGTCTGTGGTGGTGGTTGGCGCGTCTGTGGTGGTGGTTGGCGCGTCTGTGGTGGTGGTAGGCGCGTCTGTGGTGGTGGTTGGCGCGTCTGTGGTGGTGGTTGGCGCGTCTGTGGTGGTGGTAGGCGCGTCTGTGGTGGTGGTTGGCGCGTCTGTGGTGGTGGTAGGTGCATCTGTCGTTGTGGTTGGCGCGTCTGTGGTGGTGGTTGGCGCGTCTGTGGTGGTGGTTGGCGCGTCTGTGGTGGTGGTAGGCGCGTCTGTGGTGGTGGTTGGCGCGTCTGTGGTGGTGGTTGGCGCGTCTGTGGTGGTGGTAGGCGCGTCTGTGGTGGTGGTAGGCGCGTCCGTACTGGTGGTAGGCGCGTCTGTGGTGGTGGTAGGCGCGTCTGTGGTGGTGGTAGGCGCGTCTGTGGTGGTGGTAGGCGCGTCTGTGGTGGTGGTAGGCGCGTCTGTGGTGGTGGTTGGCGCGTCTGTCGTTGTGGTAGGCGCGGCAGTAGTGGTTGTTGTTGGTGGGGCAGTGGTTGTGCAGTTCACTGCTGCGGTCGCGGCGCAAACTGATCCCGTGGAATCTGTGCATAGGTTTCGGCACGTGTATGCAGCTGGATCTGGGTCGAAGTACTCGCCGATATCGCATTGTACGACGTCATTAGGGTTGCAACCCAGGGATGCGCTGCAGCAGCAAAACGTGTTGGTGCATGCGCTACTGAACGACGTGTACAGACCGAACACGTCGGTTGGCGGGGGTGTCGGAGGACCTTGTGGTGACGCAGCGTATGCGAAGTTGCAGAACCGATCGCAATCTGGCGCGGCCCAGGTTGGGTCAGTGGTTGTCGGTCCAGAGGTTGTAGTTGTGACGGTCGAATCACATACGGTGTCTGCAGTATCGTTGTTGTTTCGGCACTCGTATCCGGGAACCTTGTTTGGTTCCGGATCGAAGAACTCATCTGGTCCGCAGGTCACTAGCTCGCCAACAACGTCACATCCGATGGTGGTGTTGCAGCAGCAGAAAAGGTTGCTGCAGGTACCAACGTATGACGTGTACAGATTGAAGAGGCTCGGAGGTTGTGGGGTTGGAGGTCCACCTTGCGCCGGGTTGTTCGTGGGATAACGGCAATAACGAACGCAGTCACTGTTGGCCGTCCCTTGGGCATGGGTTCCTGAAAGGAGACAGACGAAACAGGCAAGGGTCACCGTTAACACAGCGGATTTAGTTGAGGAAAACAGAAAGGCGGAAGAAATGGAAAACGCCATCTTTGTCGGTTAGAAGCAAAACATAAGCGGAGGTTCACCGACTGTGAGGATTCCACTTCGATGTCTGGCCTTAAATATATCGGAAGAGGCAGCCCCTGTGACGTGAATAAGCGGGAAAGATTTTCAGAAACTGATAGATTATGCCCATTTCTAACAAAACTAGCAAATTTTGATGAACGAAATGTATAATGCGTTTCGAGCCATGCACGAAGAACGTGGTGTCGTGACGTTCAGCGCCAAGGATTAAAGAGCGCGACAAGAGCAGTATGTCGCCTCCAGTATGCTGCCTGCCTCATCAAAAATCGTGGTTTCGGTCTTTATAAATGGAAACGTTGAAAAACGATCAAGAAACCGTGGTCAGGGCTCTGGTGAAGCTGGGGCTGCGACTTTCAATTGTTATGTCAGACGACCTACTTGAGGCTTTTTGGCATCAAATAAAGGTTGGCTTAACCGTCGGCGCCAGTCAACCGCCACCCTGGCTTTGTTTGAATTAAATGGGATTAGTCTAAATTAATAGCGAGCGGCACATCATCGGTCCTGAAAGTTAGCCTGGAATCGTGCAGTCACTGCAGTAACTGTTGAAAGTGTGAGACTTCGGCTGCAGGATGTGGGTACAGGAGAGCGTAGTCATGCCCCGTATCGATTTACGCCAGTTGTCTCCTGTCAAAATGAAAATTCTCCGTACGTCATGACCCTCAAATTCGCTCTTCTACTTGTAGAAACCGTAGAGAAGGTGATAGAGCAGGAGGGAGTCTTTGCAGGACAAATCCAGGAGATCATTGTAACGCAACGGGTACATAGTATTCAAGTTGTTTGGTCCCTCGTGACGTCATGCGTCGGTAGGAGCACTGCGTGTGTCTGAACGTCATGCACCGACTGATGCGGGTTGGGTATCTGTGAGAAGGGCCAGCTTGAAGAGCGTGGGCTGTGAAGAGGTTTGATCCGGCTTGACCTGCCTCTGTCGAGTATCCGCGCATAGTGCCAACTGCTAAGCCATGCAGTTGCTGTCTCTCTCCGCTCCGCATGGATCAAACGATGAACTAGTGGCAGCAGTATCCTTCCTTGGCCTCCATCTCGGATGGTAAAACTACGCAGAGGACAGCTGTGATTTTGACGTTGTGTACGACGGTCATTTCATACTTGGTCTCTCTTCCTTTCAGCAAAGCAAGTCAAGCCCGCAACTGACAGACATGCATTCCGCGTGCGGCTAATCTTCCCCTCCATTCATCTCCTGCACAAGGAGAGAGCAACGCAAAGCTGCAGAGCGAGCGATGGGAGCAGCGTCGGATCAGCGAGCAGGTAAGCACGCCGAGAATTCAATCTCTTTTCCAGCCAAAACTGCCGTCTTCTCCAATGCAGCATGTCTACCTTTCTTTCCACGCATACTGATACATTTTCTTCTTCATAATCTTTTAGTTGATGTTTGTGCAGATCTGGCTGTAGCTACCTGACACCTTGCCTCGTTCTTGGGACGTGGGTTGTGTCAAGAGGATTCACCTTTGTGTTGAGGGTCGCTGTCTTGGTGGACGAGGTCGCTGCTGGTGAAAAGAGTGCTGATGGCCACTTGACCGCGCTTGCCCATCCACGCTTCCGTCCCAAGCACTTACTAACGCCCTTATCCTCACTCCTGTCCAACCTTCGGGAAATCAGCTTCCAGCGGAAGAGCCAGGTATGGTATCTTGTAGGAGAATTTGGAATGTTTGTACGCGCTAAACCAGTTTGATATTTTTCTGATCCTTATTCTTGCACAGATGACCAGGATGGATAATCTGCCGAATTGGATTTACTTATTACCTACGATATTCCTGTCATGGATGTCGGTCCTGTCCAGCGTCAGTGGAAATGGTTTCGCAGGTAAGTTGTTTGAATATTTCGGGATTTTCCGCGCTGAGTATTTTAGGCGAAAAGAGCAGTATGGAGCGTCTGTTGTGTATTGTAGCACCATTACACGAGTTTTCCTGTGGGAAGCTCTTCTACCGGACGTTGGCACTCGATGCCCATTCTGGAGCACTCTATGTTGGCGCTATGTAAGCATGGCATCGAGTAGATTCAATTTGCAATGTTGCCACTGTGTGCTCTCCTCAGAGTACACAGTTCCTCCTAAAGACGGCTGTGTACTCAGCGCTTGTTTCAACTTTGGCAGGAACCACTTGTTCAAACTCAACCTGGAGAACATTAACAGCTCCTCTTGCAACGTATGTCATTCTCCACTTCTAAACATTTTCATGTACAAAAACTTGTTCGTTTTTGGCACACCAGTGTTTTAGCTTCCTCGCTTCCTTATAAGAAAATCCCCTACTTGAGAATATTTGCCGCTGAGCAAGCTCATGCCTCTCCAGTGAACAGTTCGAGTATTGCTTGATCATTTTTAGACGCCGAAATTTGAGCCAGATTTTCGTCGACGTTGCGAATCGATTGGGAAGAGTCGGGTAATTGTCTCTGAGCCCGTTTGATAGTCAAACCAACATCTATCGTCGGCTATGCACGGGGCCATATTTGAAGATGCTTTGATGATTGATAGGGCTATCAATGTCAAAATCACATTCGGGTGGTGCAGCCATTACTGAAGGGCCAATACGTCTATGTGTGCGGTACCAATGCCTTCCGTCCCCGCGACTGGATCGTCCACGCTTCTAACCTCTCGGAAGTCAACGGCGCTACTTTTCCCGGCATCGGTGACGGCATCGCCAAGTGCCCCTTCGACCCCGACGATAATGGCACCGCCATCTGGGTTGGTAAGTGCAACCGACCAATATTCTCTTTTTGGTGAATTTTCTCCAATGGGAACTTTGGCAAAAGAACTCGACCAGATCGTTTCAAGTGGCGCACACCTTCAGCCTACTACTCGGAAGCGGTGCGCCGCTTGGAACAACTTTGCTGTCGAGTTTCTCAAGTGGCGCTCGCTTCCGATCACTAACACTGACAACGTGCGCCACTTGGAACAAAAAACCTGCTGTTTGTTTAGCAGCCTCTCACTCGTCTTCTATCATCACGTTTTATATTAATTTTGTCATCGTTCAAATTTTGCAGAGGAAGGAAATCCCGGCAACTATCCAGCCTTGTATTCGGCAACGGTAGCCGATGTCAGTCGAGCCGATCATCTACTCTTCCGCTCCGATCTGTACGACTCACATTCCACTGTGGCCCATCCGTACCTCCGCAGTGTCGACTTTGATCCAAGATGGCTCAGTTGTAAGTCCCGGCTGTTTCCTCATGCGGTTTGGGATTTTATTGCTAGAGCTGCAGAAGGTCTGTATAAATTTTTCTGTGCTTTAGCGCCGGATTTCGTGGCATCGTTTGACATCGGCGAGCACGTTTACTTCTTCTTCCGAGAGAATGCCATCGAGTATGGCAACGTCGGACGGAACATCTACTCTCGCGTTGCCCGCGTCTGTAAAGTACGTGGGACAGTGAAAACATCAAAATCGATGGAATGAGCGGACAGACGGCGTTCAGTGCGTGGTCGCCATGACGTCACAGCGGGATGCCGCATTTTTGATTTCATAGCTTGATCAAATAGCGCAGCATGCCGCGATAATTACCCGCCTTTCTCACCGCTGGCGGCCTGTTTACAAAGATGATTTACATACGTGCTATGAAAATTTCTCACCGACCAAAATATCTACAAGCGAAGTTTGAGGAATCTCATTGTTGATAAATGTCTAACTTTTTGCGCGTGTGTTTTCGGTTTGCCGGATTGAGAGAATTTCTCCACATGTTTTCATTCCATTTATTTTGCAGAAGGATACGGGCGGTCGGAACGTGTTGGAACAAAACTGGTCGAGCTTCGTCAAGGCGCGCTTGAACTGCTCGATCCCCGGCGACATTCCCTACTACTTTGACAGTCTACAAAGCCTGGTCAAGAGCGACACGGCACGGACCTCGGCCATAACCTTCTACGGGACCTTCACCAGCTCGCTGAATGCCGCTGCAGCCGCCGTCGTCTCACCGGCATCCGCAGTTTGTGCCTTCACACTGGACGACATTGACAGGGCCTTCAGTGGCTTGTTCAAGGAACAGACCTCCGTCACCTCCGCCTGGCTGCCGGTGATGAAAGCCGACGTCCCCGAACCCCGTCCTGGAAAGGTAACTAGCCATGGAAAAAATATAATCAATAATAGGGGACGTGGCCGAATGAACTGAGCCAGGTCGTCACACTTGGCGCACTTTCTCGTTATTACTAGCCGAAATTGCGCGCCACTCGGAAAAAAGATCTGGTTGAATTCATTTACCCGCGTACCATATTACAATATATTGATGCTAAATAACAGCGATACTCTACTGTGACCTTCCAAAAATTGCCAAATTAGCAATATTCGACATGTAAAATTATTTCCGCATGTCTAGTCGGGCCTGTGATCATTCACTGTTCAGGGTATCATGACCGGAAAAAGCGCATTAATCATGTCGGCATGTATGGAAAACTGCTTTTCCTGCCATGTTCGATGAAGTACCCTATTGACAGTGATTGTGCTTTGCAGTGCGTGGAGGATAGCAAAGGTCTGCCGGACAACGTGCTGACCTTCATCAAGAACCACCCCATCATGAATTCGGCCGTGGCTCACTTGCATGGTCGGCCCTTGTTCGTTCGCGATCAGGTAGTACTGAGCAAACTGGTGGTGGTCCCCACCATCGCCGAAGGCTACGAGTACTTGGTCATCTTCACGGCGGACCAAAGTGGCTCAATCTATAAAGTTATCCATTGGTACGACAGCATCAAGCAGCAAGTCATGTCCCGCGTCATTGATGTCTGGGAAACGATGAAATCGGACGGATCCATAAGGTACGGTGTCAAGCTAAAAAAAACTTCAATAACTTTTCGAAATACCGTGGAATTTGTTTACGAATTGCCTAATTTTTTTCCCAAAAAGCGATGATAGCTGGGAGTCGAACTCCCGACTTCCTGTCTTCTGTCATACACATGGCTGATAAAGTGGTGAAAAGCTTCGATATTTCACCTTGTTAATATTCTGTAGGAATATGGTGGTGTCACCGGACCATCGGAGCTTGTACGTAGCCAGTGACTACCGTATCCTGCAGTTCTCGGTGGCCAGCTGCTCACGTTACGCTTCGCATTGTGCGCAGTGTACGCGCGACCCTTTTTGTGTGTGGAACCGGGGGAAAGCCACATGCCAAGACATCTCCGAAGTCAGCGGTCAGTATTCCTCACCCTTCATCCATGTCTAAAATCTGGTCTTGAATATGCCTGATGTCTCACTGTTGCAGAATCGTTGAAATGGCGGCCCGATCCCAACTTCCTGCAAGACGTCCGCGACGAGCGACTTCACGTTTGCGAGGAAGTGATCAGATGGCAGAATGAAACGGTGACGTTGGGTTCGACAGTTCATTTGTCCTGTCCCATTCCTAAAGTCACCAAGGAAGATGGTCTACCGGTTGACAGTATCGTCTGGACGCACAACAAGGTGCCGCTATCCATCAGTCAGCACAACCAGCGCATTCTTTTGACCACCTCCAACGGACTGATCATCACTCGCACGCAGAGCACCGATGTGGGCCAGTATGTCGTCCAGATGGATCGACAAGTCCTTTGCCGATTTCACCTTCATGTCGACCAAGGTAGCGACTCACTGAAAAGCAGTCGAAAATAACTTGACTGGAAGCTCGTCGAATGTGCTCCAGAAGATTATCCTACCAAGTGGCCACATACTCACTGTTATTGGCTGGTGTACTGCGCCACTTGGTAGAGCAATCTCGTCACGTTTGCTTGCATAGGGTCTAGTTTAGTTTTTTCTTTGAACGATTGCTGCGTTCCCTGTTTCCTTGGAAGTGGAAAATTTATAGAAAATGTGTACGATTGTTTCTTTTCATTTCGTACAGATAGTTGCCAAGCTCCACGTACCGAGAGCGATTACAAGAAAGCGTATCACGAATGGTGCGACGAATTCCAACGGTACAAGTCCATGATGCACAAATGGCAGAAGAGCAAAAAGGTAACATTCGGCATTGAAAACTCGCACCGAACCATTACGTAATTATTGATACATCGGCTGAAAATATGTCTCATGTATTCAAGATTGCGGGCTTGACCGCGGCATCTGGCTGACTTGGTGGAGGTCTCCTTCCCAAACGAGGAACCCTCTTGGGTTGATGTCCGCGAGTACTGCCTCCAATCAACCAACCTCCCTGCTGAATGACTCAATTTTGTACGGTTCAATCTGTGATGACTCTTCTCTTGCTTTGAACTTGCTTGTGTTGTCAGTATCAGTTTTGTTCTTTTTTTACCCGGCATTTGTTATCCAGATGTTTGTTTCGTCGGTGATTGCCTGCTTTTATTGTTACTGGTTTCAATACCTCAGATCTGTTCTAATGGATCTCAATGTGACCCTGCCTGTTTTTCTTATTCGGGTGAATATTGCTCCTATATACTGCAGTGCAGTATTGTGTAGACCGACACTTCCCTTGGGACTTTCCTGCGACAGGTCGGGAGCTTGTTCGTCAGGCTAGAATACAGTCTGTACTCAGCACTAGCTATAGTGCGCCACTTGTTACAAGGCCACTACAACGGGCACAAGTCTCCCATGACGAATGCTGCCCTTTCCCGGTTATTGGTCCTCTACAAAATTCTCTGGACTTCTCCGAGGCATACCAATGCGGACCTGCAACCTACATGAAGGCTACCGTGAAGGCGACGGTGTGGTAATGATGGGTCAACAAGGGTTGCTAAGGTGTCGGCTTAACTCTTTTGTCAACGTATTGGTAACTTGTACATACAACCCTCTTGACTTTCATCGCATCCACAGACGTTGAAAGAAATTTGACGCATTCCGATCAACGGTTTTGTTGGCACACCCTACTGACCTGATCTTTCGAAAACGAAAATCAGACAAGATTGTGGACAGTATGGAGGTTAAGGGAGGAGGGAAAAGTAGCAGTAGCCAGAGTAGCCTGGCAGGGCTGTGCATTGTTGGGAGATGGTACAAAGAGGTGGCTCCGACTTGTTGGCCACTTCCGCCGGAAGGGCCTGTTGTACTATCGCGTTGGCTCCATCGCAGTCGACTGATGTGTTGCAACCCTAAGGCACCCAAACAAACTAAAGCATAGCGAGCTATATAGCTCAGCGCTGTGAATCACCAGAGGAACAATCGTATATACATACCCAAAATTTGCCGTGTTCCGGGTCGATGTCCACCATGCACTGGCATGTTGCTCCCGTACAGAACTAGGAAAATAACATACGTGTTGGGCACATTGGACGGACGATATGGGGGGTCATCTTGACATACATACCAGTCCGGCGTCACTGCAGTCCATAGTCGCAAAACAAAATTCGCCCTTATTCTTCGCTGCGAAACAGTGGTCATCAGCACTGTGGTGTAAAAGGGAAAAGTATTGGGCTTGGCCTTCACGATGGCCAATGCGCACTTACCGGTAACAATGATGAGGAGGCAGGAAAGGCAGGAGGTCATCACCAAGGCTAGTCTGCGCAGACGCATTTTTCGACAAGTCTGCATGGGTTTCTATCCGACGAGATAGGCGCAGAAACATGAAAGTCGTCGACTTTGTTTGCAGAGCCGGCAAGATAGTCCAGCAAAACCTGTTTATATACTTCCTTCTCACAACGGATTTACGCCAGTCTGTCCACTCTGATCTTCAAACAAATACGACAGAAAGATAGAGGAGAGTTTGCTCCACACACTGAGATAGACTGAATCGGCGGAATAAAATCCTGGAAGATCTATATTGATTGATCCCGCTGCACTTGCACTCTCCGCTCAGCTGAGCGCAACCCGTTTTGTTGTACGTGATTTTGATATCCATTAACTCTGGAGTAAGAACAGGAGCTGGTGGAGTATCTCACTGCAATGTTTGGTATTGTTAACGGCAATGATACCTTTGACTGGTGTCTTCAGCTGCTTGTCAGCCTCGTTCGGTTGATCGTCCAGTTGGAAGAACTGCTTGTAGTCGTCCTCCAGAAGCTTCAGAACATTCAAGGGATTGACGGAATACATAGCGGTCACGTGTAGAGATTACTCGGTAACGGAACGAAGTTAAGAGCAAAGAAGGAACAACCAAGCTGGAGTGCAGCGTGATCAATCAATATGAAATCAACCATTAGGCAATCAAATCGGTTGATTTACTATCACACTGATGATCCGCCCTGAATTTTGACGTCACTTCCGCTTCCTGCGGTATCTTCCAGGATTTTATTCCACTGATTCAGTCTATCTCAGTGTGTGGAGCAAACTCTGCTCTATCTTTCTGTCGTATTTGTTTGAAGATCAGAGTGGACAGACTGGCGTAAATCCCTTGTCATGCCCAACTTACTGTAACGCCTCAGGACCTCTACCTAAATAATCGTTTACCGACGGCCAATTTAGCAACCGAATGAATTGTTGAGTAACCGCTGATACGCTCCATAATGCACAGTATGATTACCCATAACGTGCAGTTGCTAAATTAATATTAGGAACTGAGTTGCATATCCCAGGACAGCACAAATAAATCAGATTTAACTGCGTGAACGTCACTTGGCATGTTCCCGCTTTTCTGGTTCACAATTATATGAGCATTTAGCTTTTGCACGCTGGATGATTGATTATTCAGTCCGAGCGACCATTCTTCCTGCACGATGGAGAACCTTCTGCGCAGTGCTTGATGACGCGTCATGTCGTCAGATGGAGGGGTGAGACGCAGTTGATGAGCAATAACAGCGTTTATACGGAGAAAGGCGATAATGTAACCGTTATGTACCGCACCATTATAGTTGTTTCTGCGCTTCCGTGTGGCTTCGCAGCTGCACATTGTTCTCATCGATATACCAGCGCGTTCTTTGTAGACGCTAAAGGCCACCATGAACATGTCGATCCGACAACTGTCGCCATCGGCGCCGTTATCGACGGGCTGGATCTCAGTCGGGACTTGGACAAGGCGACGATGGAGCAGATTGAAGAAGCTCTGCTCACCCATCAGGTTATCTTCTTTCCTAAACAGACTCTGACACCAGAGCAACAGCGAGACTTTGCGCAGCGTTTCGGCCCCCTTCACATCCATCCCATTTTGCCCGCTATCCAAGAGTGGCGGGAAATTGTCAAGCTGGATACAAGTATCGACAACCCACCCGATACCAACGTCTGGCATACCGACGTTACTTTCATCGAAGTGAGCCAACAGCTGCAGCTTTCCAGCCTTGTACTTTTGAACATGAGAAATAATGATGACGACATTTAGCTTGTGCTTTTAGACACCTCCGATGGGTTGCCACCGTGCGGCGGTGACACGTGCTGGTCTAGCAACGTCGCATCGTACAATGCCTTGTCGGAACCTTTTCGTCGCTTTCTGGGCGGTCTGACCGCCGAGCATAGCTTTGTACAGGGCTTCTCCAGAGAAGACTACGCCGGTGGAGATGAGAAGAAATGGAGTGAAGCGGTGAGTACAGCGCGTACTGTTGTGTATACGGAACTGCAATGACCTTCACTGTCGCAGGTTAAAAATAATTCACCGGTGATCCATCCGGTGGTCCGCGTTCACCCGCTTACCGGAAAAGAAGGCTTGTTTGTCAACAACTTCTGCACTTGCCGCATCGTTGAATTGAGCAAGCTGGAAAGCGATATGGTCCTGCAGTATCTCTTTGCCCATGCCGCTAAGCCCGAGTTTACCGTTCGGTGGAGATGGAGTGTTGGCGACGTGGCTTTTTGGGATAAACGCTTGACGCAACATTACGCTTTGGCTGATTATTTGCCTCACCGGCGCATCATGCATCGCGCCACCATCCTGGGAGACGAACCCACAGGCCCATCAAAATAGTATACTGGAGACTAGAGTGCTGTTTGTCCCGTACAAATTCCTTGAAGGGGTCCTTTCCGGTTGCCTTTATGCCTTCTTTCTTACAGTTCGATACCACATGTCCAAGAAGTACAGCGGGGCCAAGGTCAACTGTTCGCTGTTGTTGTTGAGCTTGTATCTGCTACAAGTGCCATTCGTTGTAATAATTGCGCGAGATGAGAAATGACCATGACCTATGAGCTACGATGAAACCTTACTAATTACGACGTAGACTTTCTAAATGGCGCAAGACTCGACAGCAATGGCTGGCCCATTTGTTTGTTCTCTTCAGTTTGCCAGCGGTCATACTATCCCAGTTGTTGATCTGGGTACACGGAAGGCCGAAGCCGGCCAGGCCAAGCAAGCCGTCGAAGACGCCATCGATGTAGGATTACCGGCATTTTGATTGCGCTTATTGCTACGGGAATGTCACGTAAGGATTGTACAGCGCCATACATAGCCCGGAGTTCTTCCAAATCTGACGCTATCTTACAACTTACAAAGACCAAAGCCATAGCAATTACCCATTTGGGAGGATATACTAGGAATGAAAAATCTATTGTTTAAATATTGAGTCTGATCTTTCTTCCATTCACTGCTTCTTCTTCTACTTGCAAATCACCTTCCGCCAAGTCTCCAACGCAACCAAAACACCATCCCGCAGACTTTTCTAGTATTTCGGTTGTGGTAACGAACGGCAAAGCAAGACATTCGTTTAGGCCTGAAAAGCTAGTTCTTGAAAACGGGACTCTATTCTTCCTTGATAACGCTATTACGACTTGTAGTACAGCTCGTGACCACTCTTTCATCCGCTACCAAGCGACGCAAAGAGCCATGTATTGCTCTATCCTAAAGAAGGCTTTCCTGACGTTATGCCTTCTCTCCTCCATCTTGGCTCAGGATGTTTTCCACATGATGGCGCAACGCAGTTTGCAACGGAGTAGGCAAGATGTTCAGCCTGTGATGCAAATGGCTCCAATGTTGCGCCGACAACAGCACCCGCATTACCACCACAATCCTCACCACTACCATGATCCTTCCTTTAGAAGACAATTGATACGCCAGCAGCTGCATGGACCACGTCGAAATCGCCATCCCTTCCAGCGACAGCTGCAGATCGGTCACATGGGAAATTCCGACGACTTGGACTTCCTCAGAACTGACGATAAATTTAAAGCCGGCAACGGCAGCAACGTCGACGTCTACCTTGGCATGAAAGTCTTCGCCGGACCCGGTCTCAGTAAGTAATACTGTACATAACTCAAGTCCACGTGTTACTGCTTTGGCAGGAAGTACTTTGCTTCATCGGCATACTGCTCCGCCATCTCACTGGAGTGTTTTGGGCATTACAGGGTCTCTTGCCGATGCTATTGACAGTGGCGCGTACGGTGATGGCAATGGTGTCGGTGGCGGAGGGTACAGTGGTGGCTGGGGATTCGGCGGTGGTAGTTACCGTCCGTCCAAGTGCCAGCGAGAACGTGACACAGCCCTCACCGCCCAGAAGAACGGCGCGATGGGTGGCTATGTCCCCGTCTGTAAGGGCAACGGGGATTACGACAAGAAGCAGACCATGGGAAACATCGATTACTGCGTCGACGGTCTCGGTACCTTCATTGTGGGCAGCGCTGTAACCCGTGGCAGTCCGCTGAACTGTGACGAGTGGGTCGACGCCGACGGATACCCTAAAAGACCATCGTCTATTAGTGGACCCAGTGGTAGCGGTGGTGGATCAGCCAGCCGAACAGGTAGCGGTGGTGGTGGCTCTGGCACTGATGGTAACAATGGTCAGTATACGCCGGCTCCACCAGCCACCACAACGACAAGTCCGACAACTACTCTGACTACCACAACCCCCACCACCACGCGGTATGTGCCGCCCTACATTGCTCCAGCACCAGCTCCCAGACCTACGGCAGCTCCGAACTACCCCACACAACAGCCAATGAGTATAACTTTGCGAAACGGTCGTCGTCGACGACAAGCCAGAAGTCTCCACCGTCTCGTTCGTAGTGCCAACCATGCTTTTTACTGATACTTAAAGAAAATGGATGCGTTTAACAGACTTCGGTTGGAGTGTTTGACGATTCTGTTGTAATGGTTCCCCTGATGACTTCATTCCATCCATGGCTGATGTAGCGATACCGCCTCTGACTGGCTAAAGAAAAGATTACGCAACTTTGTTTCCTACTGGTATCCGAAAGGCAACTTCTTACAAGATAGGCCTGCCCGGAATCGTGCAGACAGGTCAGCAATTGGTCGGGATAATATTCTTTCACCGGTAAACTACGCCGAAACTAACATGGAAGAACAGCCAGAGAAAATCACAATTTTTAAAATACGGCATAAAAACAGAAAAGACAATCATTTGAATAGATCGTCGTCTGACTCGGAACTCTCCACGGTGTCCAGAGGGGGAGGACCGTCCATTAACGGGGAATGAAGAGCCACTTTCGGCGGACTGACTGTTGACTTCGATTGATTGACAGCTGCTGTTGTAGGCTTGATTGGCGTCTTAATCGGCTTGATAGAGAAGAGATCCTCCTCTTCGCTGTCATCTTCAAAAAGGCCTGGAACCAGGGCCGGGGGTTTCTTGGACTGATCAGACACGACAGATGAAGAAATGCTGGGTGTCTTGACGCTGGCACTGGAGGAAGTGGTAGTGTGGGTCTTGCTGGAGTTGCGAGCGGAAGGTGGGGCGAAGAGGTCTTCATCCGAGTTGTCGTCATCGTCGAAAAGACTCAACTTGGGTGCTTTCTTCTCAACTGCCACTTCAACCGGCTTCTCAGAACTCTTACTGACTGGAGGCTTCACCACTTTCTCGACATTCAAAGTCAGCCTCGAAGAAGGATCTTCGCCCATGTTATCGCTAGCTTGTTCTGACGCTAACTCGGCTCGACTTTCTTCTGTTGCTTCCCCGACTGACTCATCTAAAAGAGTTACAGCTGTAAGATCTTCTTTAGGTTCTTCTCCTTGTTTCTCGACACCCGCTTCCCGAACGGTGGCAACAACCGGATCCGAAGCTGACTGTGGCAGAGAAGGCGTTGGTGAGTGAGCGAGGCTTTCTTCCACTCTTCCTCCCTCGAGGTTTTCTGCACACGTCAACGCTGATCATTACAATCATTTCCTGTTGAAGAGTCACTGTGCCAACTTTGGAATATGTACACTTACCTGCAAGTCCTGAAGGTGCTTCTGGAGCGGGAGCAGGTGAGGGAGAAGTCATGGATGGTTGCGTTACTACTTCCGGTGGTTCTTCTTTTGCTGGTTCAACTTCCACATCCGCTTGGTCCGTTTCAATGTTACGTTTCTCCTCACTTATAGCTTCAGTATATTCAACAAGCGCTTCTTTGATTTCAGCTGGAGGAGCTAAGGCTGCCTTCGATGGGGAACTTGCGGGGAGAGAATGGAGGGAAGTGCGAGCTCTGACAACTGGCCGAGGCTTACTCTTCTCGGACTCCCCTACCATTTTAGGTTCGTCACTGGGTTGGCTGACAGTTCTGGCCTGAACGCTTACAGAAAACAGCGTTGGTTCGGTATCTTTTGGCTGCGGAAACGCTTGAGCCCTCATACCGAGCGGAAGTTCGCTTTTTTGCTCTCCAGGAAGACTTTCTTGCACTTTGGCGGACAAAGGCTGTGGACCCGGATGTACAGTCAGTCTTGGTGTTATGGCAGGTATTTGTGCCGACACTGTTGGTTGAGGAGGTAACGCCACTGATTTCGTGGCGGTCTTGTTGGAAGAAGGCAGTGCGAAAAGATCGTCGTTGTCAGAGTCTTCGTTATCGAACTCCATGGCTCTCTGCTCGAACTTCTTTGCTGTTGGTTGAACTTTTGAGGTACTACCGACAGGGTTATTCTCTGGAGCTTCGACAGCGGGCTGTGGGGTGCTGGTCGACGGCCCTGGGGCTGGAAGCGGAATTTCCTGCTTGATCGGAAGTGCGGCAAGTGCCGGAATGACGACTGGTATAAGGCTGGCTGCTTTCTTGCTAGAGAACAAGTCGTCGTCCTCTTCATCATCGTCCAAAAATAAGTTCCTGGCTTTGATCGAGCTCGACTGCGAGGAGGAACCAGACGACGGAGGAGGCTGAGCTTGAGCAGGAACGGGTGGCAGTCGTGTTTTGACGGACGGCTTCTCTACCTTTGTCGGGTTCGATTGATTGGCCTCGTTGATTGGTAACGTCGATTTTAGAACTTTTACTGACGGAAGCGTGAACAGATCTTCGTCCGATTCATCGTCAAACAACGTCGCTTTTTTCTTGGCCTTTTCAGTGACGGTTCTTGATGAAGGAGAATCTTTGGTCACTGTTGGTGTGCTAGTGGAAGGAGTCGACGGAGCAGTCTTATCAGCAGTGACAGTTATCGGTTGCGCCACTTTCCTCTTTTCGTCCTCTTTCGTCGGACTTTTTCTTGGTTGGCCGATGGTGACTTTCCGGCTAGAAAAGAGACCGTCTTCATCTTCGTCGTCGTCTGCGAATATCGACATCTTCTTCGAAGGAGGCTTGCCGGTCGTAGGAAAAGGGACTGATGGAGTTCGAGCAGCGACAGGTGGCTTGACGATCGTCTTCGCTTGATTGGGTGCGTCTTGATTGACTGGTTCAGGAGGAACAAGGACTTGATTGGCTTGACTTGTTTGAGTCGCAGGTCTGACTTTCGTCGTGCTGAACAAGTCACTGTCCTCTTCATCACCGTCGACGAACAGGTTGCCCGTCTTGGCCGAACTAGCTTGGGAAGAAGAGCGGGTAAGCGACGGTGGGAGAACCCGCGCTCCGGGTGTTGGGCTGGGTGTAACGGAGGGCTTGCTGGACGAAGAGTCTTTGATGGAGTGAGTGTTGAATATGTCCGAACTGGAATCGTCTTCCGATTCCGAACTAATGACGCCACTCTTACGTACAGTAGAGGGTGGTGATGCGGGAACATTTAAGGGCGAATCTGTCCGTTGCCGGGCGGAAGAATGGCCGTTGGGTTGAACGAGCAGGTCGTCGAAGCGCGCAGACAGGACGACTTCGTCTTCGGTTGCGCCGTTCGCTCTTGGTTTTTCTTGTAGCTGCGACCTCAAACCTATGTATTTGTCGCGGTTGAACTCTTCAGTGCCGATGATGTAAGGTAGCGGACGGTGTAGGTACGGGTCTTTGGCTTCACGGAAGGTGGGCTTTGCATTCTTGGGCGTCCGCGAGGATTCTTCGTCGTCGTCGTCGCTGTCTTCGATGTTCACTTCCACCACGTTGAAGTAGTCCCGCATCACGGCCTGCGTCATGGTTATCGCTTCTTTTAACTATAAAAAGACAACCCCTGACATGAAACGAGTTCGCAAAGTCATCATTGATTCATCAGTGCCCATAAAGCCACGAACATAACAGACCGCTGCTTCTCGCTTACACCTGCGCATGACGACAATCGACCGAGCAATGTAGACGGTAATGTAAGCGATTTCATAACGTCACACGCTATTCAAACGAGAACAGATGAAAACAGTTTCTTACTTCGCGCATTTTTTTCTGCTCCGCTGTTTCGGTTGGTTTGATCGAATCGTTCTCATCTGCTTTCCCTTTTTTCACTACATGCGGGTCGTCTTCTCGAACACGACTTTCGACGAACTGGGTATTGGAAAGGGAGTTGAAGGAGTTGATGGCGGAATGAAGTCGCACACGATTCTGGTTGAGTTGGTCGGCAATACCATGGATGTTCTTGGATGTGGCTTCCGTCCGACCCGCTACCTTCTTCGACAATCCTACACACAAATATCTTTCGGACTACTGTTTTGGTCTGCGATAGCAAAACACAACATTATCTGAAGTAAGCTTACGGTCGATGGAATCCAATAGAGCGACGTCCTGTGCAAGAGTCCATTTCGATATCGAAGGATAAAGATCGGTGAATGTTTCATTTATGGTCGACGCTTGGCTAGACGCATCCATGGTGAAACTGGTAAGCAGAATATCCAGCAACTCACGGGGAACTCCAATCCTCGGGAGTCGGGAATCTTGGACCGGAAATAAAAAAATTAAACTGATGAGAAAACGTCACAAAAGTCTGAACCACCCAGATCAAGCAGCGCAGTGCTGTGGAGTTGATTGGGCATCTTGTTTGATCTAACTTCCGGCGCCCATCCGATTCCCATAAAGTCCGTGAGTCTCGTTAATTGGGCGCATCCCGATACGTCATACTCGTGCATAAAAATTTCTATGGTTCCACAACTTCATCAAAGCGCAGGATATTGGTTAGCCATGGGCAACAAAACGTAGATTTTGACCGTCCTAACGTGAGAACTGGAAGTCTGAAACCACAGTAAATTTTAACCATGACGTCGAACTCGTTTCGAATGCTTGTTGTGGATTAAAATCAAGACCGACAGCTTGCCAAGCGATCTGCGTCTCCCATTTCCCATGCCGGCTACACTCGTCGAACGCAGATAAGTGCCAGTAGCTCATCCAGAAAGTTCTGTCGTTCTTCTCAGGACTCGGAAGTCTTGCTCGTGATTCGGAATGTGATTCGGAATGTCTCACTTCACTGACTTCAGCAAAAGCAGCTCGGACCCCACCTTCGTAACTACTCGCAGTTTAAAGTTTTTGTCTCATTTACGTATGCCCGAGGTTTTTAATGTTGCTTTTTACAGTTCATGCCTTCTGGAGTGACCGAAGATTCTCTAAGTTCCGGTTACTTCTCGCGAGAAGACATTCTTATTCGAGGAGGTCTGTTTGCCGGTGAGTCGTCAGAAAGTTGCGCTGAGCCCGCTGACGGCGACGATGTCCATGGCCCAAGGAAACGCCCAGCCGTAGTGATTTTCCAGCCTTCCCGCGCGGAGATACCGAGCACAGATATCCGGGTGGTGCCGGTTACCAGAGGGAGGAAACGAGAAGAAGGCAAGCTCCGGGAAACGCCCAAAAGCGAGAATGCGGCTGACGTGGGAGCCTGGATGGAGCGCGTCAACTCGGTATGTCCCGGTCTTGACTTCTCACGCCTTGTAAGCAATTTCATCGAGTATTGGTACGATCTTCTGCTTGATTCTTAAGCGAAAATATCCCATATTTAATCGAGGGTTCGCAAGATGCGGTTGTGACCCTCCGGCAAAAATCTGAACCGATCAGGCTGGTTCGATTTTCAGACGCCAGACAACCCATGACGACACATTTCATGTGTAAAAATTTTATCGAGAGTTTTTGCTACAGTAACGACCATTAGGTTGATGAAACGTCGCTGGAAGAGTGGGAACTCTGTGAGCTGGAGAAGTTAAACTCTCAGGAGAAACCATAAGGAATTGGCCATGGCCAGAAGACGACGCCTACTTCCGGGTCCATCAATATTGACCCGTTTTTTTCTTTCCAGGCGATGACGGAGCGGGTCCAGCAAATGGGTAGAGAACCGAACAACCTGGAAGTACTGGTTAGTCGAAAATAAAAATTCAGGTGTTCAAGAGGACAGCGCTAGCAATCAATCGGGGTGCTTTCAGTTGTTAGCTGCTGCCGAAATCGACAAGGACGACGAGGATGCCAAGTCTCGCCGGACAAGAAGGAAGACCAAGCGAAAGGGAGCTTACTCCAAGCCGGGACACAGCTATAAATGTCGCAAAGTTTTTGGACTGGAGCAGAAACATAAATGGTGCAATCAGTGTCGCTGGAAGAAATCTTGTATAATGGTTCCTTCCTAGTCTTCCTCGTCAGTTTCACCACTTCTGTCATAAGATGTTTTAGCGGAAGACTTTCTGGTCTTTTGGTGTTGTGTTCTTTTGGGAACTGAAGTGCATGATCAGCACTCGTGATAAGCATGCTTTTGTGATCCATGTGAGTTTTCGGCTTTTTATGGAGTCTTCGGTCGAATTCTTTTGTTTTCGAAGTCACGGAGAGGGAACCTTCCGTCATACTTTGCTTGATGTTAAGCCACGAAGAGACGCAAAGAATTGTGAAGGATAATATTTGGACAAAGTTATTTAGTTGTACGGCTACTCGAAGATCCATCCCAACCTTCGGGTCCCAAAAATAAGATTCCGATGGATTTCAAGGGCGATTGCGAAATATCATTCAGAGCAGTAGTCAATCAACGCATCAAAAAGGTTATCCAGTGTAATCCGCCTCAAATCACTCCGCAGTCCTGCCACGTGCCATCCGTTGACCCATAAATGTGTGGAATACCACGTGGCGCCTACAGTTGTTTCGAGACGGTTAACTTCTCACTGACTCTTTGGGGTAGCGCAAGTACGTACATATACATACATCAGTGTAACTCTTCTTCCAATGTTTCCAACTTTCCATTGACAAAATCTAATTAAAATTTGTGCGTGTGCTCACTGTGCTGCATCAGCATCTCTATCTCACGGATTCTGCGTTGAAGCACGAGATCAGGAACCAGTTTGTGAGTCGACTGAGCCTTATCAGACGGCAGGCTGTTTCCTCTGTTGGCGTCTGCTCACGACGATTAAGTTTTAATCTGTACATATGATACGTGCTAAACTTTCTACTTGGCAGATTAATCAGAAAGACTTGCTTGATCGAAGGCAAGTCTCCGCAGAGCTCGTCGTCGCTTGGACTATTCCTGGACCTTAATCCACCTTCGACTATGGAGTCGATAAATTGCTAGAAGACGTGGAAATTGCACGGACGTTTGCGAGACGAGAGGAGCGCAAGGATCTGCTAGAATGGCACTGCAAATGGTGCCCCAGTATAATCAATCAAACAACAGCGCCACAGTTAACAACAATCTGCTGCTGGACGACATCGATCTCAGTGCCCTCAAGGTAGGTTCTTCTTGGTTTTTACTGGAGGTAAAAATGTGTGATGGCCCTTCTGTAGGATCCCAAAGGCATCTTTGAGCTGATCGAGGTGGTGGGAACGGGCACTTATGGACAAGTGTACAAAGTGGGTCAAATCTGCGGTCCACCTCCACCATTATCAGTTTCTGCTCTCTGCTGATAACGCTCACGTCGATGTATCTTGGTTTTGAATTGGGTAGGGAAGACATACGAGGACGGGACAGCTGGCTGCAATCAAGGTTATGGAAGTTTCGGAAGATGAAATTGAGGAAATCAAACTGGAGATTAATGTTCTACGGAAGGTAAGAAAATGTCAAGGCGTGTATGCATGTGCATAACGGGGTGGTATAGTTAACATGGCGCGCTGGTCGAGTTGTGCGTTTTGGAACATGCACATGCATGCATAATTTCCCTCTGGTTTGAAAGAGTGTCGATCTGGTACAGTGTACTGAACTTTACTTTTATTGTTTTCTATTCATGCTTTTTTATCTTCTTATAGTACTCACATCACAAGAATATTGCCACATACTATGGAGCTTTCATTCAGAAAAGTCCACCCGGAAAAGATGATCAGCTTTGGGTGAGTTTGCCTCAGTTTGGCTTTACGTAATAGTTATTTGCAGCCTCTCCTTTGTCACTGTCGGAATTTCGTGAGTCACGATCTCTTAACCGATATTTGATGGTTTGTTGATAGTTGGTCATGGAGTATTGCGGTGCGGGTTCAGTGACGGACTTGGTCAAGAACACCAAAGGCGGCAGCTTGAAGGAAGAATGGATCGCTTACGTCTGCCGAGAGATTTTGAAGGTAACTGGGAGGACGGCCAACAAACCCGACAAGATTGTTTTCCAAAGCGGTGCAAGCCTACAGCTCATGACACTGAGAATGTGCGCCACTCGGAAAAAACCGATCTGATGAAGTTCATTTGTTTTCCCAAGTGGCGCAAGACTTGAGTGATTTTGGCTGGAAGCTTGCGCCACATGAGGAAAGATCAGGATTTCTGTTGCTTTTGATTTTTCAAACTGTATTCTCTATAACTAAAAACCAGTACTCTGCTGCTTTTGAAGGGCCTGGCTCATCTGCACAACAACAAGATCATCCACAGAGACATCAAGGGCCAGAACGTCCTGCTGACAGACCAGGCGGAAGTCAAGCTGGTGGACTTTGGCGTCTCGGCTCAGCTGGATCGCACCATTGGGCGACGCAACACCTTCATCGGCGTAAGAGCAGTGTTTAGTCTGAAAAAATGTGTGTTATTGAATAATCTGTGTACATTAGGACAGAAAGGAATGTAAACAGGAACAAAACATGCGAGATGTGCAGCTGAAATAATAAGTTTTGTTACGCAACAGCGAAACTCTTTGTTCTCGTTGTCTACCTATCTTCTAGATATCGGAGAGCGAAAATTGACCATCCGAAACCTTGTTCTTCGAAGCAATCAAAAGTGTAATCGAAAATGAAGGTTTTCTTTTCTTTAGACGCCCTACTGGATGGCACCGGAAGTGATCGCCTGCGACGATAATCCAGGAGCAACTTATGACAACAGGGTGAGTACTGTAACAACGTTGTTTGGACACTGTCTGCACAGGATTGTTATCGCGGTTGTGCAGCGGTCTGTGTAACATCTATCGATGCGGTCTGAGTGAAGGTCAGTTGTGATAACGTCTTTTCTGTGTTGTCTCCCGCAGAGCGATTTATGGTCTTTGGGGATTACTTCCATCGAGATGGCCGAATCCTCACCCCGTAAGTACCCGCTCGTCCTCCCTCTCTTTGACAGTTTGCAATATTAGTATTCCGTCACAGTCGCAGTCATCCAGACTCTCTCTCATCCTGTCCGGTCTTGTTCCTTCCATGATCTGCGCACAGTCTATGAAATGAAGATGCCTGTGGGCAACACAGGGAGATTTCGATACTTTGTGAATAGACTGCTGTGGACACTTTATGCCTGATTAACCCTCCTTATTAATTTTTGCACAATAACAAGAAAGAAGAAGATCGATAGTTAAACAGTCAAAATGGGGTCTAAACTGGGGTCTAAACTGGGGCGAAATCCGGAAAATATCTTGAAGCAAGAATATCCAGTCGCTTTGCTGTGATTATGGTCCCATTATAATTGAGTCTCAGCGAACAATTTGTAGATAAAAATGTTGTCCAATTTTTGTTCCGTTTCTGAACATTACTTTACACTTATAGTTCACCCGATTTTGTCTTCAATTATACCGTACGAGAAATATGAAACGCAAGATCGTTATTTTGAGTGGCGCATTGTTCTTTTGTTATTGGTCGGAAGGGTGCGCCACTTGAGCCGTTCTTTGACGGCCTTGCCCGCCGATCAGCCATTTAATGGCTGTTTGTTTCAGCTCACTGTGATCTTCACCCGATGCGGGCGTTGTTTCTGATTCCGCGCCATCCGCCCCCTCGTCTCAAATCCAAGAAGTGGACCAAGAAGTTCACGGGCTTCCTGGAGAAGGTGCTGGTGAAGGACTACCACAAGCGACCCTTCACCGAAGACCTCCTGCAGCATACCTTCATTCGCGATCAACCCACAGAACGTCAAGTCAAGATCCAACTGAAGGACCACATTGACCGCTGCAAGCGCTTGAGAGGGCGCTCCACTGACGCCGCCTGGGAACTCCAGGGCGAGTTCCATCAGTTTAGCGGTTCGGACGAGGACGAAAGCGGTCGAAGTGACAATGCTGAGAACGTCCAAGAAGGTACACGAAAGGCGTACGTACTCTTTCAAGAAAGTACAAAATAACTGGGGTTTGTTTTACGCGGGCAGGGAATGCGGATGACGGTCCGCAGTCTAGTCGACACGGACAACGCCTCGTCATGCCAGGCGAGTCGACGCTTCGGAAAAGCTTCCTGCAACTTCAACAAAAGCATCTCTCCACTCCGCAAAGTTCGACTGCTGACCTCAACCTGCTCAACGGCAAGAACTCATCGGTAGGTATTTCGTTACTCCTTCCAAACTTCATTTGATATTTTTTTGGACTGATTGGGGCGAAGGCAAACAAACTCGACAGGAACACTGTTTCAAGCGGCGCACCTAACCATCCAATAACACTGGAAAGGTGCGCCACTTGCGAAAGCCGAAGTTTGGTTCGGGTTCTCTTTGACCAAGCGGCGCAAGTTTTTTATTTGTTGTCAACTGGGAGTCCGCGCAACTTGATAAAATGATATCGAGTTTGTTTCTTTTCATTGCAGGGCGGGCCACCAGCCCTGGTAAGAGAGCACCGCGAAGGCCCTATTGTCCACCATCCTCAGCGACATAGTGTAGCTTCCAACAACAACAGCAGCAGCAGCAACGCCGACGGGCCACCGCAGTTGCCCGAAAAGACGCGCCAGATCAACCTGCGACGGGTAGAGCCACAACCTGTCGCGGCCTCCTCGGGGCCTCCACTGCCTGCTCGAACTGGTGCTCTTTCACAAGCTCCAGCACATAAGGTACTGTACCAGAGGCGGCTTTACTTTTTTCTTCGAAAGTCGAAAAGATCAGCTCGAATAAAAGTGAATTGGGCCTGAGCAAACAAACTTACAAGATCTTTCTCAGAGTGGCGCACGCACACAGGCAGTGACTGCGAGGACGTGCGTCACTGCTGAAACAGTCTTGTCGAGTTTGTTTCCCGAACTCCCAAATGCAAAAAGTAATGGAAATTGAAAAAAATGTAATATGTGACCAAGACGGATGTGATAGGTGGAAGATTTGGACGCGGTGGCAGCACAGCTGGCCAGACTGGGTGCTCCGTCAGTCCGTGGCGATAGCGATGACGAGAGCGTGGCCAAGCAGCCACTGAAAATGCGAAGAGTGGTCATCTCGTCAGAGGAAGAGGACGAGACGGAAGTGTCTGAAAGCAGCAATGGCAAACGACGGCAGCGACGGGTTGTCAGCAGCTCAGAGTCAAGCTCGGACGAGAGCGGCGCCAGCAGTGATGACCATAGTAGCGACGATGACGAGGACCTCGATGATGAGATCATGATCAAGCAGAACGCGCTGAACGCCACACTTGCTGGCGAACTGGACAAGAGCCTGTACGTACTACCAGACGTTCGTTTGAATCTTACCTTAAGAAAAGCTCAGATTTGAACTGGTAAGCCGAGAAACGAAGTGTGTGAGATGGCTGTCTTAGGTGGCGCATGCTGTCGGATAATGCCGCTGAACGCGTGCGCCACTTGGGAACTCACCCAGATCGCTTACCTAAGTGGCGCACGGTTCCAGCCAATACAATTGAAAGGTGCGCCACCTAATATAAGGGTGCCTCTTATCCGGAAAACTGTTGGAAAAAACACCTCTAGATATCTTTTAGTTTATTTTAATCTGGGTCGTCTTTCTGCAGGTCTCCGCCGGGCTCAGCCCCGCCTCCGGTCAAGCCTCCTCCCTTACCGCCGCAAACGTCGATGCAGAACCGCCCTCTACCACCACTTCCGGCGGAAGCCCTCCCGGCCAAACGAGCTATCACCAAGAACGAGAGCTTCTCGTCCCAACGGGTCAGTGGAGGGAGCGACCACGAAGACGACGAAGGAACGATGCGCAAGCCTAAGCGCACATCCTCGGAACGGTCGGCGGTCCGACCCGAACCTCCGCAAGCACAGGCAGCAAACTCCTTTCGCGAACGACCCATATCGCAGATTAACGCTCAACCCGCCATCGCCAGAGGTTCGTAAAACAGTCTTCTCTGTAATCTCAGAAAAACGATTCACACGAAAAACTTCTCGAAGAGTTGAATTTACTCGAGAAAAAAACCAATATCAGAAAATATTGGACACTAGTGTTGATCCTGTCTTCTGTTTTTACAGGTCCGATGCAACGAGAAGCATTTGCCAAGCTGCGGCAGACAAGCGCTGCTTCCAGTAGTTCGCCCAACTTTGCAGGTCTCGATTCAGAAACCCCGAAAAAACAAAAAGAAAACAGAAACTTAATTTCTTTTTGTTGAAAACTTGTGATGAGTATTTTGTCTGATTATTTTAGGAAGTAACGGTGGCGGTGCAGCCAACTTGGCCAAGTCGCGGTCATCTTACCATTTTCCTGGTCAAGGGCAGAATGGAGGCCAAGGTAGCGCTAGTCCGCCCACAGCAGCGGGTGGACGACGCGTCTCGTCGCCGCCGCCGCATCGACGGGAAGAGGGCCACAACTACCCACGGGACCGTAACGGCGCTGTCATGCCCGATCTGCTACCCATCGGGGTGGCCGACGGTAACTGGTCTCCCCAAATGCCCCAAGACAAGCGAACTTCCGAAGAGGTACGAATACAGATAAGATTATCGAGCTATTTGGTACACCAAAATAGAATTCAGGCACCTTTCCAATGTGGTATACAGTGTGAGGTGACTGGTTTCTATTTGAATGAGGGAAACGCTCTCAAGGAAGTGTACAATGAAACAGTAGTAAGAACTGGTGGTAGTTGTCTGCTGTTTCTGGTGATGGTCTTTCGATGCCTAATCTTTCTGCTTGTCTTTTCTTCTTCTGCTGCTGTTGCTTATGAAGAAACGTCGACATGGTGCGCATCGCAACAAAGGCGGCGGCGGCAGTTGCAAACGCTGCCAAGTGCCCAATCTGCAACAGTCCACTGAAAACTACCAGGAAGTACGTCTCTCTGTTGACGCTGTAGTTTTGTGGGTGGTGCTTCGCTATTTGTGTTGTGGCTCGCTTGACTTGGTGTCATGTAAACTTCAAAGCGATGTCGTTCGATACCATTGCAATGTCACATTGCAGCTGGATGAAGTCTGGCGTCTTTTGTAGTATCGGATGGCAGTGGGTAAAGCCGCCGCTGGCTCACATGGTAGTAGCCGGGACTTGGTGGCAGCTGGGCAAAATGGCAGCCAGCCTCAGTTGCAGTCCGCTTCCGGCCAGAAAAAGTCGCCCACAGTCTATCCCTTCGCCTTGCAACAAGGCGCCCTCACTCCAGCCAACAAGCGCGAGTCGATGGCGGTTAACGTCAATGTCGTACCCGGAAGTGAAGCCGTCGGCAACTTGGCTCAGGTACCTTTCCGATAGTCCAATAGACAAGTTGAAGATCGATCAATGAACTGACTGATGGGTCTTGTAGATTACGCGAAGTGGAAACCCAGCTTCGGTCTCCGTCTCGGTAGCCAACTCCAGTATTGTCGGTGGTGTCGGCGACACGCCCGAAATTCGCAAGTACAAGAAGAAGTTCAACTCGGAAGTGCTGTGCGCGGCACTATGGGGCGTCAACCTCCTCATCGGCACCGACTCGGGCTTGATGCTGCTCGATCGATCCGGACAGGGCAAAGGTTAGTCAGCGCGATTTACCAAATGCGCTCCCGGCAAACAGTACTCGAACAAGATTCTTTCCCCCCAAGTGGCGCACATTGTCAGTGCTGTTGGCTGGCAGAATGCGCCACTTGGTAAACTGGAAATGGTAGTCTTCCTCAGTGACGCACTTTCTCCGCATTGGTGGCTGATAGTATGCGCCACTGGGAAAACGATCGTGTCGGATATATTTGGAGAGGTTGCAAATGCTAGATGAGTGTGTCTTGACTTTGACTGTGTGTTGTAGTGTACCAGTTGATCCATCGACGACGCTTCCAGCAGATGGAAGTGTTGGAAAACCAGAACATTCTGGTGACCATCAGTGGCAAGAAAAATCGGCTGAGGGTCTACTACCTGTCCTGGCTGAAGAACAAGATTCTGCGGACAGAGAACAGCCTCAGTGGGATGGATAGCAAGCGCAATGGCTGGCTGAACCAGGGCGACATCCAAGGTGCCGTCCATTTCAAGATTGTCAAGTACGAGCGCATCAAGTTCCTGGTTATCGCGCTGAAGGACTCGGTGGAAATCCACGCCTGGGCACCCAAACCTTACCACAAATTCATGCAGTATAAGGTGAGCGCTGCCATGATCCCAGCTTGATGGTTTTTCAACTGCTAACTCTAGCTGATTTCGCCGTTTTCCTACGATTCTTTTAATGCGGTCTCGATCAGGTCCGTGCCCGGCACCACTCTGTTATCGTATTAAAATGGCGGATTTGGCTGGAGCTTGCCCTAGTCACTACCTGGATCTGGCGACAGCGCAGAAGGCTTCGTTCTTGATGTTAACAGACCAATGTTTGTTCCTTGCAGTCTTTCAACGAGCAGCTTCAGCACAAGCCGCTACTGGTGGATCTGACGGTGGAAGAAGGCACGCGCTTGAAGGTGGTCTATGGCTCGACCGTGGGCTTTCATGCCGTCGACGTCGATGCGGGAACCGTCTACGACATTTACACCGTTCCACACGAACAGGTAAATGACGTCCGTGTTGCTTCTCATTGTCAGCATGAACGTTGGAAGGGCAATATTGGGTTGAGTTGTTGTCCTTTTTTGTTGCAGAGTCCCGTGACGCCCCATGCCATTGTTCCTCTGCCCAACAGCCACGGAATGCAACTTCTCCTCTGCTATGACAGTAAGCCTTTGTAGAACTTTGGACGCTAAACAGGCCAACTCCGTAAGATCGTTGTTTCCCTCAAGTGGCGCGCACCACCAGCCTGTAACACAGAAGATAGGCGTCACTTGGGAAAAGAGCCTGGTTAAATTTACGTGTTTTCCCAAGTGGCGCACGGTTGCACTTTTGTTGGCGGAACGAGTGCGCCGCTTGAAAGACAGTCTGATCCAGTTTGTTTACCGAGCTGCCAGATGGGACGGCCACTTTGTCAAGTTATCTTTGTTATCCGTGTAGACGAAGGAGTGTACGTGGATACGTATGGGAAGCAGTTGAAGAATTCGAAGCTTCAGTGGGGAGAAATGCCCACAAGTAAGTTTCGGTCTACTGTTTGGGCTTGAAAAGAAATGGTTTCATGTGGTTTGGGTACGTTGCAGGTGTGGCATACATTGGAGGAACCAGCAGTAATGGCGGGCCTGTCCATGCTCAAATAATGGGTTGGGGCAACAAGGCCATTGAGATTCGCAACGTGGAGACGGGCCATCTCGACGGCGTCTTCATGCATAAGAAGGCCCAAAAGCTCAAGTTTCTCTGCGAGAGAAACGACAAAGTTTTCTTCTCCTCGGCCAAATCGGGCGGAGCAGCCTGCCAAATTTATTTCATGGTAAGATAGAATAGAACTTGGGGAAACAAGCTCGGCAAATGTCGGTCTCTCCAGTGGCGCAAGTTTCAGTCAGTAACACTGAAAACGTGCGCCACTTGAGAATTCGACCAGAAGGCTTGCCAAACCGGCGCACTCTGCCAGCCTTCAACACCAGAATTGTGCGCCATGTGGAAAAACACTCTTGCCAAGTTGGTTTGCCGAGCGCTGTTTGTTTAGTATCGGGCTTTCTTGGTATCAACTGCTCGTTATTCGTGAATGATACTTTATTTTGCAGACTCTGAGCAAGAATGCGATTCCAAACTGGTGACCAAACAGAAGTATCCATCAAAAAGTCGTTTCTCTTCTTTCAATTTCGTGTGTCGCAGTAACTTTTTTTGCTGTTTGAGAAAAAAATACCCTACCCATCTAAGAAATAATGTGTACAAAGTTTTACAGTGCAAAGATTGTTTTTAAATGTTAGCGTCTTGTTTTTATCGAAACGGTGACTCTTTTGTATTCTTGACGATAAGTTCTGCCCGGACTTTTTTACCCCTAAACGTTTTACCATCACTTGTGTTTCTGACTCGTGCATCACTTTTCTCATCTCAGCAGCAGCTTGCTTTTTTCTTGTTTTAGTCTTCGTTATCTGACCATGTGTGAGACGCTTGAAGATAACGAGAAAACCTCTCTCAAAGGCGTCAGACAGAATCAGCAAGACTGTTTTCCCAAGTGGCGCATAGTTACGGTGTTGTGGACCGGACAAGTGCGCCACTACGAATAACAATCTTGTCGACTGTTTTTCGAGTTCCAAGTACTCGCACAGTAGGATGGATGGGTAAAGTCATAGATCCGATTCGATTCTCTATCGATTAGTTTAAGAGATGATATAACGTTGCTCAACCGGTGTCAACATTGGGAGAAACACAACACTAAAGAAAACAAAATTAACGTTCAACAGAGTCTCAACAACAAAACAGTCAACGAGTAACGCGAACAACTTCCTCATACATCCACATCTATTTCATATCTCAAATATCTCTCTCCTATGGTTTAGAATCGTCCCATCAGACGGCCACGACCCAGGTGGTACTCGTGGGACTTTGTAGCGCGAACAAAGGCGCGGGCTTCCTTGTTGTCACCGCGGTTGACGTTGGAGTTGCCTTGGGCCCCAATCAACCAGTTACCGGGACGAATGCCACTGGCGCTACGTTGGGCGTTGTCTCCCTTATCACCTCCACCCACGGCTTGTGGTCCCAGGTAAGCCCGCAGCTCATCCGGCAGGTCCAGCTGACCGGGCTTGGTGGGTCCTGCTGCGCCGCCCACATCGGTAACCTGCCAAGATGGGAATGTCAACGTACAATATTGTTATTTCAAGAGGCGCACGCTTCCATGGTTCTCAAATGACGACGTGCGCCACTTGGGAAGCGATCCTATCGACTTCCCAAGTGGCGCATCTTTCCATTGTTACCAACTGGTAACGTGCGCCACTTGCAGGGAGCAAATCTGGTACGGTTCGATTGCCAGCCTTCGATATGTGGACCTACTTGAGTGCGTTCGAAGTCTCCCAATTCAGCGCCAACTTCTGGCAAAGCGGCAATGGTCGTGGTCCCCGTAGCTGCCGAGCCTTCCGGTGGTTGGAAGTTGATGGTGGTGGCCATACCGTTGAGCCACAGTTCATAGAGGGACTTGGGTACCTTGATGGCGCCAGCCTTGGTGCGGCAGCTGTCACGGAACAGTTCGGGCACAACCACCAGCCAGTAAGGCTCGCGAGGAACGTTGTGACTGCGAGGCTGGCCAGAGCTTCTACAGAAGGGACAAAAACTGGACACAACAACAACAACAACTGGACAACAACTGGACAGGTACTGTGATGCCTTTCTAGAGGCGGAAAGGGTTACTTACCCGTAGTTGTGTTCCAAATCAAAGTCGTCCATATTGTCCATGTCGCGTTCAGAGGCGAACAGTCCACTCTTGGGTTGGATGTGTGGACGTGGGAAGTCACCTTCGATGCGCGGGTTCAAGCTGGCGGCACGCTCATACAACTCACGCGTCATTTCTCTGGAAATTACAACAGGCATGGAATTTCTACTGTGACAATCTTACTACGCGAAACTTACCGGGGATGAAGGATGCGCAAGCTGGAGGCGCACAAGCGGCCATGACGGTCTTTGGCCAAAGCACATTCCACCCAGTCGCCCTGATGCGGGCGCATTCGGTTACGAATTTGGCTGGAATGGAAGAACAGGTCTTGTCCACCAAAGAACAGGAAGCCAAACTGCAAACAGAGTTATCGTTGGACGACTTCAATATACAAACTGTGCCCAAAAAAGTGAGAACCTTGAACGAACCATCAACATAAATGACAGTCGGCCAACAGCATTTGCCTAGTGGCGCACATTTACAGTGTTGTCGGCCACGAGCGTGCGCCAATTAGGAAACTCCACAAAACTGTTTTTCCAAGTGGCGCACGTTCTCGGTATGAGTAGCTGATAGCGTGCGCCATTTGGGCCAATGATCTAAGCTTGTCCGTATAGTTTTTACTACATACTGACACCCCACCTCTCCATCAGAGCGGAGAGTCTTGACTTGCAGAACATAGACCGTGCGAATAATGTTGACAGCTCGGCGGAGGGTGGTTTGGCCATCCAAGCCGATCTGGAACTTGACGCGATCGCCCACTTGCAGAATCTCGTACTTGCGGACAATACCGCTCATCGAAAAGAGATACACTTCGTCTTGATCTATAATGACAACAGTCAGCGGTAAGCCAAATAACGCGCAGACGATCGACACTGAACGAATGGATATGAATGTTATACCGTTGATGCGAGTGCGAACCAAGCCGTGGTACTGGCTTTGGGCGGGGTTGGTGTTGCGCAGTGCGCGCTCGACGACGCCAACGTGCCAGGTTTCATCTTCCAGACGAGCGTAACCGGGAAGGTACTGATGAAGTAGCGGCTGGACTTGGCAAGCTTGTAGTCCACTGCGGTCGGGCTTTTGTGGCAGCAGCGAGTATTCCACCAGGGTACCAATGCGCAGCTTTCGCCCATCGACACCCGGTCGCAGACGCCTGTACGCACAAAATGATATTCGGATGGAGATATTCAGACAAGAAGAAAGGCTGGCAGAAAAGTGCTGAAATAAATTTAGGCTTACGTAAAGTGAAACCAGATGTCGGTCAGATGTTCATGCTCAATGAAGCCGTAGCCATTGCAGACGGCGACGATGTGGCCCCGGAACTTCTCCAAACCTTCTTCGATGCCAATGTTGACGGCGATGGCCGGACGCTTCTCACCAGACGACAAAATGCGGAAGCTGACCTGGAAAAACACTTCCCCATTAGTATTCGACCGGTGCGCGCGGTGCACGGAAATTCCCGTCTGTGTACAGTTAATGTGGAAAATTTTCTCTTGCACTGGAATGCTTCGAAAATTGTTAATTGATGTTTGTGTCCTCGAACGTACCTTGTGGTTGAGTTTGACCAGTGAGCTATGGTCGTAGTTGACATCTTTGGGCGTAAAAGCGATGTAAGAGGTCTTGAGGGACTGGTCGGGGTTGACGCGCTTCTCATCCATGAACTGGATCAAGCCCACATTCTGGTTGGAGGGCGACGGGACCCGACTGACATAGCCCACAATCTTCTCCTCGCTCAAGGAGCCTTCCCACAAGCTGTTGGGCGGAACCACGCAGACGTTGACCAGACCTTCCGTGAAACTCAGCGAGTTGGTGTCCTACAAGAAACCATCCGAGAAGTTGCCATATGAATTCACTCAGTTTGTTGTTCCAAGTGGCGCACGGTGCTGGCTAATACCAATTAAACAGTGCGCCACTTGAAATGACGACCTGGGTAGAAGCCCCATTTCCTAATTCAACATTCGGCCAATACCCACTGACATACCTTAGGTGGGACATAGTTGGCCGGAATGTTGAATTCGACTTGATCGCCGCGTCGCGTGTATTGGCAAGGATGGACAACAGCTCGGAACGGGGCAAACATGACGGTGTTGTCGTAGGCTGTGCCGATGTAGACACCACCTTGATGACGCATGACGCGAAGAACTAATCCCTGCAAGACACAAACAAACTTCCTCAACAACCTCTTCTTTCCAGCAGCCCGTGATAGTGTAAGGTGAGAAAAGCGACGCTTACTCGTTCGCGCTTCATCGGACTCCTGTACCAGCTGGCGCTCTGTAGCTTCAGCGGGATGACAAAGGTGGCTGTGCGCACATCTTTCGGTCCTCGATTGGGGTACACAAAGTACACCAAGTCTCCCGCAGCCGGCGCCTCGAATGGCTCACCCATCAAGTCTTTCTGTCCATAAGTGTATTCGCCCACATCCCTACGAACATAACACGCAACCTATTTTACAAGAAACGAACCGTCGGGGATATGGAGGGTTGGATATTTTTTCAGGTGTGCATTTCGAGAAGACGTTGTTTTCCGATATTATAAACACAGCTTGGGAAGCATTTGATCATAATATGGGACCGTTGGCAAATGCATTCGGCCCTGTCGTTTTCAGCGAATGGCGCACCCTCGCAGCCAATATTTCCGAAATAGTGCGCCACATGGGCAAACGATTTTTTCGGAATTTTCAAGTGGCGCATGCTTTCAGCCAGTAGAATCACGAACCTGCGCCACTTGAAGCAACCATATGGGTAGCATCGTTTGCCGACGCCTGGTTTCTTTCGCGGTCGTGATAATGTACCCATTGAGGAGCTTGGCAGTAAGAACGCCAAGGCGATCAGCCGAGCATGGCGTCACAACGACACCGACGCTGAAGATTGTGTGGCCATCGTTGGCTCGACCGATGCGATGCAGGTAAGTTTCGCAGTAGGTGTCCAGTTGCTGCTGCTTCTCCAATTGGTTGCCGTGCTACATAAAATCAAAACCATGTAAATCGAAATACGAATTCGAGAAGATCGCCAGACAGCGAACCTTACCAAAACAAGGGAAGTTCGAGCTTGCTCCAAGCTGACCGGGCAGCTGCGCGAACGACTCTTCTCCTTTTCCTTCTCTTTAGGGACTTCTACTTCGCGAGACAGCTTCAGCTCGATGCGACGGCGGGTCGGTAGTGGTAGGGACAACTTCAAGGCCGATACCGCGGCACTGACGGGTGGCGCGCCCAGCTTGATCGGTGTCATATTGGTCGAACCAAAAGGGTTAGCCGTTGGGGTCATTGTGGCCGACGGAGAGGCAGGAACCGAGGCTGCTGGTGGACTTGCTTGGTTTTGCATTCGTACTCCTTGAGCCAGTTTTTCCAGTGCCTGGAAAGTGCAACTCTTAAGATGGAACGTCGAGAAGGCCTCAATATACGAAGGAGGTTAGCGAAGCGCACAAGAACGATATCTTAAGTCGCGCACGTATCTATTGTCCTTAGCTGGAAGCCTGCGCCGCTTGGGCAGGCGATCTGGACGAGTTTTCCAAGTGACGCACTTTTCCATTGCCGTTAGCACAAAGAGTGCGCTACTTGAGAAAAGGCTCTTGTGCGTTTCCTAGGCCGCAATGACGTCATCGCGGCTCAGCAGACAAACATGGTTGATTGTTGATCGACTTACGCTGGTCAGTTCGGCATTGGCTTTGAGTTGTTGCTCCAGCAGCTGCTTGTAATCGACGACTTCGTTGTCGGGCTTTGGTTTAGCAGAGTCCATGGCGGGGAAGGCTTGATGGAAGAGAAGCGATTACTTCAGAAATAATTACTCCAATTGATCAGACCAAATGCGGGCTAGACGGTAGCGACCACAAGCTTCATATGTAAAACACTGGATCGTAATAAGACAGGTCTTCGAGAAAAACGAATGGGTTAATGACTATTTCCTTGGTGGATTCTATACTGGCTGACACTACTAAGACGATCAACAAAAAGGCATCGGTTCTGTTAGGACGAAAAGAACCATCGATGCTAAACTATCCTTGCTCCTATTGCCAACTGCAGACATCTGCGCAGGCGTCTGAAATCAGGAAGCGAATCCTGGTTTCGATTGTTGCCAGGCGTCCAAGTTTACCAAGCCGTGGATCCGGAAGACAGTATCCCGGAATGAGAGCTGTTTGACGCTCCGCACTCATTACCAAAAAGATTCCGGTTATTCAACATGACCGACGATCACATTTTGTGACTTTCTCCTTCGAAAGAGGTAGAAGTAGAGAAAAACCCACAACATGCGTGGTCCTTTCATACTCGGTCAGAAAGACGACCCACAAAAAAAAAATCTAGTCACTGTGACAATATTAGGATTTCTCAAGTTCGAAACATTTCTTGAAAATTTCCGTTTTCGTGGGTTAACGTTGCGGAACTTGCACGATTGCAATCATTATTAGAAACCATTTTTTGCTGATTCCGAAAGGTACAGTAGGTTACCGGAAGGATCAAAATCTGTATAAAGGGATCCTCGTCCAGGTACAGCGTTTAAATACCTAATCTTTGTCTGGATCGTTGTTTTGGGAGGATTGCGCCTGACCAGCGGCCACTTAGCTTTTCATTAACATTGGCCCGTCCTGGCAACACCGCCGCACCGCCGCACCGCCGCACCGGGGATGCCCGGGATGGATTACTGCAGCTCACGGGGCGGCTAGGGCCGCAAATGGTGGATGAACGACCACCCTAAATGGCTCTGATATCCAAGAGGTGAAATTCCCATCCGGGAAGAACAGGGTGGGAACGGCAGGATGGAAAAGCTGGGAGCGAGTGACAGGGTGGTGTTACCGGTATTCCGTGGTATCAAACCCGGAAATCACGTTTTAAAAGTTCCTGGTGTCTGTTTCAAGGGTTCCCAGTTAACTATCTCATTCATTACCTATAGAGTAGTATGCCTTCTAATCTCGGCCACACACCGTCAGCCAGTACGATCCCGGCATGCCACGCGGAGCACTCTATGACATCAGTGCATCGAAACTAATAGAAGACATCAGTCCGACGGTTGCAGTTACTGGGATTACCTAGGGCGGTGCTGCAATGTACAAAATACATACCGGTTCAAAAATTCGATTAGCAGTTGTATCGACAAGGCCACAGTATGCCTGTGTCTTACTAATCGATAAACTACTTAAATTACTGCTTCATCTAACTTTTTCCGAGACATTTGCGCCTTGAGAACGAGGTTCATGATAACTTTGTTCGGTGCTTTTGTAAAGCAACCAAACCTGAATCCTGAGCAAAAATTACCTGATAAGAGAATGAAATATGGTATAATGGTTTCATGCTGATGCCAGGCTTGTGGACTGAAAGACCGAAAGTCGCGACGGTATTGATGGAAGCGGCGGTAGGTGTCGAGTCACGAAGTGATTTTACGTACAGCCACTTGTTTTCAATGTTGCGTATCGTCCTGCAATGGACCCTGTCCCCTAACTGCTGCTGAACAGAGATAAAACTACCGAACTAGCCCGGCTGTCCTTGCGTTATCGGTGGTAGTGGGAATTTAAAAAAGATTCAGTATTTCCGAATCGCCGTTGGTAACTGTGCAGTGTTCCGAATACACTGGCTCAAGCTCTGAATAGTTTATTGGCTGGCAAGCCACAGAAGCATGCTGCGGTCTCGTGGATACAACTGCTAATTGTCTTTTTGAGCCAGTGTGGATGCATTTTGTACACTGCAGCACCGCCATAGAAAATCCAGTAAGTGCGATCGTCGAACTGATGTCTTCTATCAGTTTCAATATATTGATGTCATAGAGTGCTTCTCATGGCATGCCAGGATTGTACCGGATCACGGTGTATGGCCGAGATTAGAGTGTATGCTACTCTGTAGGGTAAAAATGAGGTAGTTAACGGGGATCCCTTGAAACAAACAACACGAGCTTTAAAAATTTGTTATCTCCTGGTTTGATGACACGAAAAACCCGAAATCCCAACCTGTCACTTGCTCCCGGCTTTTCCATCCTGCCGTTCCCACCCTGTTCTTCCCGGATGGGAATTTCACCTCTTGTATATCAGAGCCATTTAGGGTGGTCGTTTTTCCACCATTTGCGGCCCTAGCCGACCCGTGGCCCATTGGTCCCTCGGAGATTACTGTCCGCCCTGCCCTCAAAAATCGTTGAGACAGAAGGGCATGCCTCACTACGACTGCGACTTGGCAAATTTCATAACAGTTATCTTCTCGAACTTTGGACTCGCACTATTGCTCTTGTTCTTCCGATTTAGCACCATTCAAAGCCCGAGAAAACATCAGGATGACATGCAGCAGGGAAGCACGGCTATAAGGTATCGGAAGACATTCGTCTGACTGAAGTTGTTGCGCTTGAGCGGTGTGTCCTACTTCGTCGTCTGGATCTCTTTGATTGCGCCAAGTTTCATCTTATCCTTCCGCTGTTAGGGATATCTGTAAGTACAATACATACAGTCTTCTCTACAAGTGTCAGATGCTGATGTTTCGTAACTAAAAAGTCGAAGAAAGCTCGTAGCCAACGAAAACAGCGAGAAGCACATTGCGACGATGGTTTGTTCGCTTTGTTGTTGTGGATGTTTTTCGTGTTCCGATAATTATAACCCCGGTTGCTGTGTGGGATACAGTGTGGCTGTCCGGGCCTTATTTACGATTCGATGGCGTCATGAGGCAACTTCACTGGGGCAATGTGTAGTTGGTCGGTTGATTGACGTTATGTTTGATTGATTCGCTTTCGATTCCGGTATTTTTTCGTTTTTTTTGCAGTGTGAAAGGAGGAGGTTCTGACAAGTGAGCGACAAGGATGAGGGAATACAAGCTTGTTGTTTTGGGAAGCGGAGGCGTTGGCAAGAGTGCTTTGGTAGGTGGAAGGAAGTGCCAGATGTGTATGGCTGTGAAGGAGTATCTATTCCTGGAGAGTGAAAGATAAACAGCTGCTCTCCTTTCCGATGATTGTGCCTCATGTCGCTGATAGCTATCATTTCATCGCTCATCAGCTTTCATGGTATTGACACTTCTCTTCCTTCCGTTTACAGACAGTCCAGTTCGTCCAGGGAATATTTGTGGAAAAGTATGACCCGACCATTGAAGGTACGATCCTCGATTTTTTATTGCTAATTTTGCGGGCCACGTGACTCCTTATTACCAATCTGTTGCCACGTGGTCGAGCTGAGTGGTAGTTGATTGACCTGCGGGTTACGGGTTGATTGGGAAGACGATTTTCCTAAACGTCTGTGTTCTTCATTCTTGCAGATTCTTACCGGAAGGTTAGTGATCGTTGCACTAGATCATGAGTTTAAATGTTAAAGGCTCATTCGTTGTTGATTGCAGCAAGTGGAAGTGGAAGGGCAGCAGTGCATGCTGGAGATCCTTGACACGGCGGGGACGGTAAGGGCCGTGATGGTCTCTCAAGCATACCATCACGCATATGTATTGATGACAAGTCTTTTGTAGGAACAATTCACGGCAATGCGTGATCTGTACATGAAGAATGGCCAGGGCTTCGTTCTGGTCTACAGCATCACCGCCCAGTCTACCTTCAACGATCTCCAGGATATCCGCGAACAGATTCTCAGGGTCAAGGACTCTGACGATGTAAAGAAAAAAGACGTTTCTTTCCAGAATTCAGTGCTTTTTGTGGTTCCATGTATTGACATGTTATCTTGGGTTTTTGTAGGTGCCAATGATACTGGTGGGAAACAAGTGCGATTTGGAGAACGAGCGAGTGGTAGGGAAGGAACAAGGACAGAACCTGGCTCGTTCCTTCAACAACTGCGCCTTCCTGGAATCTTCGGCCAAAGCTAAAATCAATGTTAATGAGGTATGTGCTTTCTTTTGCCTGCTGTTTCCTAGCTGGACTTCTTCAAAAACGAAATGAGGCCAGGGAGAAAAAGTAGGATCCAGGCGAACAAACAAACTCGACAGGATCGTGTTTTCCAGTGGCCCACGCTGCCAGCCAATAAAACTGCAAACGTGCGCCACTTGGAGAACCAATATTGTCGAGTATCAAGTGGCGCATAATTCAAGCATTTAACACCACTCGGGAAGAAGGCTTGAGGAATGTATTTGCCGCTGTGCCAAACAATGAAGATTATCTTTGTCTTGTAGATATTTTATGATCTGGTTCGTCAGATAAATCGCAAGAGTCCTGACTCAAAGACCAAGCACAAGAAGCGTAGCCGTTGTACGCTCTTGTAAAGAGACAGCGGCATGTCCATCACGATTCTTCAGTTCAGTTCCTTCCTATTCTTCGGTCTCGTTCTCCAAGCAGTCTAGCCTTCCTTCTATACCACCACCACCACCACCACCACCAGACGTAAAATCAAAACAGCACTACTGCACCACCTTCCACTCTCATTCTCATATACGTTTCTTTTTAATTTAAGCTACAAGTGGTTGAAGAAAGCTCATTCAGCGCTCCTTGCAGTTTTATGGTCTCTTTGATCTTTTTTAGCAGAATATGATAGTCCTATGGTAGTCATATCGGAAGGTGCGCCTCTCTTTAATTTTTCAATCATTCGGATCGTTCGCCGTGATATCTTTTTTTACTCGCCTGTAATTTCATTGAGCCATTTTTATCGTTGCACATTTTTTATGCTAACTTATTATCCATATTTATCAGCAGTAAAATTCAGTCCGCGCTTTGGCTGATTTTATTGTTGCTGAGGCGTGCGGGTAGAAATTCCATCTACCCTGGCGATAGTTAAAGTCTGAAGTTTTGCTTCATGACATCAGCCGATAAGATTATCAGGTTTATTGTAATTTATGATGGCAGATCAAAACAGACCAAATCAAGTGAATTTCTCACCGTCGAACGCATTGTCCGGTTTGCCTCCCATCGCCGAAGATACTTCTAGCACTGTGAATGGGCAAGATAACTCTCTACTCGACGCCGTACGTGAAGTCGTTTTTCCCATTGCTTACCTGTTTGAGTTTCTGGATGAATCTTTTTTTTTCTGGGTATGGATTATGGAGGAAGTGATTTTTGATCTTCTGTAGGGTATGCCGGTACATCAGGTCTCCTCGGCGATGGACATGCAGAATCGTGGGCGGCCTCCAGCCAGTCCTTCGGCCACAGCTATACCATCCCTGCACCAAGGCCAGTCTTGGACCAACCAGCCTGTCCCAACCGCCCAAAAGTCCAACTTGTCCGCGGCCAAGTCGACGTTCTCCATGAAGCCCGTCAAGTCCGTCCGCATTGTCCCTTCTGTTGTCGATCCCGCTCAGCGCACACCTGTACGTACTTTTTCCTTCTCTTAGGCGAATCTTACCGCGGTAGCATTTCTTGAAATTTCCCAGTGTAATTCTTGTTTCAGAGTGCGAATGACATGGGACAAATCCAACGTGTAGAAGCTCGTCCCGACAAGTTTCGCGCTTCCATCTTTGCCGCTGCTTTGGCCGCAGCTAACCTGAGGCCTGCTTCCAGCAAGAGCAACCGTCCAGCCGAAGAGGCCGCCAATGAGACACGGGCTTTCGTCAACGAGCTCAACCGGAAGTCGTATCGGCAAGCGCGCGCTGACGAGCTGTACTCGGCAGCAACGGAAGAACCCATTCCGCCCCACGATTTTCCCGAGACGTATGCAGTCTCTCGGGGAGAACTAGTCGTGGCCGAACGGTACCGCTGTGTCAGAAAGATCGCTTTCGGAAGTACCAGTGTGGTTTACCTGGCCTACAGCATCGACTACGAGCAAGTAGGTCCTCACGAGCAGAAACATTGAGGTCAAGCGAAACATGCAAGGTCGCTATGTCAACTGACGCATGATTTCATTGTTAGTGGTCGGAAGCGTGCGCCACTTGTGATCGTCATTCTAGGTGGCGCACGCTTCCAGTCAATAACATGGAGCGTGGGCGCCACTTTAGATATCGATCTTTTAAGTTACTTTTGCTGGTAGACCACCTTGTTTTCACGATGCTGTACTGGGTGCCGTGCTCTATCACATTTTATTTTTTTCAGGAAGCGGCTGTGAAGGCCTGTAGTTTCTCCAAGGCCGATCACATGCTGAGGAACGAAGCCAGCTGTTACCATTACCTCAAAGGTGGACCGGGAATACCGCGACTTTAGTAAGCTCGTTTCCACAACGCACCTTCACATTTTCTCTCGATGTAACGCATCACCTTTGCCTAGTTGGTATGGCCTGGAGCAGGAACGACACTTTCTGGTAACCGAGCTCCTTGGACCCAACTTGATGGACCTTCTGCATTACTGTGACGGTCGCTTCAGCTTGCCCACTGTCTGCATGCTGGGAGTGCAGGTAACAGACAGCAGCATTGCATTGTTACTGTAAAGGACTAAGGAGGCTTTGACAGCATTTTCTAACGTTCTCGATTACCGTGCAGTAGATATTTGAAAGCTTGGACTGGATACACCGGACGGGATACATTCACCGCGATATCCGCCCGCAGAACTTCTGCCTTGGAAATGGCCCCCAATCAACGAAGGTACATTGCCTTCTTTACTTCTTCGATTTCGCCCATTCTATTTGGGAATTTCTATTCAGAAATATAAACTTCTTGTTTGAATTTGCTTTCAGTTATTCGTGTTGGATTTTGCGGCTGCTATCAAATTTCGGCCGAAAGTAACGGTGAAAGGCGGCGACTTCATTCCACACGTTGTCGGTACTCGACTGAAGGGTCAAGCTATTTACGACAGCATTGGAGCCCATTACGGCAACGAACACAGGTCAGTTCGGCCTACCCCTGAGTACAATCAACCCCGTCGAGAAGGAGCCTATGGTATGGGCAAGATATAAAGTTGGTAGGCTGTGGTCTTTTCTTATAGTTACCGAGACGATGTGGAATCGGCGCTGTACATGCTGGTCCACTTTCTCATGGGCGACCTTCCATGGCGCGGCCTAAAGTACACCCAAAAAGACTTCGAACAGAGGGATAAAAGCAAGACCTTGTTGGATCGCGTTTGTGAGAAGAAACTAACCACTTCCTTCCTCGATGTGAGTACTGCTTAGCCATGAATCGACCAATGTATCGAAAAAAACGAGAACCGGCGTAGCGGAGCCGGCGAACGAAACAAACAAGATTATTAAGTCAAGTGGCGCACTCCTCCGGTGTTATTAGCTGGGAGGGTGCGTCACAAAAGAAGAAGATTCTCGACCGGTCTCTCGTATTGAGCAGTTATTTGAACTGCGTTTTAACAGAGTTGCCCGCCTGAGTTTCATGACATCCACCAGCATATTCGCTCCTTGAAGTATGAAGGTATTCCCAACTACGAACTACTGATTCACCTTCTCTTGACCATGCTGAACAAGACGGGCGCTGCATTCGACTACCAGTATGACTGGACCAAGGTTCGCCGTTTGGCTCTGTACAAACGCCAAGTGGAGCGGAAACGCAAGATCCTCGACGAGCTGCTGGATTCGCGCGCTCGACCGTTGCTCCTTCTACAGGTTGGTTGGTGATGTTGTGATCTGCAGAACTTTACTGATGGCAAATTAATCCTTTGTTGTACTGCACTTCTAGGCACATCGCATACAGTTCATGCAGGACGATCCCGCTCGGTTGCCTAGCATGGTCTCCGTCCCGTCGGCTACTGCCAAGAAGGTGCCTGGTACCAAAGAAGAAGGACAAAAACCAGAGGCTGAAACCGACGTTGAAGCACAGAAGAGTATGCAAAAGGTGCCCAGTGTCAAGCAAGTCAAACCGGAGAAGGAACTCTTCCGCCGATTCAGCTTACGCGAAGAGAAAGACTAACTGCCAGGTTTTAGTTCCAATCTGCCTTCTCTGATGGGAATGTCTTGTGTATTTGTACTCTCGATTACAATCAATGCTCACTGATACCAAAGTTATAATGATGGCGCAGTGAGCTTATATGGTCGGTCCGATCGTCCTGTGATCGCACAATTACAAAGCTGTTAAGCCGCAGTCATTTGTCAAACAAGCCAAGACGACGAGTGGACGAATTTTCCCCTCTTTGGCCGTACTGGAGTGGCGAGTATTTTCTTCTACAACTGCCATGTCCAGGTATTCCATCTTGTTCGGCAAGTTACTGTCGGCGATACCAGCGGGTCGGCGTTGCGAGGGACTGTGAGAGGGCACTCATCTGTCTCGGGTCTCAGCAGTTGCAGACAGGTAGGAGACATTCGAGCAAAAGGTCAATTTACCGGTCAAGCAAGCCGTCTTTCTCGAAATCAGTTACAAGCTCTATAACTCGCTCCTGTCAAGAGTACAGAAGGCTGGGGCTAAGCTCAAAAAACCCCAAAAAGACCGTTCTTAGTGGCTTTGTATAATGCGAGGTGTCGATGTCTGTTAGTCATCTGGTTGGAGTATTCCAATACCCGGTTCCAGCCTTCGCCTTTCCTCCCTGTGTCTATCATAGACTTGTGAAAACTCACAGCGTACACGACTATTAGATCTTCTTCCAAATCGAACGACAAGAATGGATGTGAATGACACGCTGGCGTCGTCCGAGGTATCCGTGGGATCGATGAAAAGATCGGGGGAAGGCGCGAGAAGAACACTTGAAGAGAGTGTACAAATTCACAGACCTGATTTCTGTCTGCTTGGAAACGATGCTAGAAGGCAAAGCTCCGGCTGGTTTCTGGACCCGGGTGCCTTGGGTTCAGCTAGGTGCAGTATAGCTAGATTGCGGCGATCGGTTAATACTGACCACGGTTCATATTTTCCGAAACCGTAATTCAGCTCGTATCACATGAAATAACGCTCCATTGCCATCATTACGAAAATAACGTTCCGCAATCAGAATCCGTCCCGCTCTGTTGAAATCACTATTCTTATTCCGTTTTTCTTCTCTTATTTCGGTTTCTAAAGGTGGATACTGATGTGCTTTCTTCTTTCGTCTTTATTTTTATTTTTCTTCTTTTCTTATTTCTTTCTCTATTTTTGTGCGTACATGTAGAAATCATCAGCCTATTTGCGTATGTTCCAACTTCATTCTAAAATAATTCTAGAAAGATATATGGGTTTCGGCGGCCCAAATTGGGGACAAACTTTTCTGACTCCAAACGAGAGCTTTCTGACATGAGGCTCTTTGGAACATCCAAGGGCATCGTGTGGTAAAGCCGCCACGCTTCGCCGCGGATAGAAGTATGACAAAACTGTTGGCCTCTTTGGGAAGATACTCCACAAAATTTCAGGGGTGATCAACAGCTTAAACACCCCTGTCTGGGGGTATGATGTCAAAATGGTGGTGCAAACACTTCTACGCTGTATGAAGTCATTTTGACGTCAAAACTTTTTCGGTCAAAGTCTCGAACCCCTTTGAATCTTCTTTGACGTAGCCGTTCGACCAGTGGTCAGATGACCATCTGGATCTCAGAATCGTGTTGTTCGATGTTTGTTATACTAGATTGCATCAGCAGTCTAACTTCGCCCTTGGGGCCCCAAAACTTCAAACTCGTTTCAAACTCGTTTCTTCACAATTGGACCAGGAAAGTTTGTCCTCGAATTGGGCCGCCGATACTCATATAGAAAAGCTAGAGATGCAATTAAAAACAAGAACAGGGACATCTGTTTTAATACTACAGTCTGCAACCGACAGCGTAGCCCACTTCCGGCTGACTCCGCAAAACTGTCGCATTTATCGGCGACGCAATATCTCACTTTAATGCCTCGACTTGATGAATTGTCGTAGTCGTAGGTCACCTCTTTTGTCCCGTTGTAGATACCGCGATCTGCTTTGAGGAAGCTGCATCCTCTAACGATCGGCCCGAGTCCATCTATCCGTTCTGTGACATACGAATAGCAAAATCTGTTTAGTTTCGTTAGCTAAAGAACCGTTTGGATTGGTTCGTAAGGGATATTTGGAATACTTTTACCTTAACATCGCTGACAACTGCACTGCAAAATCAGCCAAGAAAGTATGCGCCACCCTTCTTTTTAGAGCTGTTAGCGCTGGCTGAGCAGTCAGAAAGGCCAGTTGGATCGTTATCTGATATCGCGCTCTATAGTAGGAGAGAACCACACAGGAGCACGTTAGGCTCTAGTTCTGGCGTGATTCCAGAACGGAAACCAAAAGTCCAAAACCAAAAAAGAGTTAAAAGACAGCCGCTGGTGTCCAATGGTGTTTCCATGCATGAGGAGCGCAGGCCAGCTATCCCAGCCAGCAGGCTAGGCTAGCTGGTCTCGGACCCTCCGACGTTCTTGACCACTACATGGTCCAGAACCTCCAGAGTACGTCTCAGCTGACGTTGTGTATAGCTTACTCAAAAGCGAAAGTTGGCTTTAGCAGAATGGGTGTGACTTCAAGAGGTTATTTCAGGTTGTGTTCCCGATTGTTTTGGGTGGTTAGGCGTAAAATCAGCAGTACACGCAGGGCAAAAAATTATGGTACAGTAAAATTATGGTACAGGCCTTTTCGCTACGGCGCTACGGGAGCACGTACGTACGCGACCGATTCGCAGTAACACATTTTTCGACACTTTTCTACGGTCGAATTTCCATTTCCCGTCCTTTCCGCCTGTCCTATAATTTTTACTGGACCATGATTTCTCGTCTTGCGTGTACTGTAAATGGTTAAACGAAGCAAGTTTGGCATTCTTTACCGCGAGCGCGCTGTGGCTTTAGATTGAACCATAAACAAGCTCCAGTGCATCGAATCGTCAGGATTGTCTTCAAACTCGCTCTGCAGTCCCGGTTTGTCTGCTCACTACACGCATAGCAGTCGATCTCCCGGATATCGGTCAAGTGGAACTGGACCAACAGTGAAACTGCATCAGCCACGGCAATAGTGGAGCCTTTCACATCAACCAGGCTCCTGTTATTGCAGTAGTCTTCTTTGGCACAATAACATGCCGGCTGGCTCTGGCTAACGTTGGAGCATCCATCCTTTGGTACAAATCTGTCTCTGAGGCACCCCCTCTGAACATATTTGTCTGCAATCATAAACAGTCAGGTATCTCCTCCAGCTGAACTCGCAAGGCAACATTCATCAAGTAAAACTTAAGACTCTGTTATCGCTGCTTTCAAGTGAAAGTTTAAACTCTGATGGAGCCTTCAAGTTCCCAGAGACGGCCAAGGAGGTCTTCGGGGACTCGTATCGCACTGCTGACTATCCCGTGCGGGACTATAGAAATTTTCATGCGTACCCGTCTTGCTATGGTCCAGAATGTGACGTCGCCGTCAACTAACCGAAGCGGTTAAGCAAAGTTTGCTGTTTTCTCTCGTATCCTAGCGATGATACCACCTCTAGGACGAAACTTTTCGCTCTTCGACCCGATTGGTAGAAGCGTGCCACCCCGATCAACTAGCGCGCATGTTTTCGCGTGGGGCACAAAAAGAGATGTGGAACTTTTCCACCTGTCTTCTGACCCACAGCAGGTTTTCGGTCTTTCTTGTCCTCAAACGGTTCCAGAGAGCCGAAGTAATGATGAAAACGTTTGACAGAGGCGGAAACATCATTCGGTCAGAAGTAGCGACTTTTTGATTAAGCGGCGACAACTTGGTTGGAACGGACTGTACCACGACTTGGCTTGTGACCCAGCTGTTAAGAGCTCTATAAAAGTGTCAGCTTTCACCTGAAAGCAGAGGACATACAGCCTGAGACAGCCAAGTTGTCCGTATTTTTCAAAATCGTTTCCACTCCCTCAAACTCCCCGAAACTATATTCAAACGATGGCGCATTCAATTCGGTGCCGGGTTAGTCCATTTTGAATCAGCAACTGCCTCTGAAAATTCTGAGTGGTCAGAATGAAGCCTTGGTGTGCTAAAGAGGCGGTCCGACCCTCTATGCACGATCAGCTACCCTGCAGCAACAAGGTACGAGGAGAACATACCGGACTTGCAATGCAAATTCGCATTGCGAACTTGTCAGCTTTTAGGCCGCGCGGTGGCGACACGTCCTATTACCGTACCCCTCACGACTTAACGAAACGCGACACGCACATCCCTATTGGCTCTCTGAAAAATTTTCCCACGGGCATTTTAACATTGGAGAAACCTCTCTTCCTGTTAGACCCGACAACAGACTCTCTGTATTACCCTTAGCTTCTGGACCAGTGCGGCAAATTTCCACAAGGTTTCTTTCATCTAAAGAACCGAGGAGCAAGCAAAACGACCCAGTACTTCGTCAGATCCGACGCTGACAAGTTCGCCATGCGATTTTGCATTGACAAGTCCGCTTTGTTCTTTTCTACATTTCATAAGTATATCTGGGTGTGAAAAGACCGAAAAAGATTCGTCTATCGAACGCTATATCGTTCAGAAAGGTAGAATCAGTCGTCCGAACGGTATCTTTTAGCGTTCGATAGACGAATGTTCTTTCAGTCTTTTCACACTCAGATATACGTATGAAATGTAGAGGAGTTATTTTCAGTCGTGTTGTTCAGACGACTGCTTTTATGAATTTTTGCACCGTCCGTTGACAAATTCCTCAGCAACACTAAAGCATCAGAACTTTACCTTTGATATTTAGGTCTTTGGTCTCTACAGTGACGTCATGCCGGCTACCAGCAATCAATAAATGAAGTCGGCAAGTTAATTCGAAAATAGGCCAAAACTACTTCTCTTTTGAGACTTCATTACCAATTTCAGAGATGGTCAGTGGCCAATCAAAAACAGCCAAAAGATGTGGCAAACATTCTAGTATCTGGTGATATCCTTTGAAAAACGTGTCTGTGATTTTCGACGAAGTGTTAGGTAAAGGGCATGTTCGATGGAGTTTACCGGATCTTGACACGATACTCGACAGTCACTTGTTGTTTCTGCACCAAATCTGTCCTCAAGACAAAATGACGGTTTTGCAACTACTTTGCAGTAGTCCGGGATTGGATTTGGCAAGTCCACTGGCTAGACTAGAGGTCCAAGCCAGCCTCAAAAATATTCGAGAGGAAAAACGCCCTTTACCTAACACTTCGTCGAAAATCACAGAGACGTTTTTCAAAGGATATCACCAGATACTAGAATGTTTGCCACATCTTTTGGCTGTTTTTGATTGGTCACCAACCATCTCTGAAATTGGTCCATTGTCTATTGAATTTGTCGAAAAAACCCGGCCAAATAAAAGAAACGGAGAATCTTGTAAGAAAAGAAAACTGTTTTGGGGACAACTTCCCTGCCTTACATTGTATGTCCTTGATTTTTGGCGCCCTGACGGTCCTTGTAAGATGCTTTGTCCAGTTTAAATCTGTAATCGCCTACTGTAAGGGCCATCATCGAACAACGTCGTGTAGCAAGAACTACACCCTCCCGAATGCATTGCCGTTTCGACAGTGGTTTCGAGCAGGCGTCGTACGGGTATCCTTGCATTCCCGTACAATCATAGCAGTCAAGAGCATAAACGAGCAGTCATTCACCTGACAAAAGCAGTACAAAAATCATGGTTTGATCCATGCTGGATAAGAAACTGATCGAGAAATAAGCTGTCCACGGTACGATAATCAAATTCAGTTCGGTTACTATATCAACATAAAGTTTTCGTTGCTTGACTAGCCCGACACCAAAGATTTCATTGGAGGCCTGGCTACATTAGATAGCCAGGTACTCATGAGTTGAAGCAAAGTAAAGGACAGTATTTCTGCTCGCTGAAACTCACCAGTAAAAGTATGGAGAAACTATTTTCAGATCATCTGAGGGAGGCAATCATGATGATCTGGATGAGCCATGCCAACCAGAGGATAATACTCGTGTAGCTTGTGTCTATCGATTAACACCTTGAGCACCACGCGATTTCGGGTTTTCAGAATACGAGGTGGGAAAGTCACATTCGCTTTTTTTTAACTGCTTGAAATTGGGGAGCGTCGCCAGATAAGAACAATCACCATCTTACCGATTGGTCAAAATTCGGTAATATAATGTACAGGGCGCCACCTATCAACTTGAAACGACCAACCTTCATTTTTTTGACCACCGGATAGCTGATTTCTCGAAGCTGAAACATTCTAGATGCAGACATGTTTGGACTCGGACTAGAATTTTTTGACTGAAAAATAATTTCCATCGGAAACGGACAGAATTCCAGGCAGTTTTGCAGATACCCTCTTCAGAGGCTGCTAATTGTGGTTTGGAGGGACGTTAATTCTTCGGGCAAACGGGAGAAACGAGAAGCAAAAGTTAAACTGGTATCTCGCCACTTACATATTAGTGTGCGTCGGGAAGTTAGTTTCCCACCCGGTGCTCAAGGTGTTAAGAACGTTCAGTCAGCAAACATTCGCGAACAATACGAGTAAATCTAGTTACAGCATATTCGATGAGGGTTCTGTCTTTAGTGCCGGAATTTTCACAACCAAACGGTATTACCGATAACCGAAACTTTTACTAACACAACGCAGCCGCATATCCTGCGGATTGGCCGTTTCGGATAGATTTGTTATATGTCCACTGCTGTAGCCTCAGATCGGCGGTTTTATGCCATTGTCTCAGAGGTAGGATTCGCGCAACGCCTGTCATTAACGAAATTGCGATATGGAAAGCATAACGTGCCGTCAAGCATGCGCACGCTCTTTATTGGTAGGTTTTACCGTTGCACATGCGCAGCTCCGCCTCATCTACTGTAAATGCGATGACTTCGCATGGGTTGTCGCTAGCTCGCGTCCCACCTAGTGATGTTGGCATAAGGGTATCCCGACCTAATATAATTTTGATATAATAAAGCCAAGCTGCTAGAGTTCGAATATAATCTCAATATAAAATGCCGTGACCTCGGAGGATCTAATATGATATTAATATATCAACTTGTTTCGTCGGGTGCTTATCATAATATATTATAATATTTCTGATCGGTGTGCGAACAAAGCCAGGGAACATTCCTCTCCCAAATTTTATCATTTGACCAAATCTTCAGATCCAGCAACAGATAGATCAAAATTCTTCCAAGAAACTCCCTTCTTTTCCACCCATGCTGGTATCCTCATACTATCCTGCAATTTCTAGAGAAACGACACACAGAGCGCTCGAAAGCGCAAAACAGAACCTGTAAAAGTAGACGACCTCGCATACAGCAATGAGCATTTCGAGTATGCAGGTGGATCGCCGGGCTCACGAACCTGCACCATCCAATCAAACGAAGTAGACAATCAATGTATTGCCCCGAACGGTGATCAATATACGCTAATGTGCAGGACCGCAGGTGCGTGATACGTTATGATCCAACCGAACAGCGCACTTTGCAGAGTCGCACGCTTTCGCTTGGCGCAAATCAAGCTTTATTTTAGTTAACCGAAGCCGAAATCGCATATTAATAATTTTAATATGAAGCGCCGTGCGAGTTGATTTTTATATAATATATTCAGCTCTGGCTTCCATCTAATTTAATACTGATAAGTATCCTGCCTCGGTCGAGGCATCTAATAAATGTTAATATAATATCAGGTGATAAGGTATAACTTGTCGGCTCACACCAGTCTCACATTGAAAAATCCATATCTCTCTTTTAGCGCGATCGTTTCGTCTCGTTTTTTTGTGTCGATGCTAGTGTTCGTCTACTATCTTTCCCTGCTTCGTTCATGTTAGTTTGTTGCTTCTGCCCTCTCTGTGGAGTTGTTGGCGCGCCCATGGACAAGAGCAAGTTACGGACTATTTTCGAGTATGAATTTCGTCGCGGCACCAACGCAGCACAGACAGCCCGGAATATCAACAATGTGTTTGGTGAAGAAGCCACTAACGAACGTACGGTGGAACGATGGTATGCTCGTTTCCGTTCGGGAGATTTCAGTCTCGAAGATCACCCTCACGGAAGGCCAAAACTGAAAGTGAACAACGACGAGCTGAGAAAGCTGGTGGAGTCCGATCCTTCCCAAACGTCTGCCGTATTGTCTCAACACTTCAACATATCACCCGTGACTATTGATTTGCACCTTCGTCAGATCGGTAAGGTGAAAAAGTTGGAAAAGTGGGTACCTCATGAACTTAGCGCATCCAGAAAAGGCATCGTGTGGACGTGTCTTTCTCTCCTCAACCGTTCCAGAAACGAACCTTTCCTGCATCGAATTGTTACGTGTGATGAGAAGTGAATTCTTTACAACAACCGGAAGCGGAAGAAGGTAATTGTGAGCCCAGGTGAAGTCCCGAAAACTATTTCAAAGCCTGAGCTTCACCAATGCAAGATTATGGTTACTGTTTGGTGGACAATGGAAGGGACAGTGCACTATGACTTTCTTCCTCCTGGCAAAACAATGGTAGCAGACTACTACTCTCTGGAACTGGAGAAAATGATGAAGAAGCTGACCGTCAAGCAACCAAAGTTGATCAATCGTGACAAGCCCCTGCTGCTACACGACAACGCAAAAGCTCACTCCGCGAAAAAGACTTCTGCCAAATTACGCGAGCTCGGTCTGGAAACTCTTCCTGATCCACCATACAGTCCTGACTTAGCTCCAACAGATTATCACTTCTTTTTGAATTTTGATAACTTTTTGAGAGGAAGAAAATTTAATTCCGAAGAAGCTGTGAAAAATGCCTTCGAGAACTTCCCCCGTTCTCTTTCTCTCGAGTTCTTCCGTAAAGGCCTATCTTGTCTGCCGGAAAAATGGCAAAAGTGTGTCGATGGCAATGGTGAACACTTCGATTGAAAAGGATTAGATTCAAACTGGGGAAAGTTGTAATAAAATTTTATGTTGGTGGCCGACAAGTCATACCTTATCACCTGATATATTAGATGCAAAGGGCATCTGATAAGTTCTAATTTAATATAATATTCATATATACCAACATCACTAGTCCCACCTGTACATTGTCTAGTTCAACCACTGGGACCGCTGGTCTATGCATGATCCGGCACGAAAAAATGTAGCTAATGCTCGACGGGCTGACGGATTTGCCCCTGGACTGCACTAAGAAACTGATCAATGGACATTTCAATTTTCAGATGCCTTCGAATAGTCTTCAAAATTCAGAAGCACAAATGGGGTGCGAGCTAGCGTCGATACTCAGACGTGCATCTTCTTCTCCGGTGTTCAAAGTTGGAGAACGGTCACGAAATTTCTTGGCTAGGTCTGTTTAGCAGACTACTTGTGTCTGATAATCGTAAGAACACACCCTCAGATTGACATGCAGGTCACCTAACTTCAACAAACTGAGGCAAGTAGAAAAAGTGGACCGATGTCTTGTAGTACAACATACGATAAACAATTCCACGAAAAACCCAGATCATCGTAACTCGTGCTGTGATCCAGAGATGAGTAAACAGTTTGTCCTGAACGTTTCAGCAACACATATTGTTGAAAGCATCTAGCGCTTCTTGTGCTCTGATTCTGAAAATCGTGGCAATTCTTCGGTGTCACGTCCTTTCTTCTTGGAGTACAAAGGAGAGTTCCCAGTCCCATCTTTTACAGTTGTGGGGATTGTGCACTCTAGACCAGTCTCCAAAAGGTATTGCTTCAGCAGACTCAATAATTTTGTCCGATGAAGGACGAGCCTTTTATCAGTCTTAACCGTGGCGGCGAGGTCTGGTATGCGACTATCGTTATGAGGGGCAGATGAATTTTACAACGGTCAAGACTGTGGGATAGCAACCAGACAGTGACCGTAATTTCTTTTCGTGCTGCTTACCATTTAGAAGTTTTTGCGGTGCTGCCGCTCTGTCAAAACATGTCAGGTTTTTTTCAGATCGTCGTAAAAGCCTGCATTTTTTCACTTTTAACTGTAACCTTGCGATCTGAGGCCGGTCCGCTCACATTCATCCGAGCCAAAAAGGTAAAGAAAGGGGCAACTTTGCGTTCTCTGTAAGGTGGTCGAAGTATACGCGGTACCAAATTCCGTTTTTTTTGAATTCCCGTTCTTCCCCAAATATCCAGCGAGGACTTAGAGAGATACACCAAAGTCTTGTCAAGGTTTACGAAGTTTGGGGGGAATTGAATTCAACAAACTCCCCGAGCACGTTGTTGCCCAACATCAGCTTCCGTGCTCCATACGGGTGAACACCAAGCAAAAAAGTATCCAGAACGAAGATATTTTACCCAACCTCCTGCAGCACGCTTGTTAGCTGCTTCGTCTCGCGAAACGGAGCGCAATGTGTGGCTTCGGAAAAATCATAGCTTTGAGTCACGCAATGGTTGAAAGAAATCGAAAGTGCCTTACAGTGGAGCTGAGAAACTCAGAACGAAGGGAACGCTAAACTATAATCAGTAGTTGACAAAACAGAGAAAAGAAAGTTCAAGACACAAGTTCATGTGAGTGTGTAACTCTAATCTCTACACGAAGTAAGTTGGACGGATTCAGTGGGATTCGTCGACAACGATATGGTTCTCACCACTGGCAAGGTCGATCGAAGGACGAAACAACGCATCAATAGAAACTCGAAATACAGCATTTTCCAAAGCATTTTGTGGATCCAATGGAAAAATCCGGCCTACGTATGAGGCCAAGTCGCAGTATCCCTCTTCCTCCTACCGGACTCATTAAGTTTGCGACTCATCTCTGAGGGATAATTTGATCAGATGGCGCATTCCTTTTCTGCACTGTCTTTGCGAGTTTTGAAAGTCAGGTCGTTTTGACGAAACATGGGACTTTATGATATAGTCATGAAGTTTCACTCCATCTTTTGCGTGCGCCCGGACGGTGAAAACTGTGCTCTTGCCGTTCTCAGATAAATCTGATCCGATGTCAACAAGGATTTCAATCACAGCTTTGACTTTTCTCGCTATCCTGTGAGGAAAGTACTCGAAGCACTCTGGTTTCATCGCCATCGTTGATTTTTCCGTGCAACAACATATTTAGCACTTCATGTTTAGGCTACTTCTTTTGCAACTGCTTGTTCCTCTGTACAGCGTTCGACTCTCGCGGCGTCAGGTTGTGCCTGACATCAGCCATAATGTTGAGCACTGCTAGCAACCTTGCCGCCTTGAAATTCGATGAAGAACTGCGGTCGATGCCGGGAGCAGTTGGAGACTTTATGGAAAGGCTTCGGCGCCGTCAGTTGTTCAGGGGATGTAGCAGTTGATTGGCTTGCAGGATCCTCATTCCCTCTCCTCTTTCGTTCTTGGGTGGCTGCGTACACTGGCCTTCCCGTGTGTCTGCCCATGTCTCTGACCGTATATGGCTCCTCCACACTCCACACGTAACACGTTGGATTCAGTCTGGATTATCTTGTGGAACGCAATCAGCGTAACATCCTGAAGCACCGCTGAATCCAACAGAAACGAAGCATTGTGCCCTCACTGTACCGATGTGGAAACACTCTTCAAGGATCTCTGGGAAAGCCTGCCTGTCCCAAAGCGGAGAAACGGAACAGGGCGAATAACGCAAGTTGAGAGGAGAAGACTAGAAAAAGTGGTTCTCCTTTCTCACGATTATGCTCAAAGGGTCAAAGGCAAACTAACGCCCACCACCGTAAGCCAGTCTGCTTCTGCAGCCGGCGGTATCGCGCAGACGTCCCTGTTTGTTTATTGTCTTGTCAGGCGCCTGAAAGGTATGCAGCCGGCTTTGATTTAGCTAAATCGCTACTTAATCAGAATATCCGAAAGTACTGTAATGTCTCAAGCACTTTGCTTTCAAAACTCTCCCGGGAGGAAAAGATTCATTGCATTAGATCGCGTGTTGATAATGCGCTTGATCTACAACATGCAGCGCACACCGCTGATTTTTGGGTTACAACCGGATGCCGCTGGTAATCCAGGTCGAGTAAGCGGAAGCCACCTTGTCGCTTCCCGCTACTTTGGGTTTCTACCTTTCTATGCTTTGCAAGCGAGGTTCTGTGAATATCGACCCGAGCTAAAGCATCACGCGGCTCGATAGAAACTTTCTGACCATACCGATGGCCATGGCAAAGGAGCGCTTTAAGGCACCGATGATAGCTCGAGGGGTGAGTGCTGCTCATGGAACAACGAAGCGTGGACTTCGTCTGAAAATGCGTCCGTGTTGCAGATGATCTTTGGATTCTAATTCGAGCATTGAACTGTTGCGAAGCTGCAAGTATTCACTGTCTGAATGTCAGACACTGCTCGCAGTGCGTGATGTAAATTTGTATGTCGGAACCTAGCGTTTGTACTAGTGCATTTCGATCGCCCTGCCATGTATTTGATGTTTATATTTGCCTCGGCCGTTTTACTCCTGTCTCTGACGAAGGTGAGATCGGCAAAAACATTAGGCGTGAAATGTTACGCATGCGGTCTGAAGGCAAATAATATAGCCGACACAGCCCTTCTGTCTGGTGTAACGAGGCCATGCGAAGGAGGAAGTCCATCCACTTGGGCTATTGGGGATGCACTATGCGACGACGGATGCATCATGGGTATTGGAGCAGGTACGGAGTTCTTAAGAAATGGAAAGGGACCATTCAAGTATTACGTAAGATTCGGCAAACCGAATGGATCAGAGCCGCACTCATTGATTTGCTTTGATAGTGGGGTCCATTCGGCGCCTTTGATCTTGTCTTACGTAATACTTGAATGTTCCCAAACACCTATTCGTCCGCTGTGAACATTATGGCTGTCCCATGAGTGCCCGACCTCTGTAAGTTTTTATTTGGAGCTTCCCAGCTTCAGTTCTGCGCTCCGAATTTGGAAGCTTGCGCTGTCTAGAAATGCCGTAAAGTTGTTCTACGGACATAATAGATAGGCCAAACCGGCATGGTTGACTTTGCCGTACCCTTTATCACCATCCACGTAACCCCGTTCCCCCCGCGTTTGCTGGAACAACTTCTGACCATAAAAAGTTAAAACATCCAGACTTTCGAATTCGGAGCGACACACTCGAAATTGCAGTCTGTTCCAGCCAAGTTGATTTCTTCCACTTAAGACTTCGACAGTTCCACGCAAATAATTCCGATTTTTTACGAGCTATAATACAAACGATTCGCCATGTTTTTAATCGTTTCTATATACAGAGAGCGAGAACAGAATTCGTCATCGTTTTACGAAAGAAAATGATGAGGGTATCAAAAGTTCCGGTAATGAAAACCAGATCAGGGAACTGAAAGCTTGGGTCTCGGGCGTAAACTTGTTTTCTATTTGTAAGACAGGTTGTTCTACCTTATCCAGTCAAAAGAGCCCAGATCCGTGGGGACTGTCAGTCATAATTCCTTTCAAGTGTGATTTTCGAGTTTTCCAGTGTATTTGGTCGTTTACCGAAACCTCGATATCTATTTCCGGGCTACATCAGTTCTCGACTTCTTTTTGCTGAGAGTAGGAAATTTCCTGGTCTAAACGATACCGCAGCAGCAAGAAGATCAAGCGAAACTGTTTCTGTGAATGTAGAATTTTTTCGACAGACCCGGAAAAACAGCTCCGAGTAGGCATCACCGAATGCTCTCCTGAGTTCGAAAAATGTCGACTGTTTTTGTCAGTCATCACTGGTGATAGAATTCCTCCCAAACATCAACAGGAAAGGCTTCGGTCTTATTTTATAAATTCCCAGCATGATTGGGTAGTTCATGGGGACTGTGGAAACACCGCTCAGACCTTATTTTCAAGACCGTCCGCATGACATCGAGTCAGATGGTCGTCGACTGAAAACAACAGTGTAAAAGCTATTTAGCAAGACATGGAACAAAAGAGCATTCAGTGGGCTTTGTTTTGATACCATGTTATCGGAGAATAAGTTTTGCAAAACTGAGTTATAAGTATTTTACTGAAGGTGGGCGTAGCGCGCAACGGGGTGGCGGCTGTCAAGCGCCACCCCATCAGCGACCTCGGTGGTTTTCAATTTTTAGTCTGAGCCGAGATTCGCGGTTCTCTCACGGAATCCCAGCTTTTCTCTCATAGAAACGAGTGGGGAATCGAACGGAACCATGATAGAAGAGTTTCCCGTTCTTTTGTGGGCGCATAGGCTCCTTGAAAATAAGGGATCCACTTGGCTGAAACGGGCTGTATGACTATGTGAGTAAAGGTCTAGGCGGTGTTGATGGGGCGTCTGGTGCGGTTTCGAATATGGCTGTATCGGCAAACAATGTTCCGTCCAAAGGGTTTCCGCTGCCGGTCTAGGTTGGACTTCCGCGATGTCACGCTTTTTGAAATAGTGAGCCGTGCCTAGTGTTCGCTTGGCTGCACTGTGGTGCGGTAATAAAACCGAAACAAGTGACCAGCGATACGTGGCTAAACCTAGCAGCAATGGAAGTATACTCAGCACTAAAAATAAAATTCTGAATCCATGAGGAGCGAAATTGGATGCGGTTCAACAGAGCCAGTTTAGCTGCCCGCGTCGCTGTGCTTGGCTGATCACTTTGTCTAGCCGGGTGAAGGAGGCAGCTCAAAGATAGTTATTTTGTAATTCGGCGGAGTATAGCCAAGAGAAAGCCCTGTCTAGCGTGCCGTCTTAGCGGCGAAGAAATGTGACTCTGCAGGTGCTATACGGAGGTGTCATATGGCGCGCACGGGATGCTGTATGAACACTGACACCGCCCAGAGGAAGAATTCTCGCGCAACGGTTGTCCGTTTTGCTGCATCAGGTCTGTTTTGTATAGGGAGTTCTTCAACAGGGGCTGAGGCAGCTTGAAAATAGATTCACTTCTCTATGTAGCGAGAGATGAACAAATGATGGAAGGAGGCAGGAAATTCGCAAGGCGGAAGGAACGTTAGCGCAACCCGAGGTTGTCTCTGACGCCTGTGGTCAGCGGTGTATTTCGGAAATTCGAGGGGTCGGAAAATTTTTCGGGGCACATGAGAAGGCTCTGATTGGGCCCTGTTCAGGGGGCTCGAAACTTGGCCGCGCCTCTTGAACGCGCTAATTGATCGAGTCATGGCTCACCAATCGCACAAAAACTACAGGCACAAGTGCCTGTGCCCGAAACTACGAGTTGTTGACCACTTGGTTGCTGTAGCGTAGGCTTAGTTGGTACTCTTCGCACGTTTTGCGCTTTTTTGGTAAGACCTTACCTATCATTCGTCAACCACATCGCTTGCGGGGTTTTCAGTGCTTTTTTCGATGACTCTTCCTTTATATTTGTCGAAAAGTCGGGAAATTACAGATCTGCAATAGTTTTTCGCTGAAATTCTTCTATTTGCTGACGAGGGATTACGCTTGTCCTTCGTCTTTCTGAAATATCCTGACATAATAGAATGATTGAGAGGAGTCTGTTCTATCGTTTGAAACAGGCGTAGCTTGCGCAATGAAATCCTGGAAGACACTCCAGGAACCGGAAGTGACGTCAAAATCTGGGCGGTACACACCTATTGATTTTATCGAACTTACGTATTATACGAAACTCAACTTGATTGTAAAGGAAGGTAAATCTTACAGAAATGATATTCTTCGTAAAAGTGGTGGAAGCATAGAGGTGTTTTACACCGTTCACATTTTAGAAGCAACGAACGCTCACATTTATCATGGTCGCAACGACCAGTCAGTCCTTGGAAACAGAATTCTGTGGGGTCAAGATATTCTACGGACCTGTCGACATAACCTGACAAATGCCAAGCTTGAGCAATGAGGTTAGAAAATCTAGGAGAAGTAAACTGCTGGTAAATCAGTGAATGCATTTTCAATATGACGTCCCGATGGTGGACTTGAACAGGCCGATTGTTCATGACTATCCAGTTCGTAACTTTCCTGAAATACCCCTTGTACATCCGGAAGCAAAGAACGTCCAGTGGCCGAATCTGACCGGTTACTTTAGGTGGTATAGTGATCGTTTCATATTCTAGTTCTTCCGGTTTGACTTCATCTACGACTTCTTGGTCAGAAAACTTCGACCAAGAATCAGCAAGAAATATACAGTGCTGATTCATGTACGGAAAGAAAACTTCTCGCACCATTCGATGTAGAGCTCCTTGGTCATCTTGCCAGACGTGGAAGCGGTGACATGCAGGTTACTAGCTTTAAACATGGACTTTTTCACAAGTGGTCCGAAGATTCCTTCAGGTTCTTGCAGCGTGATGAAGATAACAGGCAGAAACTTGCGAACACCTGGTGAAACGCACATCATAACCGTGTAGCTGTGAATCATCAAATTATGAGACTGTGTGAGTGCTAAAACGTGCTTTGCACCGACGAAATCCAGAGTTCGACCTGGTCTCATCTCTTACTCGAATCCACTCTGATCAGCATTCCACAGACTGTCTTTCCCGTACGCCTGGATTCTTTCTCTGACTACAGCAACGCACTCATCGGCACTTTTCTTCCTGTCCGGTACTTCATTCAGGTACTTTTCGGTGATAAACTTCGCGATTCTCTGTCGCAGATGCTATAGTATCTAAAAACGAGCGATCAGACCATAAACGTCAAAAACTTGAACGTTATTGAGTAAATGATCATGCCTGGCATTATCCTTACTTTTTGAATTTTCCAACCCAATAAGAAGCTGTGAAACCGGAAAGCCCAATCTCACGGTTGGCTGTAACTGCCCACTGCTGAATATCCAGATCTTTCACTACGTTAGGCTTTTGCTTGGCATGGGAGAAATTCTCTTCTGTCTCCAGTCGTATCGCTTTCAGCTCATCGATCCGCGAGCCTACTTCTCCAACGTGATTTCTCCATTCTCTCAGCTGGCGAGTACTGGTGACTTTCCTAAATTTGTCCTGCACACTGGCCAGGCTACGACGCTTCCTGGAAGAGACATTGGTCCAGTGACCAACAGCACGTAGGTAAATGTAGGCAAAATCAGCAGCCTGGTTTGGTGCCGCTTTCGGATTGGTGATTCGGGGTACAAACAGCCCATAGGAAGAAGGTTCTGTTCCATTTGAAGCAGGTTAGGTAAGGCGATCATTCGGAGTGGATTCAAAGTCTGCTTCGCTATGTCCATGGAACAGGTTGGTTTCAGCGATAGACTTTTCCAGCTGATCGAACGTCGACACGCCAATCCGGAGCTCATACTGAAGATCTTCTTCAGTGGCCGATATCGGACTTCCAGCTTGGTCGATCTGGACGTCCAAGAAGTCTGTAAGCACAAGACCAAACCTGAGATATGCTTTAGGAAATCGACATATTTGTAGAAGTTTACAGTACTCGTACCTTTGATGAGTGTCTTCAACATCGTGTCAGATTCGCTCGGAGAGTCGCTCAGTTGGAAATGTTGCTCGTAGTCCGACATCAGTAGGTTTGAGATGTTAAGGGGATTGACGGATTCCATGGCGCTATCGGGAGGAGCAAAAGAGAGGAAAGAAAACTTCTCAGCACAAGTGATTAGCTTATATTCTAAAGCAGCACAACTTTGTTAATCAATAGCGAATCAATAACACTGAAATGAAACCGCTTGATTGAATAAACCATGTACCGCCCAGATTTGACGTCACTTCCGGTTCCTGGAGTGTCTTCTAGGATTTCATTTGCGCAAGCTATGCCTGTTTCAGACGATAGAGCAGACTCTTCTCCGTCGTTCTAACTTGTCAGAATATTTCAGAAAGGCGGAGGACAAGCATAATCCTCTCGTGAGCTTCGTGAGAGAGTGACTGGAATGTGCTCGTGAGAATGAAGCCACGGCGACGCAGTTCTCAGTTTGCTCATTTTCCGTTGTCTGTGTCATGAACGACAGCTTACAAAACTTGTCTGCATATACGCGCTGACGGCGTTTACTCCGTTTAGTTGCTGCTAGTATCATACTTTTGATGCATCTGCGAAGCATCCAGTTGTTCGGACAGGAATTATGAACGTCAAAGTTCTAAGATTCGCAAAATTCGCAAAATCGCTGAATTCGAAAGAAATGACTTGCCTCATTGATTCCAGAAATTGAAACGGACTTTCGATGTGCACGAGGGGGGGGGACCTTGTGACCATGGCCAATGACCTACCGTTGTTTGTCGTTGAATTTTTAGTGGATCGTGACGTCAGAACGATGCTACTGATCTTTCTGGGCTGACCACTGGTAGATGACCACTGGTAGACGTATCTGAGACACGAGGCCCGGAAGAAACAAAGTGTACGGAGGCGGAAAGCAGGTCGGCAAATTGGTTAGCTACCCAATTTGCCGATCAGTCAGAAATCAAGCTGTGGTTGATTGGAACCGCTGGCGTGTCGTGTCATGTCATATCATACAGCATGAGGGGCCACGCCTTTCAGGGCATGACATGACAAGCAACATGACATAATATATGACAAGACCAAAAACATAACCGGGAAATCAGAGAAAATCCGTAAAAATCGGAAGAAGGTCTACGAAGGTCTCGTACAAGAACTTCCGATTTTCGACGTATTCTTTCGCAACCTGCTAGTCCCGTTAAATTCGATAAAATTGGCGCGCCGTCGAGTTGCAGCAACGCCTACACTGCAGTGAACACACTAGGAGTGATATTAGAGAGGTTGATATATGACTTGATGAGTGTTTAGCGCAGATTTAGCACAGCAACGAGCCAATCGGAATAGACTACGGAGGCGGGCTTGAACTGATTGTACCCACCATGCTATGCAAGCTCTGAACTTTGCATAGCGCATACGGGACGCTATTCCGATGTTTAGTGGAGCTTGCATAGCAATTCAGCTATTTCTCTCCGGGACATAAACTACTGTCGGTAACACGAATTTTAGGGCAACACGGTGAATTTTCACCGTCGTCTACTCTCCGGAAAGACTTCGAAATTTTCGAACGGAGACTTCAAAACGTTTTCTGTGTATTTCCATAGTTTTCGATATCAGTCATAACGATGGACGAGTCGATCGCTGTCGATGGGTCAGACGCTCATAACTTGTCTATCGCAGAAACTTCCAGCTCAGGTAAACCACGGAGGGACTTCAGTCTGGAAGAAGAGATTGCTTTATGTAACGAAATCGAGGAGAAGAAGCCGATATTTAATACCGCTCAGGCCGGCTGGAAAAATTTCAAGATCGCTATGGACGCCTTCAACGGATCCCAGCGAGAAGTGCGATGCTACAACCTTCGCTACGATAACTTACTGAAGATGCATTTTTCAGTGTGTTATGGTAAAGCTAACGATACCATCAACTGTAGCTTTATGTACAGCCTTGTGGAATTCTACGTGCTGTCACTGCTGTGAGTCCTTTAACTGTAGCCTTGGTACTTGGCTCTACTTTGAGGTTAACTGCAGCTTTACACTGTATGCTCAACTGCAGCTTCATTCCCAGTCTCAATGTAAAAGTCAACTGTCGCCTTGTGCTACTTAGAGACAGCATCTCAAACTGCAGCTTTAACATGCTAGCCACAAGGACACGCAGGTGTCGCTGCGGGGTCCGAAGTATCTAAGTCAATGAGCAGGTTTGATGGTTGTTTAACCACAAAGAATCCATGTGGGGTCCCCCTGCCAGTCTCGCCCACTTAGACACTTCGGACCTCGCAGCGACGCCTGAGCAAAAGGTGCATGGGAACGTCTGCGGTAGCCTTGACTGTAGCTTTGAACATAACTCTCCGTAACGAAAGGCGCAAACTACACAGTGAAAGACTGAAAGTAGGGCAAACCTACAGTTAATGGTAAGGCGAAAACTAAAATTAAAAATTTATCGAACGCGTACGTACGTGAGGTATGCTAATCACGAGTTTGCGTAGTGCAAGTCGCAACCTCTGCTGGTTTAGTGTAGCCAGGGGGCGGAGCTTGCTCACTGCTAAACCTGTGCTAAACACTCATCAAGTCAAATATCAACCTCTCTATTGTTTCACTCTGTCGGAACTTATTTCTTGCCTAATGACTCGGTGCACAGCCTGCCGCTGCCTTGTCTCCATGCACGGCCTGTGGCACTCTCTTCTATTGGATTAACTGCGTTTCAGACTGCTTATTGCTAGGTGCACGACCTCGACAAAACCTTTGAAGCATAACGACATCGGACCTTGTCATTGCACGACAGGGAGTACTTTTTACGGAGCAGGAATGCACTTTGTTGAGTTTGGGAGCCAGGTGCAGTATATCGAGAGAGTCAAAGGACAAGGAAATTACCGTGGCACTGTACTTCCAGGTCCCAGAGTTTGCTTTGTGTTCTGAACCTTGAAAATTTTTATGCCTTGAAAAATAATTACTTTTGTGAGCCGCCAAACGCTGAAACCACTTTGCTTCAGTAGTCGTATGTAGGACATGGACCTAGCCAAAAGGCAGAGTGGAAAGCTGTACACTTAGGGAACCGGATTGTCACGAACAGTACAGGTAGCAAAGGCAGCGGCAAGCCGTGCACGTAGCCTTGACCTACTTTTTGTGTTTGGTAGGTAGGGTGGAGCGACAATGTGCTGCTATTACCGGGGAAGACCGCTGTTCGGAATTCAGGGGAGGGAACGTTAACTGCATCTGTGGACATAACCCGTGTAATACTGCTGCTAAGATGTCCAGCTTTGTCGATGTGCGATTTGCATTTTGCACGGCCATTGTCGTTTCGATATGCTGTTTCAGAAGTTTTTGGTAAACAGCGACTTGCCGTAAAATAATGTCCAGAAAGAAAGTAAACTTAGAAAATATCATAGGGAATGTGATAAGTGATTGTAGGTAGTACTATAGTACCGAATGTCTGCGCGACACCGATTTCGATCCCTGTGTGGCGAAATGGGGTTAAACGGTCATGCTCGCCGGGAACGAAATCTATGGCCTCGTCTCCTGCGACAAAGCGTACAAACTGGCAAAAAGTAAAGCAACAACAAATCCTTAACACGGATACAAGGTTGACACACTGCGAAGGGGATCGATAGTCGCGAACCGAGCAAATCGTTTCGTTTCAGTTTAATGTGGGTACGAATTGTTCAGGTGTACCATGCCTTAATAAAGGATATTATTATTATCATTATTATACCACACATTGCAGTACACGCACGAAGATAAATTATGGGCCAGTAAAAATTAGGGGACAGGCCTTTTCGCTACGGCGGTACGGATGCTCGTACGTACGTGACCGATCCACAGTAATATACTTCTTAACACTTTTCTACGGTTGAATTTCCATTTTGCCGTCTTCTCCGCCTGGCCCATAGTTTCTCTTCTGCGTGTGCAAGATGCAACTCCTTTGCGCTCTTCATTTTGGGTTCGTTTCCCGATTTCCAGTTGCAATTACTGTAGACGTTTTCAGTCCGTGTTCCTAACAGGAAACTGAAAACTGGGAAGGAATGCATATAACGCATATCTGTCCGTCTGCAGAGTCTCTAACTTGGAGACTACCAACTACAACGACGGTAGCCAAGTGATACGAGCCTCGCTTTCCACTTTGGGAAAAGACAGTTGCCTCTAGTATTAAGAAAGCACTGGTTTTCAATGTGTAAACACCATAAGCCAACAAAAAAGTTACTGGCAATTTCATTTATGCCACCGGTCACTTTCACGTGCCGAAAAACCGGAAAATCATTCAAAAACTGCAAGAAATACAAATTAACGAGCAACGAAAAGAGAAATAAGCCACTTGCATTCAGAAAAAAATCTATTCATTGGAAAAAATTGAATGAAAAATCATTTCGAGCTCTGATGATCATTCTTTGCCGGTGAAGATGCAGCCGGAAGTGGAGGGACGTTCACCGAGATGGCCGGCTGAAGTTGACTCGTGTCCGACGGCCTGTCACTGACATGGTCCATGGTCCACGACTCGGACAGTTCGCCAGAGAAGGTGACCGAGGGTGCGGAAGCGTCGATGGACTTTCTGTGCTCGACCGGCGCACCCGTCGACCCGGCCGGTCTGCTGCCCTCCAAGATGGCCCGGAAAAAGACGTCCAGCTTTTTGAAACTGAGGGCGTTGTGCAGCGTCTCCAGAGGCCAGACGTTGGGCACTCGGAAGCTCATTGTATCTGTTAAGATGCACTTGTTTGAGCACAATTGGAAGCTCAGCAAGTTCAACAAGACTATTTTCCCAAGTGACGCATCTCTTCGATGGTATCGGTAGGAACAGTGAGCTATTTGGAAGCATAATCTGGTCGATTTGCCAAGTGGCGCACGTTTCCAGTGTTCATGCTGAAAAGGTGCGCCACTTGGGGAACGATTCTGGCGCGCTGTTTGCGTGAGCCAAAATGATCGAGTGTGTTCGGAAGTGAGTTTCCTTACCATCGTTCGGTTCGGTAGCAGTGTTGGCCATGTCGGCGCTGATGCCTCGGATGACGGCCGTACTGAAAATCTTGTTGGTTACCAGTCCGCTTTCCATCACTTTAGACAGGAAGCGATCGCGCTTGGTCTTTGGGTAGTTGATCGTGGCTGAACTATCCGTTACATCTACCGCAGAAAGACGACAACGTAAGCCACTTGCCCATATTCGGGAAGTATACAAACAAAAGTCGACAAGATTGGTTTCCCAAGTGGCGCAAACTTTCAGCTAACAATACTGAAACCGTGCGCCACTGCTGCATATAATCAATGTCGACAGGATCGTTTCGAGTGGCGCACGCTTCATGCCAACTATACTCAACACGTGCGCCACTAATATAAACGATCCTGGGATTGTCTGTGCTTTCATTCTTTCCACCCGCCTAGGAAGCGAGATCATCTTTGTGGGCATTACCTTCGGCGTAGGAGAATTGTCGGGAAGTACTGGCCGGTTTCTTGCCTTCTTCGAGAGCCAAGGCCTCAACGACGCCGTTGGGTTGTTGCTGAACCGAGTTGCGTCGCGACAGTCCGCCGTTCTTCAGCGAGTCGCGCTCACCGCCGTCGCCCTTGTCGATCATGCCGGGGCTAAAGTGGATCTCGACATGGAAGCGCTCGTCCGACTCGGGTTCCTTGCTGGTGTCCTCGTACAGCATAATGACGATCTGCGTCAGGAAGTTCAGCTCCGGCACGGCGGCCAGATGCTCTCGCGCTCGCGCCCATTGTGCGTCATCATCCTACGAAACACATTTCATTACAGCCGAGGTTTGACGATGGGCAAGGAATCGGAAAGGGATATCGTACACACAGCAAATAAGCCGCCGAACCTCAGCATGTTCACCAGCGAATGAATGTGGCTTTCACTAAAACGACAACAAATGCTAACTTTGGCGACCCATTTCAGAAAAATATCATGCTTGTTATTCTCAATCTGTTACCTTGTGAAGTAGAGGCGGCTTCGAACTGATCGGCCATCTTGCGCTTTACCATACCTACAAAACAAGATGCTTTATCCAACAGATACAGCAGCAGCAAACGGACAAGTGTGGGGTAGTAAGATGAAAGAAGGTTTTGACAGGAGCTTACGGTGCTTCGTATCGGGGGTTGAGTCGATTGCCGTTCTCCGGATCGGCGTCCTGCACCGTGCTGGCATTACTGTACGTCGTCACTTGGTTCAAGTCGGCGCGAATTTTCCACAACAGCGGCGAACAGATACCTTCGAGGAAAAGCCAAGCTAGTGTTCAGTGACAGTTGAATATGGTCGATCGGCCAAGTTTCTTGACCAACTGAGAATTCGGCAAAAGAAACGCACAAAGTCGCTATTTCAAGGGGCGTACGGCTGACAACGTGCGCCACCTGGGAAGCGAACCTGTCGAGTTCCCAAGTGGCGCACACTGCCATTGTTACCAACCGGTAACGCGCGCCACTTGAAGGGCGAACATCTTGTACGGTTCGAATGCCAAGTGGCGCACACTGCCATTGTTACCAACCGGTAACGCGCGCCACTTGAAGGGCGAACATCTTGTACAGTTCGAATGCCAGCCTTCCAGTTTAGCCATTAATTTCAACCCTTGCCCTACGAAAACCCAACAGAAACCTGCCACAGGTTGGTGTTGAGCAAGGTCTTTTCCGATACTTTTGTAAGAAAAAGACTGATGTAACTAGCGAGCAAAAACAAACTACCTTGAGCGATGGACATCTTTTCGGCTGCCGAGATACCGTACTCCAGTGGGACGACAATCTCAGCCAGGCTGCGGGCGACAATATACATGTGCTGGGCGAAGGGCAGCCGACTGATCCACTGATTGTGGTGCATGTCGAAGCGGATGCAGTCGTAAATGTCCGGGATCTTCGTAATGTCAAACTCACCCTCGCCCACCCGGAAGTCCTTTTCTAGCTTACCCCAGCGACGCTGGAGGAGTTCCCACGATTCACCTGTGTACAACGTGGGTACTACCAAAACAAAAAGCGTCAGCTCGAAGATAAAGCCGTTAACTCTGGAAGCTGCAGAAAGAAGTTATTATTCTTGCTGGAATTTACGTTCGGCGCTTTGCGCTGCCATCTTTTCACGGATGGCGACGTTTAGTCCTTTGATGCCTTTATGGATTTCTTCGCAGGCCGTGACGGGGTTCTTGACAGTCTCCATAGCGGCTGTGATGGCTGTGGACTCAGTAGGGTTCAACGCCTGAATATCGCTCTGGTCGAAATCTTTATTCTGCTTCAGGATAGCCTTTAACCTCTTCTTCACCCTACAAACGAACACTCTAATGTCGGTTTCTTCTTATCAAACAATGAAGCAAAAGCTGGAAGTTCAACAAAAATAGACAAGTTCGTCAACCGGAAGTCACTTGAGATTTTTATAATTGTGAGAATTAACTTACGATTTCTCGAAGTCTTGGGCAGCCACGTCACTGTCCAACAAGCCGTTGGTATTGGCGCTTTTGACCATCTGCACCAGGATAGGCGTCAACTCGCCTTCCAAAGCCAGTAATCCCTACGAAGAAACGGATTTATCGGACACACAGAAAGATACAAGGAATTTGACGGGGACCTTACCTTGGCAAAAGCAGCTGCGGTCGTCTGGACACGGCCTTCATCCGAAGCGTAAATCTTCAGGTCATGACGAAACGTGCTGTGTAGACGCAGAAGACCGTGGCCCTTCTTGGCCGAAGCCCCGTTGGAACCGGGATACATGCAGCGGAACATCTGACCCAGCTGCTCTGACTGGTACTTGCCCAATGGCGTCAGCTCTCCACCCCACTTCATGATCAGCACCAAGTGTCCATCGGGGCTGTCCGCATCGACTGGCGCTGCATCTTCTGCATCAAAAACCACCGTCAGACTATTCTGGCCAATATGGACCACTGAAAATAGAAACCAACGTTGGTTGTACAGACGCGTCAGGTACCCGAAGCCTGGTTTCTATTCCGTAAGCCTATACCGTTGATATGGCACATGCGGATAGAAACCAGGCACCATTTACCTGACCGACCCATATGGCTCTCCATCATTTCTATTTAGTCGTACCAAAGGGACAGCCTGAATTACTGAAGCAAAGCCAGACTACTTTTCACACTCGAAAGATGCTTCATTATGATTGGTGAATTGTTGCATGCGGTAAGTCGGCTTACCTGGTTTGGGAAGAGAAGGATCAAGGGCTTGGTATTTGATCTGGCACTTCCGGTTGATACCGCTAAAATGTCCGTACATTTCCAGGACGCTTTTCAGCTGGATCAGCTTTGGTCTAGCTTCCTTGATGGGAATCTCACTGCGGTGGTTGCTTAGGAGGTCGCGAACGACATTGAGTACTTCCTGTAACTGACTGGGTCGCTTCAGCTTGATTTCCCTCCCGTCATTATCAAACTTCCCGCCAAACTACAAGCAAACCGTAATTCGAGTTCGACCGACCAAAAGAGAATAGTAGGAACTTAAAATCCTTGCCAACCTGTTTATACATAGCAAGGAATTTCGGATGTCGTAGCTGCGGAAACAAAGGGAATAAAATTAAACATTGGAAGAAACCAATAACTTGGACACAACTTGGTCTTACCTCCATCTTCATCTTCTGTTTGGGTGTACGGTCGCCATGCCGAATGACGGCGACCATACAGCGCAGTTCCATCATGCGTCCAATGGTGGTGGGGACGATGGGTGGGTCCTCCAGCTGGTACGGCATGGACCAGTGGATGTGCATCTCCGGAGCCAGTCTTCGCAAAATGATGTTGGCCAGGATCTTTGCGAAGTCATTGTAGTAAAACATGGAGTTCTTCACAAAGGAAAAGCCGTTAACGTCGCAGACGTAGGAACGACCGTTGGCTCGAAGTAGATCGAAGCCACACACCGTTTGCTGAAAAGAACAAGAACACTTGAATGGGACTAGGCAAACAAAGTCGGCAGGGTCGTGTTATAGAGTGGCGCACGTTTCCGACCAATAACATGTAAATGTGCGTCACTTGGAAACTCGACAAAACTGTTTCTCCAAGTGGCGCACGCTTGCAGCTTATAACACCGAAAACGTGTACCACATTGGAAAACGATACATTTTGTCAATGCATTTTCTCGAGTACATTTGCCGAGGTAATAAATTACAATTTAGTCGGTGAGAAAAAAGGGGGCTAGATTACTTTGAAAGCAATGCACACTCTACGAGCAATTAGTTTCTCGATGTTGTTGAGGATGATGGGGAAGCGCAGTTCTTTGCCTTCCTTGTCTCGTTCCACCACGCCATCTAAGGCAGGCGACTTTCGCGCTTCGGCATGGGCGTATTCGGGACCTACAGTTCACTCGGCATTTTCATCGATTCTCTTCTCGCTAAAATATGGATATGGTGTTTGGCTCACCAACAGTGTAGACTTTGACGTCAGTTCCATCAGTCGGCATGAATTCTTCGTAAATGTACGAACCCGTGGTGCGTATTTTATTCTCGTTGGAATACACCGAACTCCGCGTGCCAATCTGAAACACAGCAAAAACAGTTACATCAACAACCGTATATGTTATCAGTCATGCAGCCCACCTTGCGAAAGAGACGTTGACTGCCACTTCCCGCTGAGACGGGATAGTAAATGTAGATGTTATGGTCGTCGGCTGATATGGGCTTCTCAACGAACGGCTTGTTGAACTGCTGTCCGCGCACCACAATGTAATCTTCATACTCTTCCAGTGCATAGTCAGCCGGGTTGGCACTGCTTCGGTCCAGGATGGCGTAACGAGGCAGCTCGACGCCGCTGGCTTTCAAAATTTCGTACACTTTCCTCCTACGGAACAAAGAAGCGCAGTTAAGAGACAGGGCTGTGCTCTATACAAGGCCGTGCTGAAACCGAACCGGAAATAGGTATAATATTGTTCCGTTACCTGTCCTGGATGGCATACTGCATCTGCAGGTCATTGATGAGGAACGGCTGTCGAAGTTTGGCGTACTGCGCGGCTTTGTCCAAGGGAAAGCGTCCAGAGTAGAACGAAATGAGGGCGTCGCAACGTGGCCAGCTTTCGACGGGTTCGTTGAGGATCATGGCCTCGTTGAAAATCAACATCTTAATCTGCTCGAACTCACTGGTGATTCTGGTCAGAATCTCCGTCATGTACTTTGATTTGGCCTTCTTGCCCATGGCACAAACACCTAAGATGATGAAGGGCTCCCGTTCGGAGGCAGCTTCCGGTTTGGGACTTGTTGAAGGATCCGCTGCCTGCAACAAGAAACATTGATGCATCGAGGCTGTGCTCACCCCACACCACGTGAGACACAAGGTTGTGCTAGTATCCCCGAATTGAAGGACCGAACCGCGCAGGGGCGTGTCAAACGTTCTCATCAGTCCCAGACGTCATCAAGGTGGCGCTTTTTGATCGCCCATTCATTTCAGCAAAATTGATATCAGCACGCGAAAACTCACCTTCGTGGGATCATCTGCAGTATCCTGAGGTTTCGGAGCAGGTTTGTCCGGTGTACTAGGTGATGCAGGAGTTATCGGCCCTTTCGAGGCGGTGGACTTGTGGTGGCCGTGGGCGGAAGCAGGTGCAGTTGAGTGCTTTTCCGCCGAGTCGGCATTCGACGAAGCCACCGATCGGGCCAACTGTTCTTCGGACACTCGTGAAACGATGAAGCGCGAGGATGTCCTGACAAGGCCATCTCCTAGCGGGTTACCGGACACAGGAAGTGGGGAAGACTTGGATGACGGCAGCAGCTCGGCATCGCTGTGCGACTCGGTCAAGTTCGGGTCTACCTCGACACTCAGCTCCGATGCGGGAGATGACTCCGAGCAAGAGCTGCGGCGAACTTCCAGCTCCATATGCGATATTCCCAGAAGATTTCACCGTGGTAGAAAGAGCACGAATGGATAATCTCCACTTTCATATCTCGTCTCGATCGATACTGACAGCTGATGCATGTGCGCCACGCTGAGCCTGAAACAAACAGCAATCAGTCGCATCACCGACGTAATGGTGTAGCTAAGCGCACCTGTGGGAGCTGCTGCTTTCCGAGAACGTTCATACGTCGGTCGTAAAAGAGACAACGGAGGAACCTTCCCGCAGTTCTACACGAGTGGAAAATTTCGAGGAGGAAAACTGCTAACTCAGAAGTTGCGCATTCGATCACCCACGTCTCCTGCATAATGTGATCCACGGTCGCAAGACAAGTGTCTGACGTCAGAACAGAGCAAACGTAGAGCGATAGATTGTTGATTCAGAATGCAACTTTCAGTCTATAGGCTCGTGGGGTGGGTCAACAGCTCGGAAACGGTTGATTGCGCAGCGTTGATTGTTCAAGCTTTCGTATTTTGCGCCAAAAATCCCAAACAAACGTTTAACGTTACAAAGCCCAAACAAGTCAGCTGATTCGCACTCCAGGAGATGTGCTCCTCCAGGATCCTCGCTGCAAATCCCCTTCTCCCCTTCTCCCCTTCGTGTAAAGATGGTGAAAGCTACGAGGAACAACTCCGTCGCGCTAGCAGATCCCATAATGCTGCTGCAGCAATTGGAAAAAGATCCGAAGGCATCGATATCCAACGATGAGCTGGAGACATGGACCGTTGACATGGTAAGCAACTTTTCGTCTACTCCATGTATTCGCTCATCTGGTTGTTATCTGGCATTATAGACGAAGAAAGAAACTTTGTATGAACAGTATCAAGCTTTCTGGGATTCGGACAAGGTGGACGTGGCTGGTGATCTGTGCGACAGGTTGGAGAGATACTTGCTCTCCTTCATGGCCGACCAAGCTTCCTGGGGTACTGGCTCCGCATTAAAACGGACCACAACTCGCCTCATCGCCGTCCTGAAGATTTATCAGCCCATCATCAAGACGCTCATCCGTCCTCCCGACTCGGTGTTCAGACGTTTGGAAGCGTTCCAGAGTAAGACATTTAATGGATGTGTTGGTGTGGTTAAAGTGGCGCACTTGTGCTTTACGATGACCAACAAAGTGCGCCGCTTGAATTAAGTTTAACATGAGTCTGGTGAAGTTGCGAATTGTAGCCTTGGGAGTGCCAATGAAGCGCGCCTCTTGAACGGGGAATGTAACAACACCTTTTTCTTCTTTCTCGCAGGAAACATTTTCCGCATCCAACCGCATAACAAATACGATGCATCTGTCAATACGCTTCTGGACTGCATTGTAGATGTCTGTGAGCTGTGGTTCATGGATCTGCGGCTCGACGGATACAAACTCATGGCCAACTGCGTCGTATATCTCCTAGCGAAGCCCAAAATGACCGTGAGCAAAATTACAAGAAAAAATAACCTCGGGAAACCCAATCAGTGAGATAATTCTGTTGCAGGTAGCGATGTTGACGCGCCTGAACTCGTGGTCCGATTACTTTCTCCTTTTCCGGCAGCCGTTGAGAAGTGCGTCAGACGTGTCGCAGCTGGGCTTTGGTGGGCTCTTTCGCGACCTGGAGGATGGTTCGGGGGATGGCGACGAGGAAGAGGAAAGATCGAGGAGTGAGGAAGCGCCACAACAACCTGCGTTGCTGGAACTGGAGAAGGTCGACTATCTGTGCGACGGGGTTCGAGATCTTTTCACACGTGCTGACGTCCTCAACGTTCCCAAAGTAAGACCGATGAAGCCATCCCAATCAGTCGTTTTTGATGATCTGTTTCGGTGTTTGCAGGGTCGAAGTTTCCTGACAACATTGCTGACTGTCAACCGTGACTTCATGAAAGTGGCGCTCATTGCCATCGATGAAGTCATGACGGATTCCAACAAGACCAAGATACTAGATCCCCTCGCCGATGTAATTTCAGTGGCATTCCGCTATCGAGGTCGATAGTTGGAGGGCCGGCAAACAAAACGTGCGAGACTGTTTTTAAGTGGCGCACGTTTTCACTGTAATTGGCTGAGCGCGTCCGCCACTTGAGATCGGTCCTTAAGTGGCGCACTCTTCCAGGCAGTTACAGTGTACACGTGAGCCACTTGGGGGACAACCCATACGTTTCGTTTGCCGCCATCCCAATTGTTTGTGTCACGATGTTTGATTTGTGTACAGATAATCATCAAGGCCTGGACAATACTAAACAAGACGGGACACCCGCATCGTTTCGATCTCGAAGCCTTGGTCATTTCCGACTTGATGACCAGATGCCTGCGCGTCGATAATAAGCCGCCGCACAAACTGCAGAGCAAATTCTCCTTGGTATCGTAACATCCTGTCCTCTCTTAGAATGAATGGTATTGCTTATTGTCAATCAATGTTTATATCTACCTTTATAGATGGTAACGCACATGTACAACTGCACTGAGACAGCAGCGCGTCGCATGTTCCACTCAAACTTCGACCTGATGGTCCTTGAGTCCGTCAAGTCGCCCAGCGTCCTGGCCAGGAGCAACGCTCTTCTGATGCTGGGCAAATGCTTCCCGCTTATCTCGCCGGACACTCCCAAGTCGGAAGTGGCTGGCCACGTCAAAGACCAGGTGGGAGCTAACGGGCAGAACTCGGCCAGATGGTTTTTCCAGTGGCGCATGCCTTCAGCCAATATTACCGAGAGCGTGCGCCACTTTAAAAACTCTACCAGGTCTGTTTCCCAAGTGGCGCAAGCTTGCGCTGCTTGAGAAAACAATTTTGTTGAGTTTGCCGAGCATTCAAATAGAGGTTCTCACAACGAAAAAGGTTCACAATGTGCACACTTCGCTGTATTCTTCGCAGGTGGACATACTGCTGTTGAACCTAGCTCACACCTGCCCGGACTTTCGAGCGACGGCTTGTACAGCGCTAGGCAGCGCGCTTGTTCGCGCCTGGACCATGATCAAGCTGACGGAACGGTCCGAGGCGTTGAAACAGCTGGCTGGCAGGCTGTGCTGTGACATGGCTTCCGTTGCTGTCCGTCTGGCCGCCGTTAAAGCCATCCACCAGGTTTTGGATAAACAAGCGCTGAGTCGTACCTCACTCATTCCTTTCCTGATAGCTATGAAGGTGAGCAGGCAACTTAAGCGACCATAACTCTAAGCAAATGGGAACAGAAAACGCGAAGTTGATCGAAGCGCCATCTACGCGATGTGACGACAGGAACCTGCATACAAAAATATACACACAGTTGAGGGTACTCTCGTGTGCAGGTATACGAGAAGTCTGGCTTGAAGGTAGTGCATGGCTCTCCATGGTACTTTAGCGGCTTAAATTTATTGTTCTAGGTTGTGGCCACCGATGAGGACGAGAAGGTTCGCAACGAGTACTACCAGTGTCTGCTGAAGGCCGTCCAGCTGGGTCTGAATGCCGGGCAGGCCGGCAAAGACCTTTTGGACACTCCCCAACTACTGGCGCACTTCATCGAGCGCGATCGACCCTACACCCTGGCCATCGGCCAGATCATGGACATTTCCATCTGGAACCTCGACGACCTGCCCTGGTTCATCAGTAACGCCCTCAAGCTGTGGAAAGAGGAACCGGCCGTCGCTGTCAAGTGCTTCCAGACTATCCCCAAGACCAAAACAGCCGAAGCTGTCCGTAAGTACCGTCTTCTTCACAATACGACATCATCACACTCCGTAGTTTGAGGATTTGGGGCTTTTGTTGCAGATCTGGTGCTGGAGACCTTACTAGGTCAAATCTACAAAGCTGTCATGAACCACAACAAGCGTGTCGAGGACGAAGCCTCACAGATCCTGTCAATGAAGCGAATTGGCCAAATGAACAACGCCATCGAGATGGCCGGGACGATTTGGACTTCAACCTCCCTTCTCCTAACACAGGTACGAGTACTTCGCGAATTATGGGCAGTCGTTTTAGACTCTGATCAGTCAGTTCTACTTGTTTTCTACGGAAATAACCGGTCAGATTTGTGCCGGGCACGGCCTTGAAGCCACATTGATTCCGCCTTTTGTCTACGAGATTGTCTGTCACATTTATGTGGGCACGCCCTTGGCAGGTGTTTTCGTAGGAAAAGGGCGGAAGTAAATTGACGTTAACTCCCTGAGTACGACCTTCTTTCTGTGTGGAGCCATTTAGTTTGGTTGTCTTGGTGTTAGGATGTGGAAAGGAACCATAAACTGCAAAAGCGAACACTGATGTTGCTAAGGCAAACGGAGAAGCTGACGGACAGCCTGAAGGAGATCAACCTGTACCGTCTGGCCTGTCGCTTACCGGTCGACGAGATCGAACGGCACACCAGCTACTACAAATGGTGCTTGCAACAGCTGGAGAACACCGGCGACGACCACGTCCGAGACGGCATCACCCTCGTCGTCTTCATCAGCAACTGGAACAAGCAGGAGGCCCTCATCGAGCTGACCCGCCAATGGCTCACTTCCTCCATCCGAACTTCCGTAAGAAAACAGAAACATGATGAGATTAAAACCAATTACAGAAATGGAAAAACAGTCGCGAAAATGGGAGTTCTCAGCTCGGGCAAACAAAGTCGACTAGACTGTTTTGCCAAGCGGCGCACGCTTTCGGCCTATAACACCGTAAACATGCGCCAGCTGGGAAACTCGACCAGATCGCTTTTCCAAGTGGCGCAAGTTTGCGGAGATTTTGGCTGGAAGTGTGCGCCGCTTACAGGATCGATCTGAACAAGTTTGTTTGCCGAGCTTGCAAACGCAAAAACAAAGAGAAAAACAGTACAGAATGTGATTAACTCGAAATCGCTAACATCTTTTGATTGGTAGAAAAAGCCAAAGTCAACCGGACAAGGGGAAGATGACAACGAGGGTAGCAAGGCTCACTTGGGCCTGCTGTACCTGACCATGCTCATGTCCGACCCGGACATTTCTGGCACCTTTGACGACCAGGAAGAGGACATTCTCAACCTCGCCAAGTCGGCCACCGAACTCTTTCTGGTGGGTAGAAAGTTGCCGATCGTGTCTTTGAACTTGAGGTGTTGATTTATGCGCTTCTTTTGTTTCTGTAGAAATGTTTGCCGAACCGTTTTAGCCGCAATCCCAAGACGGAGTTTGCCGTCAATGACAAGTTTTACCGAGCACATCTGATGTTTCTCAGCATGCTGTACGTTCACCGTATCCACTATGTAAGTCATCTCATTCTCTAGTTCAAGGTAACTCCGCAGTTTATAAATGGAGTATATTTTTTGAAACTCCTCTTTCGTAATTTTTTGTGGTTTGTGTTTCTGCAGAAAAGGGATGCGGGGGAAATTCGTGATCAGTTTCTGCAGATTCTGCTAGTGGTAAAAACCCAGGTTTTCACGGCGCTGAACCTGGGCATACCGAAGAACGTCATCTTCTCCATTCAGAACTACAAGACGGTCAAGAATGTCGGTAAAGGCAACGGAAATAGCGATACTGCGCTCGCCCTGGCTGACACCATTCTCAAGGTCGGATAACTGTTCATTTCTATTCCAATTCATGTCGGAACGTATGGCTTCTTTTCTTTTCAGGCTTTGCGAGAAATACTGGAGGAACTGAAGGAACTGACCAAAGTGGACAACGCGGAAGTGCATACACAGCTCTTGGGTAAACCATGAAACACAAAAGTTCACTTCAGGAAGATGTTGAACATCTTGTTGTAGGTTATGCTCCAACGCAAAAGATCCAGACGGTAACGCTGGTCACCCCTGGCGACACTCCAGGTGCCGAAGAGAACCCGTCGCCCGCCGGCACTGCCGAGAAACGACCTGCTCGTGGCCGCAACGGCGGCAAGCGTACTAAGATATAGCCAATCTTTTCTTTCAACTTCTTGCTCTTTATTTCTTTCGGTTCTTCAGACTGAGTTCTTCTTTTCTGTCGTAGTTTGGACCTTCCCTTATCGCTCTCTGCAGTATTATTTGTGTACTATACTTTTCTTTATCGGACGTTCTCTGTATTGTCTACTGGCGAAGCGGATATTGTCAGTTTAGAATGTACTTTGAGGTTACAAGTGTTGCCAGAGTATTGGTGTGCTTCGAGCAGGTGTGGAAATTTGAAATCACAATTCATGATTATGGATAAGAATAGACAATAGAAAAAGAAGGGATATCTGCCGTATCGGTGTGTTCCGTTTGCTTATCGTCTTCGCGAAAGTTTCTTTCGTCATTTCCGTTTCAGCCGTCGAACTTCGAAACCTGATCGTATAACTGTCCTGTTGTCGAAGTTTCCCAGTGGATAAATTTTCTACGTCTGGATTGTTATCCTTCTATTGATACGTTGTCTCGAAGGTTTTCAGTCGAGATGACGTTGCGTTATGAATATTCCTCCCGGAGAGGTCTCCTCCAGGGCGATGAAGAGTATGTTGCAGACGTTCTTCGTTAAAATTTTTCGGCCAACTGCACCTGAGTCGTATTATTTTTTCCTCAGGGAGAGAAGTCGGGCATGGTGCAAAATTTGTTCGGCTATCGCAGTGGTTATGACTATCATTAGCGTAACTTTCATCGCCTTATATGCCTCGGAAGTTTCCTCCAGTAAGATCGCTTGCTTTATGGTTTCCTCACTCATCTATAAGCAATTTCTTCCTTGTTAGAAGACCGTCATATCACAGCCCTTTATACTACGCCTGTAACTACACTACTTCCGGTCACAACGCACGATCTTCCTCTATCGACGGTGACTCCAGGGGACAGCAACCTGACTACCGTTCAGACAAACCCGACCACGACGCCACCTACCGTGAAACCCACTGAGGCGACCACAGCAGTTTCTGACAAAACTACTCTTCTGCCGTCGGAAGCAACAATCACCCCGAAAAAAGAAGTGGTCAGAAGGAAGAGACGATCGGTCGAAGGCCAAGCGGACGTCAAGGAGTCTAGCGGGAATGCGGAACCGCAGGCCCGAGCCCTTCACGCAATTGCTCCATATTAAGGAAGATCGACAGGAACAATCGCAGAACCTCCCAGTCCTAGAAAATTGGGTCTACGGTGCCCAAATGTAATCGAACTTCCTACTGTTTTGTGTTACAGTTTGCTCTTTTTTGATATCTTGATGAGGAAACTTTGGGCGACGGTTGATCATGCTCAGGTCGATACTTGCGCTTCGTCTGTGATGCCATCGTATCGAACTGCTTATGTTACCCTCGGTAGTCGGTTAAAGTGCTTTTCACCCCGCTTCGTATGAGGTCTTTCAGGAAGATTCTTCGCATGATGGGATAATGCTTCAGAACCCATGGTGGGACGGTCGAGTCAGCGGACCTGCCATCAGGCCACTAACTTCAGATGTCAGAGCTGCATGTGACTGCCCCAGGAACCTTGTGATAGATATTACATCGACAACAACATGACATGACATAACATGGACATGTCACACCCAAACCCCTCAAACCACCCCCCCCCAATGATAGTCGGTTGGCTGCTGCACCTCTACGGTTGATTGTTGATGTGAACTTTCGAGTGTTAAACCAACCAACGCAGTCGAATTTTCCAGCGGGTATTCGATATTAAAATAATCTGGCCGAAGTTCAGCTCTGCGATCTCCGAACTCTCTCAATTGACGCCTTTTCAAAGAATACTTTCGTAATCAGCGAAATGCCAGTGAAAAATCTGACTGCCGATGGCCAGCTGGAACAGGAGGTGGCTCAAGCGGCGGGCAAACTGGTGGTAGCCGACTTCTTTGCTACATGGTGCGCTTATCGCTTCCAAGTTTTTCCCATCCTTCTCTCGCAGTATGATGCCAAACCGTTTCTCGTTAGGTGCGGACCATGTCGGACTATCGCTCCTCAATTTGAACAGTTGAGTAACCGCTATGCCGCCAGTGCTGTCTTCGTCAAGATCAATGTTGAAGAGATGACGGTGCGTATCTTCAGAAAGCTATGTTTTTATTGTGCCAGATAAAGTTGACTGGCCACGTGACATTTTGCATTGTAAGGCTTGGGGGAGTGTCACGTGGCTCTGAGGCTTCTGTTGAGACGAGCTAATAAAATCGAAATTAATTCCTACACAGCTCTTTTTCTTCAGGAAACTGCAGCCAGATTTGGGATTCGGGCCATGCCTACGTTCATCTTTCTCAAGAACGGCCAGACTGTCGGGCAGGTTCAAGGCGCGGACCCTCAGCAGATTGAAGCCACGCTAAAGCAGCACGTGGGAGGAATGGAGGGCGCTGCTGAAGGCAAAGACGGCATGGTATAAAGTCAGACTTTCCATCGAAGAGTCCGCAGCGCAACTGCATCATTTTTGTGTCTCTGTTCAGTTTGACTTGACGACAGCCGTGGATAAGTCCAAGAGCGAATGCCTGAACGAAGCGGATGACCATACTTTTCAGAACTTGTTCCAGGACACTGGCTACCTTGAATCCGACTGTGATGAACAGGTAATGTTTTCTCACTGATCGGAGGCAGACAAACGAAACGCACGATATTGTTGTCTCTGGTGGCGCAAGTCTTCGTTGATGTTGACTGGCAGCTTGCGCCACTTGGAGAGGCGATCTTTTCGAGTTCCCAAGTGGCGCACGTTCCTATTTTCAGTGGCCAGAAACGAGCGCCACTTGAAGGGACACGCTTGTACGTTTCGTCTGCTGGCCTTCCAGATTTTTTATCCGGAGTCCGCTTCAAGTCGCAGACATATTTTATAGCTTTTGCTGAACTTGGCCTTCAACCAGCCGATAAAGTTGCACTCACTCAAGATGAGATGTACAACGGAGAATGGTCCGAAGTTGATCAGGCTCTTTATTAACCTACCACGGACACTGGATTTCGATCAAGCTGCTGGAATGGAAGCCGTACAGGAACTGACGTAGGTCCCTCGAAACAGTGCACTTAATGAAGGGTCTGCCAGGTTGATGCAACGGTCATGTATACGTACCCAGGTTAACGCCGAAAGACCTCAGCGGGGAGCGTGCGGTGCCGGTGAAATTTGTCAAGTTTCAAAACGTCCAGAATATGCAGGTGAGCTAACTAATATTGTCCCTGTCTCATTGTGGTTGTTGACCTGCCAAGAAGTGCCAAAATAGGTGGCGAGTTCCTTTACAGATTTTTGTGAAGAATAATCAGAGTGACGCCGAAACGACCCGCATAGATCAACTGTCCATCATTGGCGTACCCATTTCTGCCACCAACATGGGAGACTTCAAAAGGGTGAGTTTTGAGTTTTTCTTGGAAGCAGACACCAACATTCTCCTCCCTCATGTTTTCCTGTTTCTTTGGCAGGTCGCGGGAGAAAAGGGGGAAGTAGACCACTGACATATACAACGGCTAGAAAACTGTTCGAATCTGTTATAGTGGTTTCAAATGGACCTTCCTAAATTGGCTGGAAGATTTAATATTGTTCCGCGCTTTGGATTGCTAAACTAGACATAAGGTAGATAGTGAATACTTTGGAACATTGTGCCGCCATTGGGCAGTACTGTAAAGTTTAAGACAGGAATCAAACCAAAAGATTTAACATCAAAGGGGAGAAGTATAAGATTTTCAAAGGAGAGAATACGCGACGATCAAATTTGCCTTTGAAGCAACAGAAGTATGATGTTGGTACAATCATTCAGCAGGAGCGTCACGAAAGAGAAAACTCATGGACTCATTGTAGTGAATACGACGAATGGCTTCGCAAAGCAGCACGCTGATGTCCACCGTCTTGATCTTATGACACTGCATCTTTTGGACGTCGTGAGGAACTGAATTTGTGACAATAACCTGCGAACAAAAATAGCTGCGAATGACTCTACAGAAGCAACCCTCGCGAACAATACAAGACTGTTCTTCCAAGTGGCGCTCAATGCCAGCTGGTGACAATGGGAATGTACGCCACTTGGGATAATGCCCATTTCCTTCTACCAAGCGGCGCACGCTTCAGTCAAAGAACACTACGGAAGTGCGCCATTAGGAAATCCAGTCTTATCGAGTTTGTTCACCCTGTCTCCACATGTTCTAATATTTACCTCGTCAATCTCCGAATCTTCGATGAGCTGCGGCGCATCTTGTGATAAGACACCGTGGGTTGCCATGACAAAGACCTTGTAAGCTCCTCTAGCTTTCAGGACTTCCGCTGCAGCGATAAAAGTAGAGACTTCATCTATGATGTCGTTGACAATGATGGCGATCCTTCCCCCGACATCGCCTACAACGCTCATTGGTGGCTTCTCCTTTGCCGTGGCCACTGCGGGAAAAGGCATCATTGTAACATCGCAAGGTAAAGAAGGGAAGGGAAACATCGATGCATACCGGGCATAATGTCGAGGCCGGTGCTGGCAATCTTGTCCATGCGACCAGGTATGCTGGCAGAGGGAGAGAGTGGAGGGGAGCTCTCACCGTCGTGCTGACCATCGTCGTCCTTGGCAGTGCCGTGGATGACGGCAATACCCAGGTGAAGGCGCTCGGCGAAGGAAGTGGCTTTCTTGGCCGAACCGGGATCCTTGGCTACAATCACCGCATTCCTGTAGTCTGGAATCTGTAGGAAAATAGCACCATTTATTGAAGAGCAATACACCCTTGTTTTTCTGATATTACGGAAACACAAACTCGTCAAGATCGTTCTTCCAGACGGCGCACGCGTCCAGCTTGTGGCGCCGTAAACGTCCACCACTTGGGGAAACAGGCAAACTTGACAAGATAATCTTTCCAAGTGGCGCACGCTTTGAGTTTGTAAGATTGATGACGTGCGTTCCTTGGAAGAACAACCTTGTCAAGTTTATTTCCGAGCTGTTATCTTTGCTCGATGGTTTTACTTGCTTACGTCTTTGCGGATGTAGTCAAGGAGGAAAGGCGAGGCGCGTAAGTTGTCCACCGGTACGTCGAAAAAGCCCTGAATCTCCTTGGAGTGCAGATCTATCGTCAGTATGTGAGTGAAACCTGAAACAAAACACTTTCTTCACCACGGTCACGTTTCAAAGAGCCGAATGACCAACATTGTCGTTTGAAAGGGCTCAAGCAGTTCTCACCAGCGGTACACATCATTTTGGCAAGTAATTTCGACACGATGCAGCCTCGCTTCCGCATCTTGCTGTGCTTCGAGTAGGGCAGATATGGTATTACCCCGACGATGTTCCTTGCGGAAGAGGTCTTGCAGGCGTAAGCCAATATCATCATTTCCATGATGGAATTGTTTACGTCCCTGCAGGCAGAAAAGACAGCTCAACGGACCATCGAGTAAGAAGGAAGCGAAACCAGGTGTTCATTGACTGTTCCACTAATGCCTTACTTCGAGCCTGTCTGCAGAATGTAGACATCTCGTTGCCGTACAGATGCTCCGATGTCTGCCACGGTTTCTGAAAGGACAAGTGCACAATGGACCGATGCAGATTCCGAAACTGGCAAATTCAACGAAATCCAGCCTTTTTCTGGTAGGTTCGCGCATGGCGTCACAGAACAGACTACACACAGCATGTTAACTCCTTACGTCTTGCGCGATTTCATCCGAAAGCCTGCTAACAGGATAAATCTGCTCACCTACCTCGGTTTGACTTGCTGTAGACCGTACATGGAGCGAGGGTTGTGCCAAGACGTCTACGGATAAAACAAGAGCTATTTCATGCCTTCCTTAGGAGCAAACGGGCGATACGAAAGCTGTAAGGATCTTGTTACTGTACCGTGCAAGAAGCTGAGCTAGCTCGGGATGCGATGTGCCCGCGAAGAGCAGAACGTCCCGTGGCGCCTGCATTCTTTCGAGCTGCCGACCTTTTCTTTGGTTTTTTGGCAAAACGCACCAACGGCATCAACATCAACCTTATGGCTCGAACTGAATCCTAGAAAGAGCACATCAGACACACACAGGGAGGAATGCGAGCGAACTTCTCGTCATCAAAGGTTCAAAACAAAAGTTATAAAAACGTTTTCGTCTTCACAAGTCCATCCAATCAACCGAAGGCTTCTGGACAATCAATCGACGCCCATATTCTACTATAGTCCGAGAGCTCCCGCCAGGTGGCGTGGCGGAACGAACTAGAGTCTGGAGCTCTACCCGACCACCGTGCGTCTCCCCGGGCCGCACTGTATCTTCTACTACAATCCGATCAAGAGACGGACATTACGAGGCAACAGAAAATTATCGAAGACGGAAGTAATCCAGACTTGGAATTTGCAGTCGGTCGAGAGCAACTCAGCTGAGGAAATAAGATACCGGAAACGCTGGAGGCAGAAACAACTTTCAGACTCGAAAAAATTTAGGCCAGAACTTTGGTGCTTGGAGGACTTTGTCCTGGAATACAAAACCCTACATGTCATCCCTCGAGAACGTGAAGAAAGGCGACGCAGCGATCTGGACACGACAGTGAGTGCTCAGTCACCAGGCCAAGTAAACAATAGATCGTGCGAACCGCGAATCTTATCACTGGTTTCCGTTGCAACATGTACCATGAAGTTATCATTACTGCTGATGGGTGGCCCGCAGTGAGCTCCCGCACCGTTAAAGATGGCGGACAAAGCCTTTGATCGAGTAACTGACGAAAAGGACGGTCTGCAACATATCAAAAGTCTAGCTCGTAATTCGACATTAAGCCGTTGAACAACGACCACTACTGACGACGTCACTGCAAAAGCTGATCACAACATGCTCAGATCAATCCAGCACAATAGCCTGGCGCTGACGTCAAAGTGGAATGATGGTGCCTCAAGCCCAGCCATCGACTGGGGAGTAAAGTTACTTGATATACGACAGAGCGCCCACTGAGAAAGCTGCGATAACGTTCTCTTCTCAGCCACGAAAACGCTTAGGATTATTTCGCACAATATCGCTCCAGACTTTCCGCTGAGTTTGCAAATCGTAAGCGTGCAGAGCGGTGTACAAAGAGTATAAAGAAGCGAACTTGGGGTAGAACCATCGCTTCCAGCTGTGCTCTTCCACCAAGGCCCACTCATTGACCCTCTCCACCCTTACCGCTTCTGCCACCAAGCCGGAAAAGTAGACATCTTCCAACCAGAGAAAAGGCACCGACTTGATCCCTTCCAGAAGTAACGGCACCGCCTCTGCCGTCATGATTCGAATCGGCCCCGAACAGTAACGTGGATACCACGTTGCACGGTAGACTTCCGTCGGCGCGTACCATTTGCTGTGCGGATCACGACTAGGCTTGGAGTTGCCAAACACCTGACAGAATATTCTCGGTATGTCTTTGGAAGCTTTTTTCCGCTGGAGAATTTCCGCGAAAAACCAAGGCTTGACTACCACGTCATCGTCAACTTTGACGACGAACTTGGCGGAGGGACAATACTGCGCCGTCCATCGGAGCGCAGCGGCTTCTTTGAGAGTCAAGTTCTGGTAGACATCGCGGAAGTCTTCCTGGACAATATCGCGATACTGTCCGTTTTCGATGACGATGGATCTTTGTAAGCTGGCGTTGTGGGGGTTACCCAGTATGAAGACAACCCGGAAGTTGTACAGAGTCTTGAAGTGGGGAGAGAACCACGAGTTGCGGATGAAGTCGCGCTGCTCAAGGTGGCTGGGCTGTGAGTGGATGTAGATCACGGTGAGGAAGGTCGAGGAATGAGACGAGTTTGCGCAAGTTGACTCGGCAGCGGCGGTCAACAGGAAACCAGGCGGGTAGTTGGACAAGTTGAATTTCAAAGAGTCGATTCTTGCTTGTTCGACTGCAGTTCGCTCGGTAATCTCTTTCTCCTCGTCACCATCCACAAACTGAATCTGGTTAATCAGCAAGAGCCCCGTAACAGCAAATGCTAGGACAGCGAGGAAGGCCAAGACTCGTTTGTTTGATGGCGCCAACATTAAATAGCCAAGCTAGCTAACGGTCTCTATTTGATTCGATTTCGATCACCGTTGCAAAGCGGCCACAAAGAAGAACCGAGACTGTTACGGCAACTCTCCCTATCCTTCGCACTAATAAATCACCGAATACTGCAAGTAAAAGAGCACGGTCGATGCACGTTGGCTGTTTCCTATGGACGCTCGACGACGACGCGCCAACTTGGCCAACCAGTGTTTGCCTAGATATTTTCGTTATCTCGAGCCAGATAATGGTGAAAAGCTACTGTACGTCTGCTGGGAATATCGAGACGGTCGCCAGAGCTTTCTGCAAAGTCAATAAAACAATGTCGGTTCAAGGAACACTTCTCCAAAGTCCGGAAAAACAACCCAACAGCTTGACTTGCTGACACGTCGGAGTCAAGTAACTTTGAAGTCCACCCGACTCCACCGCACGCGCTACTTCCAGAGCGACCCAATTCTAACAGATTATCCACGTTAGAACGATATGTGCAAGTGACCGCAGTACTGCGGCTCCTCACTTAACTGAGTTTTGGCTTGTGAGAACTCTAATTTGGTCGCGAGGTTGGGTCGCCAGTGGTCCCAGACGCTGTTTCTCCTGATGCTCCACCTCGGAATGCTCACTGTTCCATCGGAAGTGGCAATTTACGCTGAAGACCGCGTGCTTCCGCGGCTCTTCAGGGGACAGCAGTTATTTTCCCTTCTGTATGGATCTCGGCAGCTACCCGACTGTTTTTCAAAGTGGCGCATACCCGTATTGATATTGACTGAAAGAGTGCGTCACTTGGGGAAGCCGAACTTGCCGAGTCTGTTTCCTGGGTTCCGTATGTCGTTTCGAAGTCTGAGCTGAGCACAGAGCAGTATCGAACTCGTTTCACAGCCAAATATTATCTGCAAGGCAAAAACATCGGTTTAGCAATTTTGCGCTTGAGTAGATATCTCCTTGTAAGGATAATGATGCAACGGATCGCAAAACGATCAAAATAAACCCTTACTTTTTCTCATTTCGTCAATGTCGGTTTTAAAGTAATAAACAGGTACGAGCTGTCAGTCAAAGCATTCAGTCGGAGAAAGATAGCGTTGAGATCAATTCCAGAAGTCGTTTTGGCGGAACAATGCGTGCTGTCCGCGCAGGTGACTGACCAGCGCGTGAAGGGAAGCCGTCACACCTCGGAAGACAGGCCATAACACTTTCAGCGTGATGACCAACTTCATAACTCTTTCACATCTCATACTCCAAGTGCAATAACGACGAAAGAATTTCGGAGGGCGGGATCAGGGACGCGTTCAAGCGGAAGGACGCCACTTGGACAAAGCAGGCACAAAGCTGCGATGGACCAGTCCATCTTTGTTCCTCCTCAGCCTCACAACCTGTAATTACATTCTGTGCCGCACTTTCTCCAAAGAATTCCAACGTCTGTCAAGTCGTACCCAAGTCCTTTCTGAATTTTAGCTCTGTCAGATCGAACGAAATTAGTATTTTCACGTCGTGGTTGACTCCATTGAATGTAAAAACTATCAGTTTTCACCAAGATGATCTCGCTACCGCTTAGATTTTATTTTTTTATTTTAGCAGTTCGTGGCATCACGGTAAGTCCAGGAGCTTATTATCTGCGTGTCTTTCAAGCGAAAAGAGGGGGCATTCATTTTGCTGTTCTTCCCAGGGCTTGGGCTTCGCCGACCAGCACCATATCCCACGCTACCACGATCCGAAGACCTTCTTCCTGCCCAACTATGCTCGCTCCTTTCCCAGTTTTGTCCTACCATCGTCCATCCTGACAACCAATCCCGCTTATGCTCCTCTTCAACAGAGCGAGAAGTCAAAGGGTAAGAAAACGCAAGCCGGACTATGGGATGTCGCAAATGAATAATTTACCCAAATGGTTTTCACAAACGGCGCATGCTCTCGGTTTGTAATAAGGAAGACCTGCGCCACTTGATAACCTGGGTGAATTCATTTGCCGTCGTCCCAATTTTCCAAAAATCGCTCTAGGAATACTGGCGCTTTACCGTCTTATTTCAGTCGAAGAGGTTGGAACTTCCTTCCGGGAAGACTTGACAGCCTTGGACGACAGTCATGGCTTTGATTTGGGTGGGGAGCTGGAAGCCCGCAACCTCGACTTGTCACCGATCTTCCGACAGCCTGCTTCCACTCTGGACCTACTAAGACAAGTCCGATTGCGACTAGTACCTCCAGTTCCCATCAAAGACATGCCAGACTTAGGTACCGTCATTTCCCCAACCATCCAACTACCCACGTCGGCCCCCCTTCCCAGCGACGAGAACGATCAACACAATGATGTCTTCAACCCATTCTTCCGCCCAGTCTACGCTCGTCCGCCACCTCCACCAGTTCGGCCAACCACCACCAAAGGTCCGGACTTGTGCAGCTGTCCGTGTACATCAGCTCCGACCACTACGGAAGCTTCTCCATCAGTTGGCACGACCGTCGTCCAGAGCAGCAACCTGAAAGTGACGACCGATCGGAACAAGCCTTCGACGACCGAAATGATCAAGCTGCAGAATACCGATGTGATCGTGGCAGTCGCCACAGAACCCGTTGTTTCATCCAATGACGAAGACAAAGTTCCATCAGCCCTGCCGCAGAACATCATCGTAGGGGAAGTTGCCCCCTCGTCATCGCCTTCCGTTGCTCAGCTGGTCCAACAAGCCTTCAACTCCGCTCGGGAGAACAACCAGGAAGACAACAGAAAAGCTTTGGATCTTTTATCCACTGAGCTAACAGAGAGCAACGCCGCAGATACCGAACCAGAGCAGTCCTCACCTGTCGCTACCGATGGGGAAGCAGGAGCGAAGGAAGCTGAAGCTTTTTCTGGACAAGAAGCCACAGGAATTTTCATACAGACAACCGAAACAATGGGGTCAGCTGACGTCACAAGCACGAGTTCGAGTTCGAGCGGCGCCACGAGTACAAGTATACTTCCGGTGCATCAAGGCCGTGCTGAGTTCGACGACGTCACAGCACTTCCGGTTGAGACGACCACTGCCCAACTGACGACTCCTTCCGTTGCGACGATAATTCCCTCTTCAAGAAGTTCGCCGATGACCACAAGACCAAGTGATATGGTTTCGACGAAGATCCATGTGCAAGAGAAGAGTGGTCGAGCGCCTAAGAAGGTGGGACTGATGGACGAATTGTCGCTGCCCGTGCCTAAGCAGACAATCCCGGGGTTTCCTGCAAAGGGATCTAACCGGCGATTCAACAGCCTTCTGGACCTGTCTCTGCGACGAGGAGGACATAAAGCGTGATGACGAAGGGGAGCATGACGGCTACGAAGTATGAGCTAATCGTCTGGATATTTTATGGAACTACTACGGTAACGGTTCGCTTGCGCACGGAAGAACCTTTCAAAACAAGAATTCAATTAAACGGGCTGAAACAAAATCTGAATAATTTCTCGTTGAGGAGACTTTTCTCCGGTCTGTGGACAGAAAGCTTGGGCGCAAACACGTAGGAGGAAACATAACTAAGCAACAAGAGTGCAAGTAATTCTCTAAAAGTCAGAAGAAAAATGCGAAAAAACGAAAAGAGGAGAAAGTTCAACGTTCGAATTCTGGACGTCTACCGTTCACAGTCCGCCTTCAGGGACTTCCCCGTCCTGACTACTTGGCTTGATCCTTGACTACTTGGCGTTCTTCAGTTTCTTGGGAGAAACGGTGGGCTGCGGCGAACTCTGTCTTTCCTTCAATGACAGCTTCAGCTTCTTGAGCTCCTCTCCCTAGCGCTTTTTCTCGCTCCGTCTTGGCATCGTACTGTGCAAGATACTGTTCGTATTTCCGTCCATTCTCATCCAGGATCTTCGGATTACCTGCCGTGGGCTTTCTACCGAACGAGAAAAAACACTCAGTGAAAGATTCGGACAGTCTTCGACGGCCTTGAGGACAGTTTTAAAGTTCTTCACCGGTCCCCATGAGCACTCTTTGAGACTGTAGCCCTTCCATTTGATCGAATACCATAACTCGCCCTTCGTTTTAGAGACGAGGCAGCCGTAGATGACCTCTACTTCATATAGCGCCTTTTGAGGATCCGGAACGGTGGGCAGACTCGGATCGGCCGCGAATGGGTCGGCACCATTGTCGGCGCCAGTCGAATGTTCGAAGTCTTTTTCGCTGGCTGGAGCATCGTCTTCACCATTCTGCGTGATCGCCGCGGTAGCTCGCTCCCGTCGGAGGCACTTGCGGGTCGCTCTCCTCCTTTCCATCCGGTGCTTCTTCCTCGTCTCGCTCTTTTTCATCGTCTTTCGCTTCTTCATCAGCTTCTTTATCAGATTTTTCCTCCTCCTTCTCCTCTTCTTCGATGGCTTCCTCGGCAGACTGTTGAATGATGACAGCTGGGGCTTCCTGAGCCATCTCGGTATCGGCGTCGTCAGGAGAAGCTTCGCGCGACTTGTCCGAACCCGAGCCGTTTATCTTCTTTTCTGGTACCTTCAATGGTGCACCTGTATCAAAAATCAAAAGTCCAGCAAATCATATTCCAACACGAACGCCAAATGACGATCAGCGTCCCGAAAAAAGAACGTAAAGCGTAGCCCACATGTATGGACCAGCTCGAGCATCAAACCGGGAACGACGGAGCCAGTCGGACATGGAAATGGACGAGTGAGAACCTGGACGAAGCGGAAAGAACGCTCCCTCATTCCTTGTTTGCTAGTTATCTCTCCCTGCTATGGTTGTGCGAATTTTCCACTTCCTTTCTGGTACCTGATCTCGGATTTTAATCTCTATGTGTCAATCTTTGAATTTAGTCTTGATCGCTTCCACTTGCCAAAGCTGTTAGTACTTTATTTTTATGTTTTTTTATCCTCTGACGATCGAGGAAGCCGTCGACTAGATTATCGAGGCTCAATAAATCTATCTATCTATCAAACACAGCCTAACTCATGAGCGGCAATCAACCCAATCAACCATGAAGAATGTTTGCTATCGCTGGTATCGTACAACACGGTGGCCGATTAGTGAGCAATAAAGTACAGTAGAAAAACAATTTAATACTAAAAATGAAAATCAAACAGGGAGCCCCTAAAATCAAAACAGTACAAAAAAGCAGGGAAAATGAAAACAAAAAATCACTGTACCGAGTGCCGAACTGACAAGTGGAATTGGAGCCACTGGACCATATAAAAATCGCCAAAAATGGTGTTCGAACACGGGATCTCCGGTTTGGCACGACAGGGTTATCGCATTGATGACAAAATTTCTCTTTCGACCGGTCCATTAGCAGGCTCGTACGTGACAAATGCGAAATTTTGTTGCCGCCGATACAGTGTGAGGCTATTACGTAATGCTCGCAGAGCTTAGTAATACAACCTTGCACGCGACTTGATACCTTATGTTATCCGATGTCAAACCACTTCAGGTGGTCTAACATGGGATTTTTGGGCACGAGCTGTCGTTGCGGAGCTGGTTTCGTTCGTAAGTTTGTGTTTGAAACCCTCTGCTGAACTTTGCCCAGTGCAGGGCAAAGTATAACATTAGTAGAGATAAGCTTGTGGGGGGGGGGGGGGAATGTGACTGAGGAGAAGCGAAAGTAGGTCACAAAAGAAGGAGATAAGCCTATAGCATTGCATTCTGAGTCACAGGGAGTAATCCAGTGGTTGGGAACTTGGGATACGCCCTGCCATCATCCCAGCTCCCGCTCCCCTTTGAGCCTCCCTCGGCGGCAACAGTACCCGTCAGGGTGCCGCCCCGCGAATTTGATATTAGACGGTAAATCATCCGTCCATCGCTGAATTCCATATTTCCTGCGGTTATCGCTCCGATTGCTTTTACATTTTTACCTCTTTTTGTCCATCCTCTTCATCAGAAGTTCCGAGGAGTTTCATCTTCCCTCGTATCCGACCTTCGACCGGTTCGGCGCTGTTCCCCTGCGTCAGGATTCGTTCCACAATATCCCCTCCTAGGTGAGTGCTAGTTTTGCCCAGGGATTCCTCTTCCATAGTGTCCCCTCTCTTGAAAGATAAATATCATTGTGAGGATACCCATTAGCCTGGAATTTCCAAGCAACGGCCACCTCGATGCTCGTACAGTGCGAAGCATAACAGGAGCATGCCAGAAGAGTTGATGATGAGCCAGCTCCATCGTCTTCCCTACCAGCCGAGTCTACCGTGAAGCAATTTCCAAATTTTTGGGGACCAGCAGCAGAGCAAAACCGTGAAAGTCTGGCTTGACAATGATTTGCAGTTGTTGGCGGAGCAAGTAGCTTCAACGAAGTGGCAAAACGTCCGTTCGATAGCGTTGGAATGCGAACGTCTCCTGTAGCGATTGTGAATGGCCCGTATAAACTCGTTTCTGATGTATCTTCTTGCACGTCTGGTACAGGATCGAACCGTATCCAGCGGGAAGGTCCATAGACGATTGCGCGTGTTCTCTACTGGAAACACCACTGCGTTGCAGTCGAGAACAGTCCGTTCTAGACTGTAGAAAATGCATCCATCCAGGTGATCACACGAGGTTTGCTACCATTGATTCATGATACGATATCACGTGACTGCCTGCAGGATTTGTTGGAGTTTAAGTCTGTAAGATGATTAATATTCATTGATATTCATCACAAGGGAGTAACGCCAACCGTTCAACTATGATGCTTTGACCGACGTGATAGAGTCTGTTGCACAGTTGGAGCTGTAGAACTAGTCCGAATAAGAATCCTGGAAGATGCTGCGAGATCTGGAAGTAACGGGTCGAAGTCACTGCAGTGACATGAAGCTCCTTGATCAAGGATTTTGATTGACCACAAATTTCTCAGCCGATCAACAGCTACTGTTTTGTCAGTTTTGTCAGTTTTGTCAGTTTTGTCCGGATGCTATCATGCACTGCCAACATGGAGCGGTACACCGTTCTATGCCTGCCTGATTGGCTGCGGCCTGCAGGGGAGCGCGAGCTTGCAGGGATGGGTAAGGTGAAGCCGGTTTGATTGGTGTGTGCAGGACTATCATTTCGGAGACTCACCTGCGTACTCGCCATTCTTTCCATTACTTCCCCGAGTATCATGCAGAACAGATAGCAGCCGATAAAAACTGCTGTTTCGACGGTCTTTAACTCCCTTGGCAGAACTTTCAACTGACAACTCTGGGATTTCTATTATGGGATCTGAAGAAGACTATTTTACTGTGAACTTGTCAATGAAGAATGTTCTCTTCCTTCGTTGGCTACGGATCTAAGATGACTGACATATTGCAATATACCACCATAAGAACCCGGCCAACCGAGTCAACATATTAGTTATCATACCAGATACTCTGGGTCGGGGCAGATTATATCAAGCTAGAGCTCTGGCAGCTCGTGCTTATTAAATTAATAATGTATTAGGTCTGGATACCCTTATGCCAACGTCACTAAAACGGGGATCTGCAGATAGAAGAGTTGTAGCTCGGAATCGGCCTTTCTTAACATCAAGTTCTTCCAACTCTTAAGCAGTACCGCTGGTTAGATTTGCTGCGGTAAGGAAATGGGAACGAGTGGCTGGAAGATTCGATGACACAAAACGGACAACCCAGGGATGTTAAGGACCCGCTTCGGCCACCAGCTGGGCAGGCGCACTAGCAAAATCTTTCTGTGCCTATTGCCTGGACAGTTTTAGTAGTTGCTTAGTTGATTAAGTGTAGCTAATGCATACCGCAACTGACCGTGTCACTTCACATTTGGTCTCAGGGTTCACCCAAGAAGAAAATCGTAGATTCAGAGTACACCGCACTAGGGGATCCTGGGTGGTAGTAGCAATATGTACTACGAGTCTACTAAATTGCACATGTGTCCGCATCACATGTGCATTTCGATTTAGCCTTTAAGTCAATCGAAAAAGCGTTTGATTGCCTGATGGATGCTGTTTGACCAGTATCAGAGGATCTCAAGCATTTAGAAATATGACGGCCGCTCGCCAACGGTAGATTTATCCAGCTCAGGTGAGCGTGCCTACTAACGAGAATCAGCTGTTCCCAGAATGTCGCAGTGACTGCTGATGATGTCTGGAAGATATTAGCGAAGAGCAGGGCAGCGGACAGGACAGAGAGCAGCGAATAAAGACGGGGCAAGGTTCTGATGACAATTCCAGCAGGAGCAGACGTGACGGAAATGAAATTTAAACGTTCAAAAGTCCAAACTGCTCGCGCGTGCGTCAGCAACCTAGGTACCGTCTCACAGCCTGCGCTCGGTCACGTACGCGCCGGTTGAGATAAGTGTACTCTGGGTACCTGTCCGGCGCTAACTGAAGTACGAAATACACTTCGCTCGCTACTTTGCTAGGTACTCTTTTTTTCTTGGGCAAAAACTAAGAACTGCTTTCCTAATTTCTGCAAAATTTAGTGAGACCGTTTGGACGCATTCTGATACGCAGATACCCAATGATGACCACTATTAGCCTGCCTCAAACCTAGAAGAGCGGCAACAGTTCAACTGCTGGTTCCGTTAGGTCAAGGAAACACTTTTTCCGATAGGGAAATGGACGTAGCAAACGCGAAAGGGGAGCAAATGCCCCTGGAATTTTCGGCGAAATTTTCCAAAAGAGCGAGCAGTTTTATGAAACTTCTGTCCGTGGCGAAGCGTGGCGAACGCACCACTCTATGCCCTTAAATATTTCCAACAACTTCATGTTAAAAAAGGGTCGTGCGGAGTCAAAAAAGTGGTCCGCAAACTGGGCCGCAGGTACCCCGTCAGGAAACTCATGAAGGAATTGTGAATTGGATCTGTGACGTATTAGCAGATTCCTGTGGTAGCTAAAACTCTGAATTTCGCAAACCACTTAATATCTCGTTTTTCGGTTAATTGATTTCTGAGACATCCGTCACTCGTCAGCCGCTCTTGTAACTCGGGGCTTCTTTCAGAAAGCTCATCATGATCCGATTTCAGAAATGGCACGACGAAAAACCGCAAAGGATGCCGCTGATATGCTGCTCGGCGGTGCGGAAAACGCTTCCGATGACGAAGTCGGCTCCCAAGTCGAAGAAGGAAAGACTGGCGACTACGAAGTCGAGAAGATCATCGCTGACAGATGGAAGGACCATCGACAAGAATACTTGGTCAAATGGGTAAAGAGCTACTAGAACTCGAAATGAGGAGAGTACTCACATTATTAGTTTGATGTATTTAAAGTTCGGCTACAACCAGAAGAGCGACAACACTTGGGAACCTGTCGACAACCTTCATGCGTGTCCGGAGATCCTTGAAGCGTACCTGGCAGAAAAGAAGAGTAAGAAGACGGCAAAGCCTGCAGCCAGAGCAGCTGTCACTTCGACCGCGAAGACTGGAACGTCGACAACCCGACGAGGAGCTGAAAAGGTTAAGCCTAGCGAGAAGACAGCACCATCGACTCGCGCAACTCGCAGCTCGTACTTGGAGGCTTCTGACGACGATGAAGACGACAAGTTTTCCGCACCGGATGATCGCTCCACCTACAGTCGTAATGAAGCTTCGGGAGCTACCAATGGCGCTCGCGGCGGACGCGGGAGTAAGTTTACCCTTGACCCAAAGAAACGTACAAGTTCGCCAGTTCAAGTGGCGCACATTTTTGTTGGTATTGGCTGGAAGCGTGCCCCCCTTGAAACCGTCATTCCAGATGGCGCAGGCTCTCAGTCAGGAGGATGCGCCACTTGGAAAACCAATCTCGTACGGTCTTTTGCCGACATCCCATTTATTCTGTATGGGTTTTACGGTAGAAATTAATGTTGCAGATGGAGGAAGTCGATCTCAAGCGCAGAAGAAACCAGCTGCCAAGCCGACCGCCAACGCGCTGGCTGAGAGCGACGATGACGACTTGCCACTAGCTGTCGCACGAGGCTCGGACAGTCAGTCGCGACAAAGCTCGGCCAACCTGCGAAGCTCCAAGGGAAGGTCGTCCGTTGGAGCTGCCAGCGCTGCAGGTATCAAAATCGCTCTTGATGGTGACGTAAAATCATAACAGTGTAAAGTTGAAATGATTGTGATTGCAGATGGATACGAGTCGGACGAACTGGGGGCGCCACCGAAGCGTCAGAAGCCAACCGGAAGTGGCACTAAAGCCCCCAAGGAACCGATCAGTGCCCGAAGTAACAAAAACATGGTCTCCAATGAGCTACCCGCAGGTATGTTGGACTCACCGCAGAATATGAACCATGGTGCTGAGTGTAACTGCTATGGTTTTGTAGATGACGACGAGTCGGACGAGATGGAAACTCCACCTAAGCGTCGCAAGGCAACGGGAAGTGTCAACCGGGCTCGCAAAGCCTCTCCTAAGGCTACCACGTCTGAGCGTCTAGCTGATCTAGATGAGAGCGATGATGAGCATGGTACATTGGAGATTTTCGTCATTTCTTGCTTATGTAGGCGAAGCGTAGCCGGAAGTGAGGTGAAACGGTGTTGTTTTTCTTGTTGCAGAAGAGGAAAGAGAAACGTCGGTCAATGCTCGTGGCACTGGCTACCGACAAGCTAAAGTCAAGGCTGCATCGGCCATGAAAGCTACCCCGCAGAAGAAAACACCGCCGCCCAAGAAGGCCAAGAAGGAGGCTTCACCCGAAGATGGACCGGAAGAAGAAGGCGAGTACGTCGTCGAGCGCATCTTGGGTTCGCTCATTGGCGAGGGCAAACTGTGGTATCTCGTCAAGTGGGAAGGTAAGTTAGTTCTGCCCAAACATGACTTACTATCCAAACCTTGAGGAAAGTGTTTTTCTACTTCAGGCTACGACGAGCTGAAGGATAATACTTGGGAGCCGGCCAAAAACTTGAGCCATGCGAAGAAAGTCATCGCAGACTTCACGTTGCAATATGGGTACGAAGCGATTGTCTTTTCACGTCAAACCAAGCTTATTCATGATCTTGATACTGTTGCTCTTCTGCAGGAAGCCAAACCACAAGAAGTTGAAAATTCTGTCGAAAGAGGGAGAAGAGTACGAGAAGGAGTTCCCGCCGCAGGAAGCCGAGGAGTAAAAGCCCGACATCGAATTCATTCTGCTTGATGTTCCATCATTTGATTACAATCTCAATAGAGGTTTTTCTTGGACCGTGGGAGCACATTGTTGATCCGGACAGTCATTAATTTGGTATGTTACTTTACCTTTTATAGGGGGTTCCCAAATTAGTAATGCAATTTTTTACGATTAAGTTGGTTCCCATTGACTCCTTTACCTTTTGGTTTTGCTCTGTGGCCGCGCAGATATTGTCCTTCGGAGACCTGTCAGCTGTTTTCTTTTTCCGTTGACCATTGTCCATTTCCTTGTTTCTGTTTTACTTTGGCTGTTGACACGACTGATCATCCACGCTTTAATTTTTCGCCTTACAAGGAAATGTGTTTTGATTGAATTTGGCAGATGATACTTCTCATCTGAACCCTGAAGCTGTTGTCGAGAGTCGTAATTTCAAATGAACAGGAAACAAAATGGAAGAATTGTTCTGTGAGGCATGTGACAATGACACTTCTTTTGTCTCACCCCTGGTGCACCTGGTGGAAACGTTTGTCTCTAAGGGCTGCCCCTGAAAATTTTTGAGTTCGAAAATTAATCTTTCATCAGAGATTTTTTAACAGAGACGAGCTGCTGAAGTCGAACACGGTCCTGCTGAGTTGATTGGCAATCAATTCAGCAGGGCCATGTTCAGAAATCATTGTTCAGCAGCTCGTCTCTGTTTTTGAATTTTGATTTTGAATTTTTTCATCTCCCTGGGGCGTTTTGGTGTTTGAAGCTGTGAAAGATCGGATCTCAGTGTTGCCTGTTTCTGTACATGTGGGAAACTTGTGGATGACCGTGCTTCTGCCAAGCTGATCACTTATCCGCGAGGATGTCGGCGAAAGATGAGATGCGTGCCATGTTGGCGCAGCTGATGGGAACCGAAGGTAAGCAGCTTCGCAACTCGTTCTGTTTCCTATTTCTGATCCTCTTTCTTTTCAGTTGATAACACACCCAAAGTCAAGTTTACCGACCGGTCTGTATGTCGTCCATTTTTGCTTGGTTGCTGCCCGCATGAAGTCTTGGATAGCACGGTAAGTAAAGAAGCCTGTTTTGGTATTGCAGCTTACCCTTGTGGCTCACCATCTAAGTCAGAATGCCGTTCATAGTGCATCATGAGGTGGGGTGCGCCAAGCACTGCTTACTTATCCAGCGATACCATTCGGCCTGCCATAAAACTTTTACTCCGTTCATGTACGGCCATTCACTCCAATTTTATTCGAAATTTATTTTTGTCGCGTTTGCAGGACAATTCACCGAGACCATCGACTGTTTCGATTCGTGTGCTCTTTATTCTTGGTTGTTTCAGAGGATGGATATTGGCAAGTGCAGGCAGATCCATGATTACGCAGCGAAAGCTGACTACGAGAAAGCCAACGCGGAAAAGGATTTGGATTTCGAAACCGACGTAATGAATTGAATTCTCAGTTTTCCCTCAAACGCGTCAAAATACTCTGTTGTTGACTTGTTGTAGGCCATGTATGAACTGCGAGCTTTCATCCGCGACATCGACCGTCGTATCGACTTATCCAAGAAAGACCTGATCGAAACTCAGGAAGAACTCAGTACTGACGTTGAAATCAAGGTCTGTTTGATTGTCCGAGAACCGTTGATCTTCTTTGAACTGAAACGTATTCTCGATTCAGGCAAATATGGTTCACGATATCGGAGAGCACATCGGCAAGAAGTTAGCCGAAGCTGAGCGGCAAGGAGCCGATGGCAATGTCGAAGAGTCGTTGAAGTTGATGGAAGAAGTTGAGAAGCTCAAAGAGGAAAAGAAGAAAGCTGAGGTATTTCTCTTCGAACTTCACAGTGAACTGGTTGGATAATCGTTTATATTCCTGCTTTCTTCTTCAGATGGATTACCGTAACTGCATGCCTGCCTCAACGTATCAGCAGCAGAAGCTACGGGTTTGCGAGATTTGCAGCGCCTATTTGGGCATCCACGACAACGACCGTCGGCTGGCCGACCACTTTGGAGGCAAGCTCCACTTGGGCTTCATCAAGCTCAGGGAGAAGCTCACCGCCCTTGAGGTAAGTCTTACATCTGTTCAGTCTGGTTGTTCGTTTGGATCGACTTCTTAGATTTTGATGTGCTTGCAGAAAATAGCCGAGGTGAACGCAGAGAAGCGCCGAGTAGATCGTGAGGAACGAAGAAGCTCGCGCAACAGTCCGGACCGCGATCGCGGCAGGAGGGACCGTAATCGAGAGCGCAGGTAGGTGTAAGATAGTGTCGACGCAAGTATCGGGAGAAGATACGCGACCTAGGGTTGTTGATTATGCTGTGGGTTCAGGAGGAGCAGGAGTCGAAGTCGAGAAAAGGAGAGGAAGAGGAATGGTCGCGACAGGGACGGCGACTCTCGTCGTTCTTCCAGCTACCGATCATCCCGCCGTGACGATTCCCCCGACCGATCTCGAAGCAAGTCAAAGTCCACGAAAGTAAGCGATGAATAAATATTTTGATGACGATTATCGTTCTAAATATCTAAAGGGTTCATGGCTGCCATCATTCTACCTCCTCTTTCTCTCCTTCTGTATTTATTTTTCACATCCCCATTAATTATCGCTCTTTACAAAAAGTTTTGTCTGTGGAATGGGATTTGTGCTTAACCTTCCGAAATTTTCGTGAAGCAACGGAATTTATAATGTTTTCCGAAACATGGGAGGAATGCACGTCCTGCGCCATATGATCGGGATGCCCTGTGGGAACCTTCCTTTTCAATCCAGGCGGAATAAACAGGTTCATCTTCATTGTCGGAAGTCTGCGGGAAGATGTAAATGGGTCTTTGAGAGCTGTGTAGACGGGATGTCAAGTAAGCTTAATGTGAGCTGTCGTGAGCTCGACAGTGTACTCCACAGTGGTTCCCCACGACTCCTCCTAAAGCTCACGACAGCTCGCTCATTGTCCCTCTTCCATCCTCATACAGTACTTAGACAAGTGATTAGCAGCCAAGCCCATGGCTTGTGGAGCTTGTTGTCCTTAGCGCTAGTCAATCAGTCATCAGTAGCTCGTGTTTCGAACAGCTGTATCTCCACGGAAACACAGCAGATCGATATTCTGTCTTTGGGCAGGAGCCTTTTCTAACCAAGCTTGCCAACCGGACTTCCGGTCGCGATGGCAGGTAATTGGTGTACCCAGTAGGCTGTTGCTAGGTTTTAGTGGTCCTATTGGGTTAACGCAGGCTGTACAGAATAGGCCTCGACCACCTCCCCGATATAACGGAACCGGAAGTGGTGTGCTTCGTCGATTTTGGGCCAAATCTTTCGATCGTTTTGCTGAATATTGTACGGTTTGAACTTTGACCAAGTACGAAGACTTTTTAACGTCGGGGAACCTACTTGTAATCGTAATCGTCCGGTATTAGGTCGGGTAAAAAAAAGACTAGGCAGGTAAGCGGAAGCAACAGTGCGTGATCAATTCCCCTCTCGCTCGTGCACTTACGGAATGGTTTACAGGTGGAATGGGAGGAAACAGGTGGCCAAATCCGTACCGGATGAGGGCGGAAAAGACGGCTTGTGGCCTCGGGGAAGGAAGGCATGCAAGTTGATTAACGAAAGGTTGCTCTCCACTCA
>BDGG01000002.1:8272822-8310335 GCA_001949185.1 Ramazzottius varieornatus | reverse complement strand
AAGACTCGAACAGCTCATGTACACTTTTATGAACCCTCTCTCTTCCTCTCTCTGTCTTCCAGCTGGCTCGTACTCTTCCCTTCTCCACTTCATCCCACTTTCCCGCATGATTGTCTTCCTTGGCGAGACTCTGTGGGTTGTTGCCTGTACAGAACATCGTTGTTGGCTGCACTGAAGTACGGATTAAGCACAACGCCAAGTCTTGCTTGAAAACATCTTGGTAATTTCTTGTACCAGTCTTTCGACAGCTAACTCCGGGTTCTCCGTCTCACTAGTCTATATTGAAGCTGTGGAGGCCTCGCTGGACGCTGCTAGGTAAGAAAAACCATCTATCGGGCTTTCCAAGCTAAATTTCTCTTTCTGAATTTCATCTATATAACATCGGCAGACGACTACATTCAGGATCTTATCTCAAGTGCGCACGTTTCCATTGTTCTTGGCTGAAAGCGTGCGCCACTTGAAAACGATTTGTGTCTGAACGGTTCGTTCATAGTTCTTCTCTTGCAGGACAGAGGGAATGTGGAGCCACTAGCACCATTTGCGGATGATGTGGATGCAGTTGCAGCAGCTGTGCACATAGCGCAACGGAATATAGCAACATGCGGAAGTTCGACAAGGGCACAGGTAATTATAATGTTGGATTTTCTCTTTTTGGCAATGGAGACCTCATTACCGGTGGTAATCGAGTGGGTCACAATATAGACAACATCTTTTCGAGGATAGTTTGTTTGGGAATGAATGTGTACCATATGGAGCAATTGGATAGAGCTCAAGGAACATGCTGTGACAGGGATCATGTTCTTTCCCTCTTGGTTGACGTCAAAGGGGGAATTAGTCAAGCAGTGATCATGCACGGCAAAACACTTCCTGTGTGCACTTACACTTCCGCTCCATCTGTCCATATGGTTACCCGTCCCTTGACGCCATATGGCTCCATACTTTACTCGGTATTTTGTAAAACCTAGGATCCAAAATACACCAATCAAACAGGAAAATATCTGAAAAATATACGGATCAGTGAAACCATTTTATTGTTAGCTTGACTTTCTTAAATCTGGGGTTTTGTAGTGTCGGCACCGGCTGTGGTGGGTTTGGTTCTCAGCTGTACGCTCTTCCTGGTCTGCTCGGTGCTAACGATCATGTCGGTCCTTCGTCGCCTTCGGAAACGGCGAACTGGCGGGGACATGAAGAGCCCTTCCACCGACATCCAGATCGCCGTGCTGGAGAAGGGACTGGGCGTCCACCAACCACCTACTCAGCGTCGTCGTGTCCAGAAGACCCTCAAACCAGCTCATATTGGCAGTCCCACGGAACAGACCATCACGGGAGAATACTCGAGCAAGCGACAGGGAGGAAACAACGAAGCTGCCGATTACTCGCCCACAGGTAACAGACATTCTTGTCTCCGTCACACACATGCACACATGCCAGCGTTAGATGGTACAATGGGTCGCTGTATGCAGGTGGACAAGAGTTTTTCTGTCACACACCTGCGTACTTGTCATGGCCGTATTGCACACAATGTTACGAATGCAGGCTGGCGAACTATTTTTGTTATCTTGTTTTTTGTGTTTCAGGTACAGGTGGCGATGAGAATTGGGAGGATAGTGAAGGCGAGTACGAGGACGACTTTGAAGACGCCGAAAGCTTCGGTGGAGAAATGGTGGACGAGACGGAAGCGCTGACCAAGGTCAAGGTGGAGAAAGAGGAGGAAGTGGCGACCTCGCCCTTCGGGACGTTACATTTCTCCGTCAAGTATAACTTTGAGAAGAACGCCCTAACCGTCACCATCCTCAAGTGCGAGCAGCTGAAGAGCGCAACAGCTGCAGGCGCTTCCACCAAGACCATGGACCCGTACGTCAAGCTGCAACTCCTGCCTGACAAGCTTCATCGGGCCAAGACCCGCGTCCTCCGGAACACCAACAGGTAAAGTACCTATGAAATCCCAAAAAATCTTTCGTAGTCATTCCTGAAGAAAAAGAAGGGTTTCTGAATATCTGGAACGTTAGCTATTGAAAAAGCAAGACATTTCCTGCGCTGCGTAATTCCGGTCTTATACTTAGCATGGCTCAGCTGTATGCAGGTGCACGTCTCTTTCGAGATTTTTATTTTATGGTCTGTGATTTACTCGCAGTTTTGTGGGTTTTTTTCTGTTACAGCCCCGTGTACAACGAAGAGTTCACCTTCTTCGGTTTGAGCTACAACCAGCTTCAAGCCATGGTTCTCCACTTCGCCGTCATCAGTTTCGACCGATACTCCCGCGATGAAGTCTTGGGCGAGGTCCTAAGCCCGCTAAGCATGATTGACCTGACCCAATCCGACCAAGAAAGCTCGCTGGTTAAAGATATCCAAGGTCGCCAGAAGGTACGTTTAATCCTTGAAGCACGGATGATTTCCAGGAAAGAGCTTAGTGCTTTCTAAGCAAATCAGCCGCTAATTATGGCTTTTAATGTATGGTAATCACCAAATCCCCGAAGAGTCCTTTGACGTCGTAGGGCAGCTACTGCCACTAACCATATGCTTAAATGACCTTCCAGCTAGACGACCTTTCATCGATCGATCCATTATTGTGCTATAATCAGGATTTTGATCTTCATTTGTCGTTTCCATAGGCCGGAAGTCAGAATCGCGGAGAAGTCCTGCTGTCGTTGTGCTATCAACCCGCCACCAACCGTTTGACCTGCGTCATCCTAAAGGCCAAGGGTATTTCACGGAAAAACATCATGGATCTTGCGGGTACGTCGATCACTTCCACACATTCTAAATGAACTACCCTTACCCTGATTCTACTTTTCGAAAGGTTAAATTTGGGACATTAAGTTAGTAACCAATTCCACCCACATCGCTTTCCCAAGTGGCGCACTCTCATAGGCAGTAACGATGGAAACCTGTGCCACTTGAGAAATTGGCCAGACCGTTTTACAAATGGCGCACGCTTCCAGCCGAAACACTGAAACGGTGCGCCACTTGGAATATTTATCTGGGTAAAACCATTTAATTTACATTTGAGTTATTTTGCAGAAATTTGGGATTAAGCATTAACAAATTCAAATGAATTTATTCAAATTCATTATAGAATTTTCAGTAGAATAGTTTCATCGTCGTTGTTGCAGATCCATATATGAAGTTGTACCTGATCGTCAAAGGACAGCGCATTGCCAAGAAGAAGACGCTCGTCAAGCCGCAGACACTGAACCCCGTCTTCAACCAGTCCTTCGTCTTTGATCTACCACCGAGCGTCGAGAACCTTGAGGGAGTCTCCTTGGAACTGCTGCTGTTGGACTTTGACCGCTTGACCAAGAACGAGGTCCTGGGCCGCCTGGAGCTGGGTCCACAAGCCGTCGAAGACTCGGCTCGCACTCAGTGGGCCGACATCGCTAGCAGCCCGCGACGCCAGATTGCCCATTGGCATAAACTCACTCAGTGAACAGTCGAGGCAAACGCTTTAGCTGCTAGCATAATGAAGAACCTTTCCCCCATAGTGAAGATCACCGAACGCGATGCTTTTATCATTTTCAATTTTATGGGCCTCACCTTCACAAAACAAATTGTACGATCTGCAACGAAGTGCATGCTTTCCCTTTAATTATTTTTCTATCCTTTCTAAATTTCGTTGATCACACCTTCCCTTCCAAATGCCACGCTCCCAGCTTTTGCCCATCTTCGAGTCCGATGCCATAAGTTGTCAAAACGCTACCAAGCCAGGTCTCGTGACGGAACTACAGTTCAGGTTCACTACAGAAAATTCCGGTAAAAATACAAAAGTATAAAACAAAAAGAGAACGAAATACGCCACAAGCAGAAAAACTCAAAATATTCACTCCACGTTACAAAATATTTTATGCTGTTGACAATAACGCATGTACCATAGTGGTACGAAGGAAGTAAAGATGTTAAAAACAACACACTTCAGATAGAAAAAACTGGAAAAACAGTTCGATAAGTTTGGTTTCTTCAAAATGAGAAGTAAAATACCCGTAAAAAAGAGATACCCCTCCATCAAGACTGAGAGCCAACATAGTTGGGTGGAGGAGTCAATTGAGTCAGTGTTTTGTCCAGCCACTCCAGCGGACCCGCCATCTTCATTTCGATCCAGCAGGGTGTTCCCGTCACGTCCTGTCGATTATACTCGGCACCCCAACCCTTGACGAAGCTCATACGGATAATGCACATATTCTGCAGGGCATAGACTTGCTCGTAGGCGTCGGGCGACAGAGCAGCTTGTTGCAGGAGACGCGCGAACTTCTCCATGCTGAAGATGCGCTGACTGTTGCCCGTCTTCAGCTTGATAATGGTGGCCGGATGCAGTCCATGACGAGCGTTGCTTTCTTTACTCTGGATGAAGATGGCCGATGAGCTGAGGCACTGAGCGTAAACTTCCCCGCCCACGTAACAAATGTGCACACCTGTGATAAAGCAGAATGTTGAGACGTGGACAAACGAATGAACCTGATCGTTTTCGCAAGTGGTGCGCTTTCTCGATACTACTGGCTAGAACTGTGCGCCACTTTGAAAATTGCATAAGTTTGCTTTCCCCAAGTGCGCACCTTGGCAGTGTTATTGGCTGATAGTGTACGCCACTTGGGAGAACGATCTGCTTCAAATTATTTGTTCACTTCCGAATCTGCAAAGAGAATTAGTGGTAAGATACCTTTGCCGATGAACTTGCGAGTATTCTCAATGACAGAGTTGCGGTGGATATTGGAGAGTTGTCCGAGGGAGAAGCGCTTGCCGTAGTCGCTGGGATCAGTGAAGCCGTCGATGGTGAAGCCAACGTTGCCTGGAGTAAGGACGTGGAAAGGTTCACCAACGCGGCTGTTCAGCTCAAAGTACTGGACGGTGCACCACTTGGCTGGCTCTTCGAGTGGCACCACCGTCGCTGTGTTATCTGCAACGTACGACCATCAGATCATGAGCGATTGATTCTTACAAAATATTTTCGGTACGAACCGTTCAAGCTCATTGCGGCCAGAGAGTCTACAGGACTAGTGGGTTCACCTTCGTCCATCTCCATAGCGTTGTTGACACGAGCATGGTTGGCCAGGTGGTCGCCACCCATGCGTGGACTGTACGGAGGTGACGGCGCTGGAATCAAACAGGCACGTTTAGCTGACGTTCTTCATACCAGAATCATGTCATACGAGGACGGGACATCTGGCAGAAGGTTGGGAAAATTATATTCTAGCTTACGGTAAGGACTGTTGACGAAGGGGCTGCTGGGTTGAGAAGCCATGGAAGGATGTGGACTGAATATTCGCCGGTTTCCGCCCATGTCCGGGCTGAAGCTGCCTTGTTCAGAATCTACAGTAAAGTTGGCCGGCATAGAGAGGTCGTCCATCTGATGGAAGGGCGACAGGATAGGCTGTCCCGCACTGGTGCTGTACTCGCAGAAACGAGGAACCAGCACAGGTGGCAGCACTAAGAAACACGCACATTGAAACTCAAGTTCATACTGTAAGGACTATACGCGAAGCCCACTTTTCTCGCCTCTGCTTAGCACATCAAAATCTCATTGATATGACGTAAAATGCATAGCATTCCATGACATTGTAATCCTGAATTCACCTGCGCGTGTAAAACCAATTTAAACCAGTTAAAACCAATATTTATATAATTATACATATCTAGTTTTTGTTTGACATGGGTTCACGCCCAAAAGTTTCAGAAACATGAAAGTGTAAATTGATCGCAGCTATGGCAAAAAATGTGGGTGCGGAGGGTGAGTAGAGTATGGTTGGAAGAAGATTGTTATGTGATGGCACGTGTAAGTGTAAAGGGCTCTGTTTACCTTGACTCTCGATGCGTTGATAGTGATAAGGGTTGATGCAGACTTCTTTGTTGTTGGTCGATTCGAAGGGGAACTGGCAATACGGTCTGGCTTTCAGCTCATGATGGCTTTGCAGGTCTGGCCACCTCCAAACTCGACAGGCAATAACATGGGGAAGACCTTTCCGGTGGGATACCTGGAGCACAAAATTAATTCATAAGAGTGCGAGCTGCCATTCGTAACCACGTGAAAGACTGTATTTGAAATATCAGCCAGTTCAAGATTTTTGGCGTGATACCTTGATGATCGGATTCGATTAGCTTACTGTACCTACTCTGTACAGCACATCTCAGCTACTATGATATATGATTTTTCAGAAGAAAGAGGTGGAATAAATGCGAAACGAAACAGACCTGCAGGCGTCCATCTTGCGACCGAGGAATAGTGACACATTCGTAACTTTCGTCCGGATACTGTCGTCCATTCTGGATGGCATGATCCAGCTTTTCCATGGCTCCTTTCTTGTTCTTCAGCTTCTTGACAAAGGCTTCGATAGCCTTCTCGGCCCATTTTTCATCTTCGTCTCCCTGCTTCCATTGCTGCAACAAACGCCGTGTCGCCGAAGCCGTTTTCGGGTGGAAGAAACTGAACGCCATATTTTGCTGTGCCAGGACTTTCGACGCGAAGACAGTATTAAATGGGGAACATATTCACAAGACTGAGATTAACTATCCTCGTGATAAGAACATTTCAAGAATAGAGTATCGTTTGCTGCTGACGAAAAATCACGTGATGACGAAAAGGAAATTCAGAAGTGTACTCTACGCTGTGTCTTGCAGTCTTGCTGCTACACATCGGACATGCGACACAGCCTTTGTTTGAATAACGAGCCCAAGCAAAGCCCATGGGCTTTCGCTCAAGGTACGGTTTTGCTGCAGTCTGGACTCTTGTTCACCGACTACCGCAGAAAAGACAAGATGCCTCAGATCCCAAACAGGATCGTGATAGTACGAAAGAAGCAAGAGAGCAAAACAAAAGAGGAAGGTTTGCTTGCTAGAGAGCGGAACAATGGACCAAGGCGAGTCATTTACCAGACAGTACTCTTCTTGGTAGTGTACGCATTTACTCAAGACAGAGTGGGGTTATAGTGGTCTATGAAAGGCAAGACAGCGCTGCAGAAGCACCGGTGAGATGACAGTATGAGGCGCCACCAGTCTCCAGATGGGACGCCACGTAGAATAATTAAAACATTAGGGAAAGGTAGGCACTTTCATACTTTCTGCTCGTTCTGACAAATTTTATGGGACGGACCCACGTTGAGGAACTGGAGAATTTTATGGTCGAATTTTTGTGGTCGGTCACGCAGGAGTCAGGCGGTTATGAGATTTTAGAGCAATTCTTGAAAGCTCCTTGCGTGCCTGGATCCTGGGCAAAAGTAACGTCATGGCATCGCGAATCAACTAATTAAACAGGTCATGTAGGCAAGTGTGGTCACGTGCATCTCACCGGAGCCTGGGTAAACTGGCAAAGGCCCATAGATGGACCACTATACCCCACTCTGCTCAAGACACAGCGGAAACGAACAGGGCGGCATTAGGCGCGAGTAAGATCTTTCTGTATACTTACTCTGCATGTTTAATGTGCACTTGGTCCGTTCAAGATACCGAGCGTGGTGGAAGGGTATCCAAGTTGGTAATAACGGAGTTCCGTAAGCTAAACTGTAAAGAAAGTAATCAGCAAAACCTGAACGGCGAACAATAGTAAGGTGACGACATGATCCGTATGGAGAGAATCTTGGTAAGCCGATGTCGTGTTCTTCTTACTAATGATATAATTTGGTTGTTTTCTTCGCTCGTCTTCTTCCGAATCAGAATCAGAGACATTATACCCGGAGTTCGTCACGTGTATTGAGTACGTTGTATTCTGCTCAGGGAACGTGATAAGGGAGTTGCAGTACGTGCTAGTGCATGTGTACCCAAAAATATCATAGGGCTTGTTAGGTTTCTCCTTCTTCCCTTCAGTCTGATCAACCATAATGTGCAGCCCTCGGCCTTCGGACAAACAGTTTTAAACTTATCAATGTCGGAAACATGGCCGTTGTAATCAATCTCTCGAGCCTTGATATCCACGAGTCGATTTGTGAAGGGAGAACACTCGGGGTCCGTCAGCGAATCACAGGTATAACACTACTTCGTTGGCGGCAGGCCATTCAGTCCATTGATTTGAAGGTCGCCGTACGTCTGCCCACAAAATAATATCGCGTTACTGGAGAAGAGTGATACTCGCACGGTCGAGAATAAACCCATTTTGAACGATGGACAATTCGGGTTGAATACTATTGCGCGTAATTATAAGCTACTACGGTCACTAGATCAGAGTCGTCGTTTTCGCCGACGCTCTACGGAGCGTAGGTTTAATCGCGTTAAGTTCGTGGTATTAAATCCATTATTCTCTTACTTTCTCTGCAAGGTCGTTGCCGGGTAGCCGAGATCGCGCACTAGCGGTTGAAACTTGGAAAGATGATCGCTTGTTACTGGGCAGTCTTAAGAAAGCCGAAGACTTCTTGAAACTTACGGTTGTACTCATAAAAGTAAGTGAATTTTGAGCGGCCCCTGTTGGTAGTTTTACAAAACAGGGCATCACCAAAGAATAATCCAGTAATCTAAAACCAAGCGACAAAGCTGTCGACTACCCATCCACAGGTGACAATTTATCCAGTTTCTGCCATACGGTGCAAAATAGCATAACATTTTGCGTCCTGCGACTTGTGCAGGTGAATGAGATACGGTTCGGCAAATGTGAGATACCCGTATATGCGCCTGGCCTACAGTTTCGTCCATGTGGGCATGGACGAAACTGTGGGCCGCGGGGCATAAGCGGCACGCGCCAGCTGAAGTCGACCAATCAGTTAGATCAATCGGAGCAGCGCCGCTTTCCCTCCTTGATCCACAGTTTTGTCCATACCCGCATTTAGGGAAGGCTCGGTGCAGTGCGGTGAATTATTTTCGGCCTTCTTCACTGACTCAGTGATAATTTCACTGACGCGGTGAAGAACGGTTAAGGATGATGGTGAAGGATGGTGAACGATGTACGTTCGTTCCATTGATTGATCGATTATTTCTACTTTGATTGATTGGTTAGACCTCGATTGGACCTTGATTTATTAACCAGGGTTTACCCAATCAATCAAGGTATAAGTGTTCGATCAATCAATGTAAGAAGTGCACATCCTTTGCCATCCCTCACCATCCTTAACCGTTCTTCACCGCGTCAGTGAAATTATCACTGAGTCAATGAACAAGGCCGAAAATAATTCACCGCACTGCACCGAGCCTTCCCTACCTGCATTTAGGTCAGGTGTATTGATTTTCCCGAATCTGTAGCGACAACGACTGCGATCTGGCGAATCTTTGAAATTTACAGGTTTAAAAATTTAAAATTTTTGTTTGTGTTACACGTTAGACTACATTATCCGTGATGAACATGGTGTCAGACTATGAACAACATCGTAGCAGAGAGCACGAACATTCATACACAGTATTGAAAATGCATTACTTCCGGGCTTTTTGCGAAATAGGTATCATCTGCGCTGTGGATAACCACTTGGCCTGTGCCCAACAACAACCACGGACACTGAAGGCGCATCCGGCACCCTACGTCTTGGAAGATGAGTTCGCCAGAATGGCAAACAAGAATTCGAAGGAAAAGCCCTTGTCCAAGGTTTAAATGGCGACAAAGAAAGCGTGCTCGTCTTGTGATGCTGAATCATGCAGTGAATCCTCCTCCTACTCGGCTTGTTTGACCTGCGTCATTCCAAGTTCCATATACTGTTAAGCTTTAATCCCCCTGTCCAGACCAGTTCTCCCAGATTACCGAGCCGAACTTCATCAAATTTTTCTCAATATTAGTACGTGATGTGGAGAAATTGTAGACGGAGCTCGTTTTTTGACGTTCGGTTTCTGTATAGAGCTAAATCCAACACTCGAAATATTCAGACAATTTACCGTGATACTTTTGATCACGGAACTAGCTCTCATTAATTCAGTGTTAATCGGCATTGTCACTATACACTGACACGGTTCGAAACAAAGTACCGCCCACTGAACGAATCCGAGGCTTTTGACAGAGCCGTTGTATCGATCGAATCGGTGCGTCTCGCGCCAAACAGACAAGTCGCGACACTTCGATGCATCTTTCGGTTTGTGCTGTTTCTGAATTGTTACCGAATTGTTATCCTTTGCAAAGACTCAAAAGCTCTTCCAACCTTTCTCAGAAATTTTTTCCAGTGTAGAGTCCGTGTGCGACAGAAGTGACAACCTTTACGATGGTCAACGAGATTATTTACGGCTGTTGCAAAGGTTTTCCTACAAAGGGCAAAATGCCCAAGAATATCGGCTCAAAACAAAAGGCAGTCGCCTCCGTAGAATTCCCGATGAACACCTCGATACAAAGTGTTACGTCCGATAGCGAGGAATATTCATTCAGACGTTACTTTAAATTGATAGAATAAAAGGACTCAGCAAACTCGGTCAAGCTGTAATTTCCCTACACCAACTCACACGTCAGCATTCCCCCCGCATTTCCTGTCGGTCAAATGTCCAGTAACCTCGCACCACAAATCTCCCTGCACTCCAAGAAATTAGGCGAAGGCCTCACATGTACTTCACACCGCTAGCTACCTGTAAATCTTACGACTTACCTCGCTTCGGTCCACAGAAAGGAAGAAGTCCTCGAAGATCTCAACCACTCCGACTGTCCCGGCCCCGTGCTGACTAGGCGGTTATATACAAAACTACAACAGACTCAAGTACCTCAGTCAAGGTTCTCGTTGAGAGTTAAGGCGTTAGCCTGGGTACATGCACCTCACACGCGCGTTCGTCCGCTTATTCCATCGATGTCATGCACACTCTCTCGCAACCGCAGTGCAACTTACGTGTCTCAATTCTCCCGAAAGCGGAGTTGGCCTGGTGGCATACCTGTGCCAGCACGATTAGCGGTCCTATGCCTGGTTCAACGAGCAACGGCATGTCAGGAAGATAACGGCCGGTGCGCTTTCAGCCACTGAGGAGCAGTGATGAAAGGCAACAGGATAGCCGTATCGTAAGGTGACAGACTCAAGAGCAGAATGGACTTGCCGGGTTTGGCTCCACTGGGACAGTGCCCACTACCTTCACCCTTCTATTCTAACAGAGATTTCTTTGAATTGTTCGCAGCCCGTTACATGTGTCGCAGACGGTAGCATTCCTGAAGCGAGGAGCCGCAAAGAATCTGCATGCTCTTTAGTGGTTGAAAATAATTACGAGGTAGAGGACATATTTCAGGCATAGTCATTTTCGCATCATGATTCGGGCATACATTTTCGGAGCTCCTGCTGCACGTCATAACGTGTTTCTTGTTTCCTGAGTAGATCAATCTTTCTCCTCAAGATCCGAATAGGATCGTGGACGACTAAATGTTGTAGGTCGGAAGACCATGTCGTGGGGAAGAGACGGGTCAGTTCAATGTTAAAAGCCTAATGTTGTATCAACAGGTGTACGATGAGAAATCAATCAAGGGCTGATGGTAATACTGTCAGCACGGTTTGAGCTGCGAGTTCAGTGGCGGTCGTTGCAGCCGGCACAGCGCGCTCAACGAGCCGATCAAACGTGCCTCGACTTCCGCATACATCCCGGCCATCTTTGAATCTCCGAGCATCTTCAAGAAGGACAAGAGACGCTCAGATTGAATGACCCAGGTTTCATGGAAAAATGGTAAGACCCTTGGCCCCGCCTACTCCTTGCCCTACTGAGGAAAGACTGAAACTCGCTACTCGGTGCGCTCGATTAGCGTCAATTTTCCACGGAGTTTTTGCAAACATCAATTTTTGCTCCTACGTTAGTGTTGAGCGAATCACTGGATTACACAGAATTGTGCAGTTCACCTCTCACAATGATATTGCTGAAGTTACAGTTAAAGTAGCAGTTCTATTCAGCGTTTGAAAGTTACCCCCACAGTCGAACCCAGAGTTACACTACGGATTTCCGTTTCTTTAGGTTGAAAAGCCACAGCTATGCATGCAGTTGGCAAATAGTTCAAATGAAATGTCAGACGCCGAAAGGCGCAGTCAGATCTGCAGTTTGTATTCGTGTGACAACCTAAGTGATAAACATAAAAGTTTGGCAAACTTTTGGAATAAAATACCCACGGAAAATCATGATTGAAAATTTTCTCGGATTTCTGACCCATTTGAGTAACGACCCCTATGCCTCACTCCGATTTCGATCTCGGAGCAGCTTAGTGAGTTCCGCGGGTTCAACTCCGCCCAAAATGGCCAGGCTGATTTGGATGCCTCTTACGCTACCCGGAACTTTTGCGCTGATCGAGTTCCGTATCAACCTCTAATAATTTCTAGACTGCGTTCTACTTTTCACGACTTTAGCTGGGCAATGGGTATGGTGGTCGAAAGTCAGGGTGAAGATCTAAAATAACAAATAATAATGACAGAAACAGCGCAGCGATAGCTTCCGAAGTATTTTTGCCTGATCGAGTAACAGTTTTGGATATGCGGAGTTCGATCAGAATAACGAAAGGCCACATCGAGGGAATTGCATTGTTTGACCGGCGGAGCCCTGATTAGCTTCTTTTGCTGGCTAGTTGAATCTGAGGATACCTCTCCTTCGCGCTCACGCTTCGCACCGGAACGATGACACTCTACACGATCAGCTTTAGCTTGTCGTTGTTTTCACACTGATAGATTTGCGCTTCGCTTGTCATGATTGTAGGAATTGTACGTAGGACTTGACACAAGCTGCTGCTATATGGAGTTCAAGGTCAAACACTAGCAGCTTGGAGTAAGGAGCGTCTTTGCTTGCCGGTTGATACAGCTTACAAAGCCTTACATTGCTAAGCAAAGCTCTTTGCTTGATGAATGCAAAATACTTCCCAAAACCGAAAAATTTATCACAAACTTAGGTCAAAATAAAAACGCAAAAACCGCGCGTGTCCGCCCGCTGGAGCGTTCCGAAAACTAAGAAAAACTTTTAGGAGTCTAAACCACAGACAACCGAACGTAAGACCGTACGAAAATGTCAGGGGATAGGAATATATACATCTTAGGATTCCTGTATCGCTGCTTCTTCATTTTTCGAGTGTATGTTATTCTCTCCGAATAAGGATTCCCAGTTTCATGGTTGAAGTATCAGTACGACACAACCTGCAGATTACTGCAGCGCACTGCTCTGGAATGTGCGAAATCGCTGCTGGTTCTGTCAGCCGACTCATAGAATCAGATCATCGGTCGTCTTATCAACTATTTGAGCGTTTCCTGTTTGAGCTTCATTGCAGCTGGGGAGTCATGTGGAGAATTTGGAACGTGAATTTGGAACGAGCGGCACGCAGCGACTCTAAAACGCCGAACACGTCACTTGGTTAATCGCAAGATATGTGAGCTGATTTTTAATTAATCTGCGCATTTCCTAGTCAATAGACTGAATAATCAGAACTTCAAAGTGCAGGTCGCATCCGATGGCAAATGTCACCTTGAACGTCGGGAAACTTACACTGCTACCATCCCAAAATTGCAGAAACCTGAAAAAACTGTGTCACCTTATTTCTCACCGCAGCGGATACCCGGTTTCCAGCCCGTGAGTGATACCGACTGGATCACTGTCACCGATGGTTGGCCAGACTGATGCTGCCATCTAAGGGCGAACCTGCCGCCCAGCTTTCTTTATGACCCACCGTCGAGGGCGCTGATCGCTCAGATAAGAAAGGATCTGTAGATAGCTGGAAAATGTGCCAGTGTTCTTCAATTTACGCGTAAAATGTCATCGAAATACACTACAGGTGATCGATCACCTACAGTGGTGCAGCGTTTCTGTGAAGAACTGCACACTCCAGAAAAACGTTTTGCGGAAGGAGAATCTGCAATATTTGTTACGGTGGAAAGTAACGCAGCACCATAGCGCGGCAAATCTTGCGGGCTTTGAAAGCAGGGAGAATTTGATCGGTTGAAAATAATGTCGATACTTGAAAGTTTCACTCTACGATTGAAGCAGATATTTTATTTGTGGATATCGACATGATAACCGATTGACCGAGGGCGTGGAGTCGCCAGGGTAGGTGTAGTCACGGAGCAGTTGATGGTTTGGGCTTGGATGGTCCAGTACTGTGAATGCTTGCCATGTAAGCAGTATGCGGGTGCCAATTCCCAATTCGTCCAACTTTCGGTTTACTTCGTCAGCAAGAGTTTATTTTCGTCACAATCAGCCTCGATTTTTTTTACCGCTTCAATTCTAAGCGTACGAGGAGCAAGGTCTTACTGTGCTCAGCGTACAACTTTGCTCACCATACGTTACGAGCCATGCGCAGGCTTCTTAGGCTTTGGACGTAGACGTAACGTAGGTGCGCAAAGTTGTGCACTGAGCAAAGTAAGACCTCGCTCCTTGTACCGAACATTTAGGTACCGAACCGGTACCGTCACATTTGACGCGTGTCAAATATCATATTTGTGCTAAAAGCTACGATGCACAAAACGTTTTGTGCCGGCAGTGTGCAGATGCGTCGCCACCTAGGAACTATTAGGTGCGGAAGTGTGACTTGTCACTTTTCGAAGGATTGAATTAAAATATTTTTTGCATATTTTTTAGTTGTTGTTTAAGTTCTCCGGCATAAGTCATGTTGTATACCAACACTCCTTGTTCTCAGGCGGCAAGTCCTGAACCCGTGCGTAGATAACTGGTAGAAAATCTTGATTCAACCGCAAACGAAGAAGGTTTTTCCACCCTTTTTCCGAATTTTTCTTTCAAGAGCGGGCAAAGGAAGATGGTAGCGAATCATATCATCGTGTGGAGCTAGGTTAGGACTCAAACCATGCCGGTTAAAAATTATGTATGCTTGTTTGCGAAGCGATATGGTCCGATCCTGGTGTTTCTAGCCTTTACTCAGAAGCTCACATATAATATACGTTGCATTGTGACACACGAGATAGGCAAAAAGGGTCCACCAGTTGGACATGATGAACAGTAGCGAAACGGAAAAGTAAGAGGAACGAAGTAACAGATTACAGATACAGTAAAACTAGCTGCAACCAGCTGAGCGTACAGTGCAAACTTCGTTCGATCAATCAATACCCTATCAACCATCAGGCAATCAAATGGGTTCATTTGGTAGTACACTTATGATCCGCCCTGTTTCTGACGTCACTTCTGACTAAGGTGGTGTCTTAGAGGATTTTTTTAAGCCCTATTGGCCCGTGTCAGTATGTAGAACAGACTGTTCTCTATCTTTCTGCCGTCTCAGTTTCTGACTCAGAGACGGAGCACACGCGTAATTCCCTTGTCGGAAATACGTTGTTCTTGATTTTGAGCCTTTGATAAGGGCGAAGGCCTGCACAGTGGTGAATGTCCGGAGAACCAGTCTTTGGACTTTCACCTACAAGCGTCTTTGTTCCCCTTTGAAAACAAATGTGGTGTACAGAGTAAACGACGAATCAACACGACAAATCACTTGTTCACCACGACAAATCAATTGTTCATCACGACAAATCAATTGTAATTCCCGCGACAAATCAACTGCGAATTACAATTGACTTGTCGTGGTGAACAATAGGTGGTGCAGAGGTGGTATCAGGAGACTACGGTGGCAAAAGGTGGTGTGCGGAGTCAATGGTGGTTATTGGGGGTGTACGGAGACTCTCCAGTTCATAGTTGCGCTAAAAGTTGCTAAGCTTCCATGTTTGCGAAGCGATATGGTCCGATCCCGGTGTTTCTCGCCTTTACTATCCTGCGCACAGGTATGCTGAAAGCTAACAAAAACAGCTTCACTAATAACGTGACTATCACATGTAGAAATTCACGCCTGTTCCAAGTTATACACCCCAGCATAGAGTGCGTTCTCTTTCTGGTGGAGGGCAGTATCAGCATACTGCGTTGGTCGAAAGAAACGTTTTTCTTCTTCAACTTTGGAACGTGACGCTGGGATAGATATCATCGGAGGAACTGGAACTGAAACTGAATGTAATGCTAGCAACTTGGGAAAAGCTTTCGTAGTACTAGAGGGTTTGGTGCAGTTATCATTGACAGTGACATATTTGAACCCACGACTTACAAAAATACTTCTTATAGACATACGTACATCCACACAGCGGTGACTCGACGGTGAAAAGAGACGAGTTCCAGGGTTCTTCTTTTGGTTTAGATGTGTTATTTCTGATGTCTTCTCCGAAAGATTCACCAACAGTCGTCTGTTTCCTCTTCTGCCGTTTTTGTCTGCTTGTGTTATTTGTAAGCTGTAATGGTCGCACACTTTTACTAGGGCACGCTGCGCGTATGTTCCCCCGTGATCGTGTTTTCTCTTCGGTTCTTGCTGCACATGTTTAAGGGAATGAAGGTCTGACAGCAGGGCTCTCGAGCATGATTTCGCAATCCACACCGTGCGATAGAGAGAACATCACTCTATCCAGCGATGCTTGATACTTATGGAAAACGACTGCGAGAAAAAATTACGAAAAACGTTTTGTAACGAGGAACTGGTGAGAAACTTGGATTGACCGGTCGGTTAGTCAAAAGTGCCCTGGTCCTTCTGTGCCTGGTCCTTCTGTGCCTGGTCTTCCTGTGCACGAATAAGCATCCTTGATCGACCCATTATTAACCAGTATCTGCCGGTTAGCTTTGTCCATGCGGCACCTTCTAGCCCCGTCGACCCGAAAATTCCGGAACGACCCGCGATCCGGATGGAAACCATCGACCGAGCTGTGTACCGAGTATATAGCCGGGCGTCTGAGGTATTTGTGTTCGGGATTTCCAAGGTGGGAACAAAGCGTGCACTGTGCAGATGTCCGACTAAAGCATATGGATGTTTGTTCGTGTTCTGCCGATCTACATAGGGTTGGGATATTGCGAAGCCGTTCTGTGTTTTCGGTGATTCCGATTAATTCGCTGCGAAAATCACCCGACCAACGCTGGCTGCACCTTCCGCGGGTGGTTTACCCAGACTAGCCCAGTGAAGAATCGAAAGCACAAAACGGCTTTGCAAAGTCAAGCACAGCCATACAAGTGTTGCTGAAGGGGGCTCTGCTGGAGCGTCAAACACACTGACTGGGCGATTGATTGATTACCTCCCGCTAACAAGTGGGTAAAACCAATATTCTCACGTCACACGAACTAGACCTAAGCTAAAGTTGAATATTACGCATTTGTCAGACACAGCACGTTCCAGCCAAGTTGTCCCTCGTGAATTTTCATTACCGTGTCAAAAATTTGGATCTACAGTCCGGTCGTTCGAAATCTGTACCAAATTTTCGGATTTCTAAACCTCGAAAATCGTTCAACGTTAACCCCACTGCTCGCCATGCTCACACAGCCGGTTGTTTGCGACTTGATTACCTGATTACTCCAGTTAAAGAACGGTGAAATGCATGTGTTATGTGATTTTGTCATTCAGCCTGGCACGCAGTATGGTGGATGTATGGCGAGCCCTAAACTGAAATCCGAAAATTTGGTACAGATTTCGAACGACCGGACTGTACACGTTTTGCCCCATCCCAACCCGTTTTCGACGCTTTAACTTGTGCTCTATAGGATAGGGGTCCACCGGTCCAGGGGTTCAGGGGCAAATGACTGTGCCTCCTGGCTCCTCCTAGGATCGTGATAAGTACTTCACATGGGTATCTCCACATGAGAATGCGTCCAAAGGACTTTCGCTTGCATTTCGCTTTTGCGGTACGTATTTCCCATTGATTCCTTGACATGCGTCGACGGTAGTCTCAGCGAGACTATAGGAGAGCCTTAATCTTCGGTAGATACTGTGAAAACCCGCTGCGTCCGCGCAGTACGGAACGATGCCCCCCCCGTAGGGGGTTGAACAGGCAGTAAAGCCGGACCGGGTCTCTGCTTCACGTGTACGATGACGTTTTGCGCGGACACAGCGGGTTTTTACAGTACTGTACTCCCGCGATACACACGCCATACTCGTACGTACGTCAGGAATGTGCACCTCCCGGGGGCAGAAAATTTGAACTTTATTGAATCAATAATCAGTCGAAAAGCTGTACTCTAAAGAGGAATCTTCCGCCACTTCGTCACCACTGTTCTCTTCGATCGAACTAAAGCTAAATTCCAATGGCGCTTCATCATTCTCTACAGAAGTTTGTTCATTAGCAATCATATATGTTGGTTCAGGTAGAATTTGAGCCCCCACGAACGCGTTCTCGATTGTTTCTGGATTCACATCTGCCCAAGCTTGAGACACGAAGTCGATGAAGTCCTGTCGGGAGGGTTTACGAAGGTATCCTTTACCTGTCAACTCTGCTCGTTCTTTTCGCCATTCATGATACGCTCGCTTCAGGTTAGCCTTAAATGGAGCGTTTATGCCCACGTCTAGCGGCTGATAAGTGCCAGTCATTCCTCGAGGAATGAAAACTTGATCGACGTTCCTGCTTTCTAGAAGTTCTCTGCTTTCGAATTTCAGATGAGCTGCAAAATGGTCTCGAATGAGGTACAAGGTGTTCTGAGTATCTTCCTCGAACGACTGCTTTATCCATTCGTGATCGATCCTCGAATTCCACCAAGCAGTACGCGTACTGAAAACGCGAACGTTATCAGGAATTTTCAGTTTTCCTAGAATGTTCGCCGACAACTGTCCAGTCTTCACGCCGCCTTTGAAGACGATGGCAGCAGGAAACTTCTGTCCGTCTCCCGTTACAGCAAGCCCAACAGTAAACCGTTCCTTTTCCCCTGGAGGTTGAATGACGTGCACTTGCTTCACTCCAATAGGAGACAACGTCTTCCCGTAAGTATTTTGCAGAAGAACGCTTGTCTGGTCGAAGTTGATGATCCGGCTAGGATGAGTATTGTTTACGCCAAAAATTTCCTCTACGCGTTCCATGAAGACATGTTCTTCAAGCTGTAAGAACAGATCTTCAGCTAAACGTTTAAATTTCGAAAATAAGAAAGCCTGACAGAACATCAAGATTTTGGTACAAAAGCAAACTATTGTTGTACCTCATCCGCTGCCGTCTTCGTCGTTTTTCTGCTCACTTTTGTTGTTGCCCGATAACTCAGACGGTATCGCTTCTTCAGGCTATATATCCAACCGTTTGATACCCTGAAATTTTTCACGTTCAAATCTTTCGCGATTTGCGCTGCCCACTTTCGAAGGTCGGAGTCGCGTACAGGTAAGCTGACGTTTCTAGTCTTGATCACCTCGTGGTACACTCGCTTTTCCACATCTTGAAACATGGGTTTTCTGCGGCCTTTGAAAGTTCCTTCCGGTAGCTTTTTTCTGAAATATTGTCATCATAAGAGACAACTCCATTTCAAAATATTTGATCATCGAAGTCACTCACTTCCAATCTCTGATCGTTGTCCTTGGAATTTTCACCACCTTCGCGTAAGACCACATCGACATCCCGCTTTCCGCCATAGCTCTCAAGTTCCTTACAGCTTCCGATACTCTGTACACCGAGCGGGTTCTAAATGTCCCCATTATGATAGGCAAAAAAGGTAGAGTTCAAGGGAGGATACCAAAGTAAAGCAGTGTTCAGACTCTTTCACCGGAAACACAGAAAACAGAAATTCAACAGGTCAAAAGAACAAGCTGATCAGACAATCAGCTCAGTTAACGCTACGGTACTTTTTTACTTGCAGTACTACTTTTCCTAATACAGAGGGAAGTATGGCGTGTGTATCGCGGGAGTACAGTAACTGAATGTCGTTCACCCCAGCTGATGACTGTAAACGGTAACGCATGGACCACGTGATGTGACGTCAGTGTACATGATATTTCATATGTGATATTACATGGCATGGCATATATCATGAAATATGACACGACACATAACGTGACTTGAAAAAAATCCAAAGAAATCTGGAAAAATTCCAGAAAAATTCGGGGAAGGTACAGAGCGCTTCCACTGCGTGCCGCTTGTAAAACTGATCCAAACTTGAATTGACACATTGTGAGCCGGGCAAACACTTTAGTGTAATGACCACGCTGTCACATGCATGGACGTGGTGACTCTGTCGATCGTACCAGTGTACCATCGACAGGGAAAGCGCCTCGTCCACCCCCAAAAGGATTACCTACGGTGTGTAATGTGAACTAGTAGTTGCTGAGCGTGCTCATCTCACACACCGTTGTTTTTCAGAGTGCCATTCGACGTTCTGAGCTAAAGCGAAAAACCCAGACAACCTTTGACGCGTTTTGTAACAGGTTGTGGAACGTATAACCGTGCAAAATGTCAGCGAGATGTTGTGAAGCCTGTGGATATACTTAGGAAAAACGGGCAGGAAAGTAATGCAGTACAGGTCAAAGCCCGCTTTCCAGTTCACTATGTTTTGCATACATTTACTCTTGAGTGCTCAGCAATTTAGAAGTTTTCTGGAAAAACCACGCCCTGAAAGCATGATCCTTTGCCCAAGTTAACACCGGATCTGCGTATCCTGTCGTTCTTACACCGTGTACGAACGACAGGGATGCAGGTCAGAGCATGGACTGTCTGTTCATCTTAAGGACGGGTCGGCTGTCGTCTAGCTCAGAGAAGTTCTAGAATACCCCAAAAAAGTTCACTATCCCAAAAAATCCCAATATCCCAGAAAACTTCCAGAAAAACTGGGAGAAAGTCCTAACCGTTCCAGTGCGTACCGCAATGTCAGATGAGGTACGATTCACCCCTTGGAACGGAGAGGAATTCCTGGAAAGGAACGGAATATGGAGAGGAATGGATCTTGGAATGCACAAACTTAATGAAAGCTCAAGTGCGTAGCACGTTTGAGACAAATTCAAAAGCACGGGACAGCGAGCCCCTCGCCACAATGTGTTGGTCTGTGTTAACCATACCACTAACTTACCACAGCAACATTCTCATCACTGTGATCAGCCATGGAACGAAAGATCAAGTATTATCTGACCGAAAGTACTGTTAACAGAGTTGCCTAATCGAGAATAGATTCTTCTGACTGAACGGCGATACGAGTACAGTAGTTAAGTTTCTACGATCTGGTGAGCAGTCTGGTAACTCGCGTAATATCCAGGCTGAATGAAATCGAATTAAAGTGCCCTGGCTTAAGCATCTGTCTGAAGTTTTCTGCTTCACCTGTTCCATCCTCGAAAGCGTTTTCATATTCCTCATACTCTCCTGTAATTTTAGAGATCTTCTGAGGAAGGTACTGAACGGTGTTAAGAGATGAGCGCTCTTAATCCCAAAGCTGAAAACTGGATCTTTTCTTTCCCTTGACTGATGTGTGGTTATGCGAAAATCTTTCGGACTCGAACCCTGGGTTTCGCAATCTCTGTAATTACCATGACGATCATCACAGTGGACGGAAGTCTATTTGTATGGACTATCCCTAGTCTTTTCCAGCTGATCTTCTGCCTCCAGCTGAGCTTTTGCCATCTTGGATCTGCCACTCATGATGAGCACCCACGACGGATTTCCGGAAAGGCCAATGAGATCGTTTGGCGGAGGTGGCGATGCATCGGACTCAGTGTACAGAGTAAGTCTACCAAGTTTATGTTTCGTGTTTAGCCTTGGTTCAGTAGCAGTACTGTAGATCGTAAACGGATCGGCAGATTAGATAGCGGGGCTTTGACAGGAAGAGACACTTCTCTCCGTCACGGTGACAGGATGACGTGAGTATAGGCTGAGACATAATAAGGGCTCGTTTGCGCGTCGCGGAAGCTTGAAGGAAGGAATCATGGTGCTTCTTATCAGACCCTCGAAGCAACGGCACTTATGGCAGCACCTGCAGGGCATTCGTGTTATCAAAAGAGAAAACAGCTACAAGTGCTGCCGTGTTCTGCTCGAGTACATAATAAGAGAGAAGGTTCCAGTGCGAATAACGAAAAGCTAGCTTTCAGCGTTTGCTTTCTTCGTGGGGGAAACTACTGCCTTTCTCGCGGATAGCCTCGGCGTGCTTGCTCTTGCTCTACGACTGAGCCTGCAGAATGGGAACTCTGGCCACATCGTCGGATCCTTATGGAATTCGCGGAGTAATCTACAGCGATGTTAATCTTAGGGACTGTTCGACGTTCTAATAATGTCATATATTTCTTATTTCAGAATCCGGCGACTAATATCCATCCCATGCAGCACCAAGTCTCTCGGTCGACCCGGAATAAAATTATGGGACATCGCGCTGGATTCCGGGGCTGTACCATCTGGTTTACCGGTAATATTTATCTTGTTCAGCAGATTTACAAACGAGAACGAAAAATAATACTTCGAAATGTTCGTAACAGCGTCGAGTATGTATGGTCGATTTTATATCGCGTGTAATGGTTTAACGCGAATACTACAATTTTTTGTCTGTAGGATATTCGGGTGCGGGGAAGTCGACGTTAGCCTTTGCCCTAGAGGACTACTTATGCAATCGCGGTATTCCGGCCTACGTCTTGGACGGTGACAACATCCGCCATGGTCTGAACAAAAACCTGGGCTTTACGCAAGAGGATCGTGAGGAGAATATTCGACGAGTGGCGGAAGTGGCCAGGCTGATGGCTGATGCTGGTCTCATTTGCATCACTTCCTTCATTAGTCCCTACACCAAAGTACGTTCGTAGAACGCTCTCAAATACTCTCATCGAGGCACAGTTGAATTTCCTTTTAGGATCGTGACAACGCGCGGAGAGTGCACGAGAAGGACGGTCTGACATTCCTGGAGATCTTTGTCGACGCTCCCTTATCTGTCTGCGAACAGCGTGACGTCAAGGGACTCTACCTCAAAGCTCGCAAAGGCCTTATCAAAGGTATACTCGGATCGACCTGTAACACTCCATATTTTATTATCGATATAAAGTCTGATAATAGTTTACTTCCGGTAGATTTTACGGGTGTCGATTCGGTTTACGAGCCTCCGCTCACTCCCGACCTGGACGTCCGTACAGCCGACTATAACATTGAGGCTTCGGTGGAGCAGCTGGTGCGCCTGCTGGAGGAACGGGAGATCGTGACAGCCCACACAGTCGACGTCGTCAAGGAGCTCTTCGTCCCCGCGGCCTACCAAGCGGCGGCCACGCAGGAAGCTGCTTCACTGCCCGCATTATCCATCAACACGGTCGATCTCCAGTGGGTCCAGGTGCTGGCTGAAGGATGGGCTGCACCGTTGGCTGGCTTCATGCGCGAAGACGTCTTTCTACAGTCGCAACATTTCAACAGGTGGGACTTTCTCGGACCGACTTCCGGTTCGGCCGTTAACGAGCCTTTCGTCGTTGTAGCTTACTGAATGGACGAGCAATCAACCAGTCCATCCCTATCGTGCTCGCTGTTAGTACAGAGGACAAGGAACGGCTGAAGGATCAGCAAGCCATCGCTTTGACGTACAATCAGAAACCAGTGGCTATTTTACGGTGTCCGGAGTTTTACGAGCACAGGAAGGAAGAGCGGTGTGCTAGGACCTTTGGCACAACTAACGATGGCCATCCTTACATTAAGGTTCATGTTCAATAATACGGGAGGTGGGCAAACAAAGTCGACAAGATTGTCTTTCAAGTCGCGCACGTACTCAGTGGGGTTGCTGCAAGCCTGCGCCACTTGAGGAAGCGATCTTGGCGAATTTAGGTGTTTTCCCAAGTGGCGCGCGTTTCGAGTGTTGTCAACTGGCAGTGTGCACCACTTGCAGAAGCAACCTTGTGTTACTTCACCAGAAATTACCAAAGTGTCCTGTCTAGAAGTTAGAACAAAAAAGAACTTGAGGTTTCGCAGATGATCATGGAGAGTGGGGATTGGCTAGTCGGTGGTGAGCTGGATGTTCTGGAGAGAATTCGCTGGAACGATGGGTTGGACGAATATCGTCTGACACCCAACGAGCTCCGAAAGAAATTCCATACTCTCGGGGTAACTCTTTCTGCAGTGCATCTCCTTCCTTTCTTTCTTTCCTAGGTTGAGTTTTCGGTGTCAACGTTTTTCTGCGGTTGCAGGCCGACGCGATTTTTGCCTTCCAATTACGGAACCCCATCCACAACGGCCACGCATTGCTGATGCAAGACACTCGGCGACAACTACTGGGTCGCGGCTACAAGAATCCCACACTCCTTCTCCATCCTCTGGGTAACTTAAATGTTTCGTAAACTGTTTGAATATTCAGCTGCTCAGTGAGCTGAAATTTTAAGCGTATCCAGCAAGTATTCTGAATTCCCAAATATCTTTTCATTGATGTACAGGTTTCAACAGTAAATTCTGTTCGCAGGAATCAGAAGGTTTAATCCTTCTCTCCAATTTTTATTGTGAGAAAGTGTCGTTAAGCAGGGTAATATCCCGATGGGATCTAGAACGTGTTGCGAAGGCGCTGGAGGCGAATGATCAGTCTTACTATGACCAACGCCGCTGGCAGTTGAGTAATGTTTGTATCAGGTTAATTAAACTATGATTTGTCTGCAGGTGGATGGACGAAAGACGACGACGTGCCACTAGATGTCCGCATGCGACAGCATCATGCCGTCCTGGACGAGGGTATTCTCGACCCCAAGTCGACGGTGCTGTCTATCTTCCCGTCGCCAATGCTCTACGCTGGTCCCACGGAAGTGCAGTGGCACGCCAAAGCTCGCATGGCGACCGGTGCCAACTTTTACATTGTCGGCCGAGATCCTGCTGGCATGCCGCACCCGGCAACCAAGAAGGATCTCTACGTGGCTACCCATGGCTCAAAGGTAACACTTCTCACACATGAAATGAAACAAAGTAAAGTGAAAGAATGAAGTAAAAAATGATAAATAGTACGTCGGCAAAAACCTTCTCCCAGATCGTTACTTCACGTGGCGCACCTTTGTGTTGTTGTTGGCTTAGAGAGTGCGCCACTTTGAAAATTTTTGAGGTTGTCTTCTCGATTGGCGCACATTTTAACTGGTGGAGAGCGTGCATCACTTGAGAAAATGATCTAAGTGATCTAAGAAAATGATCATTTGCCGAAGTCCCAAGAGCATCAGTGAATTCATAAAATCAAATTAAAGTAAAGAATGGGTGTGTCGACTGCGATACTGAAATGGTCTCATCCAGGTGTTGACCATGGCGCCGGGTCTGCAGAACCTGGAAATCATTCCCTTCCGAGAAGCCTCCTACAACACCAAGAACCAACGGATGGAGTTCTTTGATGCTCAACGCAAAGATGAATTTAACAATATCTCCGGGACCAAGATGCGGCAGTTCGCCCGTGATGGCGTGACGCCGCCAGCGGGTTTTATGGGCCAGTCGGCCTGGAATATCCTGGCTCAACATTACCAATCGAAAAACTGATTTAATACATTCAATGATATTTCTTTCTGGACGTGTTACGCTCTCTGTTCCACGATCTATACATTTAATCTCGGTGACAACGAATCTGCTTCTGGAGTATTAGCTAATTATTTTCATTCCATGACGTTCGTGAGTCGACGAGTCCTTCCTGGTTTGCTTGTTTTGATCGAAGCTGTCTGGCAGTTTTCCAGCGTGTCTATTCACTATTGCATCGTTTTAATTTCCTCGATTATTCTCGTTTTATCTATGCTGTTTACACTTTACAGATGTCATCTGCCGTCCTGCGCATGTCAGAAATAAATTATCGGAGCTCTTGTGCATTTCGCAGTGTAATGGTCTACAGCGGTCGATGACGACCGTATTACTGGGAAAAATGCCAGAATACACGATAACCTCCCTTAATTCCCTTTCTCACTTTAGAAACTGACGCTTCGAGCGACACGCTGCCGATGGAAGCTTTTAGCAGATAACCTAGTCATACCACATCGGAACACAGTACATTGCAAGAAAGAAGAAAAAACCAGCGAAAAAGAAGTGCCGAAACCGTGGATTGAACACGGGACCTTTAGATCTTCAGTCTAACGCTCTCCCAACTGAGCTATTTCGGCGTATCTGATCTCACTTTGGACTTTCACCAATGAGACGATTTTGCATTATGTCACAAGGACACGGATTTCGCAACCCGCTGTTTTTTCCCCATCTCATTTTGCTTTCTCTCAAACTCGGAGTGAACTGGGTAGTCCTTCTTCCGCCGTGCTGCAGTTCTTGTTGTCTTACTGGCATCCTGTGCTTTTTGCATCTCGCAAAGATGGATGAGGGAGAAGGCACGATGGAGCCGCAGGATTCGTACCTCCAGATCCGACTACACACGAAGTCTCCTCGCTTCGCAGTCACCGATATTCCTTACTCCATCCCCACTACCACAGCCTCTTCAGACCTTAACCTGTTGGTCAATCAGCTTCTTGGAGGTAATTACTCTGAGAATACATGAATATTCAGTTGTTTCGCGAATGGTGTGTTTAGGCTGTCCAGCTGATCGACTCTATTTTGCAGAAAGCGCTGTCGAAAACTGGATTCCTGTCGACTTTGACTTCCTCATCAACGGGGATATTCTCCTTACGTCCGTCGGAGAATATGTTCAACAGCAACAAATTTCTTCCGTGAGTGATTTGGTCTCGAAATTTGCAGGAAATCTTGAGGAAAATAGGAGTCTTTTACTACCGATTTGCTTCACGGCGTCATGAGATTTGGAATGATCAATTACGTGTGTTTTTCGAATATTCGTTAACGTCATGCGTCAGTTCATCTGATTGTGTACCGGCTGTGCTTGATTGATTTCCATTGATCTGCTCACTTGATTTCTTTGTAGGAAAATGTGATTTCCATTGAATATATCGAGCGTGCGCCAGCACCTGAGCCTGACCGTTCTTTGGAGCATCGAGACTGGGTCTCAGCTGTTCATTCCTTTGACGATTACATCCTGACGGGTGCCTACGATAACTCGGTGCGGGTATGGAACTCCCGCGATGGACAGTTGGTCCTCAGCCACGCCGCGCACACAGCGCCCATCAAGGGCGTCTGCTGGACAACTTCTTCCTCTTTCCTAACCGCCTCCCATGACCAGACAGTGGCTCTGTGGAATATCGACGAAGGAGGGAAGAACGTATCGCCCAGAGCCTTCTTCCGGGGACATGCAAACAGCGTTGACGCCCTATCCCTCAGTCCAGACAGAAAGAAGGTATTTTTCGCTAAATATTCAAGAAATTCAACACAAGCCAAGCCTGCGCTTTCTCCTGGTAGTTCTGTTCGGTTTCTTGGGACAAGACGTTGAAGATATGGTCGCTGGAGGACGACGCTACAGAAGAAATTGCCGCACCTGCCGATAAGAAGTTCAAGGGCGAGAACAGGAAGAATCTGACGAAGGTATCGCATTCCTCAGTGTTTTTGGCTGAATAATGCGTAACGTAGGAAAAACGAGAGTTGAGTATGCTTACCGAGGTCCCGTTTGTCGCAGTCACTGCCGGCAATGTTCATTCATCCGTATTCATTCATCCGCTGGTGTATCGTAGACGCCGGAGATGACGTTGCCAGGACACAAGGAAGCCGTCTCGTGTTGTGCCTGGACAGGAAAGACTGAGATCATCACGGGTAGCTGGGACCATTCCATCCGCATATGGGACGTGGAGTTGGGCGGCGTCAGCCGACAGCTGGACAGCTCCAAAGCCTTCACTTCCTTGTCCTACTCTTCCTTGAATCGCACAGTAATTAGCGGATCTTCTGATCGCCTTATAAGACTGTACGACCCTCGTTCCCATGGTAAGCAAACTCTGTCACAGAGATTCATATTGGAACTCCGCGTAGACGTTCGACCAGATTATTTTTCCAAGTGGCGCACAATTTCAGCTAATACAACCGAGAACGTGCGCTACTTGGGGAAAAGATCTGGTCGAGTTGGTTTTTTTTGCTATCCCAGATGGCGCACGTCTCTAGTGATGTTGGCCGGAAGTATTCGCCACATGGAATTTCGAAGAAACTTGTGATGAGACTTCGCGTGCTTTTGCAGAAGGATCCGTGGTGAAGCTCGGCTTTCTCTCGCACTCGGGATGGGTGTCGTCAGTCGCGTGGAGCCCGAATAACGACCACCTCTTCATCAGCGGATCGTACGACAAAGTCATGAAGATGTGGGACGCAAGAAGGTAAACTAACTCCTCCTTGTGGTTTTCTGGGTCTCTGGCCACATCGCTCAGTGAATTTCCAGGAAGCTGGATATCATGACGGGGTGTTTTCTTGCAGTCCGAAAGCTCCACTATACGACATGGCTGGGCATTCTGACAAGATCCTATGCTGTAGCTGGTCCGACAGGAACCTTCTGCTCAGCGGTGGAGCTGACAGTGCGCTGAAAGTGTTCAGCGCTGCAAGAGTCTGAAAGTTCTTTTTCGAATTTTCTCAAGTCCGCGAAAAGGGAAATAAAGTACTGTGTATTGTTCTCCCAGCGTTTTCTGTTTCGTGATGGTGATTTACGCAGTTTCGACCTGGTGGTTGCCAAGTACGCTGAAAGGGAATGGGTGAAATTTGGAGCAGGATAAACGGATTTTCTGAGGACGATCAGACTGGGGTTTTCTGACTTTAACGAATGTGGATAATGCTAGCGAAATGATTCTGTTAAATTGGAGATCAAATGACGATGGTGGAGTCCCCCAATCAGTTATTTCTCGCAACAAATAAGAAGTCTAAATTCAGCACTGAAAACTCTCATTTGCAATCCCTTGATCTCGGTTCGGAGCCGGAAGAGGTGAGGTCCGACATTACTGATCGGACAGGCAGTGTGGCCTCCCAACCGCCTATTCCTTCGCCTCTACCTGCCGTTGCGCCTCTGACCAACTCTACCCCTGTAAACGGTCAACATGACAGAGGTAACCGTAACACCTGACCCAACTGCGATTAATCCTAGCATATGAGAGGCCGGCAAAGTAAACGTACAAGATCGTCATTTCAAGTGACGCAGGCGTTCAGCCGATGATAATGCAAAAGCGCGTCACTTACGATGACGACTGAATACTATTCGTACGCTCGGCTTGCCTGTGATTTTGGAAATGTTTGAAATTTATCTCTATTTTTCACCTTCATTTTTTCTCGCGTTAGGCCATTTGGCTGTATCCGTGCCGTCACCAGAAGTCTCCACTTTCAAGTCCAGTAAACCGCCATCCATGCCCAAAAATAGTTCTCAGAAGGCAAAAGAGCTACCTGCCGACCTGCAGAAGGAAAATCAGGAGGCGCGGCCCGAGCCCGCGAAGGATGAACCCGGCACGCGACAGAAGAAACCTACCGATCTTACAAACCCTCCTCCAAAAGCAAGCTCATCTCCAGCGCAAGCTAAGGCGCTGGCGGATGCTCGACGAGACAGCAAGTCGGGTGCGCGGGAAAGGGAGGACGGCGAGATCCTAGTGGGAACGATGGCGGGCAAAAACTGGCTCATCGAACGGCGCATTGCTGCAGGCTCCTTTGGAACTCTGTTCATCGGCAGGCACATCCACACGCTGGAGCCTGTGGCCATCAAGGCCGAACGCATGGACTCGTCGTACCCGCAGCTCCATCGCGAGCGTAAGTTCTATCAGGTCTTGGGTGGTGGTGTCAATGTGGGCGTGGCACCTGCCCAGCCCGGCATACCCATCATTTACTATTTCGGTGAGTGCTCCACCGGACACCACTACCAATTGCTTATCATGGAGCTTCTCGGTCCCAATATCGAAGACCTCCTACAAGCCTGTGGTGGCAAGTTCGCTGTCAAGACGACCTGCATGCTGGCTATTCAGCTGCTGGATCGGATGGAATACATCCACTCTAAAGGTACTGATCCACGTCCATGCTATACTCCGTACTCCTCATGTCGAACCATCTCTGTCTTGACAGGTATATTGTATCGGGATATTAAGTCGGAGAATTTCTTGTTGGGAAGGAGAGATGGGCCGAACGCCAACACGGTCTTCATCGTCGACTTTGGCTTGTCGAAAGAGTACATTAACCCGGTTTCTCGACAACATGTCCCTTTCAACACCAAGAAGGGCTCAGTGGGCACTCCACGCTATATGTCTATCAACGCTTTGCAGCATCATGAACAAGGTCAGAAAGAATAGGATATTATCCTCGCTTCCTTTCATGAACTGCTCCATTGCTGTAGGTCGTCGCGATGATTTGGAAGCTCTGTCCTACCTTTTTCTGTATCTGCACATTGGCCACCTTCCTTGGCAAGGCTTGCCTGGTTCGACGTTCGCCGAGAAGTGCAAAAGGATATTGGAGAAGAAGCTCAAGCTGGGCGTTGAGGACGTGTGTAAGGGTGCGCCGGTGGAGTTCTGCAAGTTCATGAAGTACTCCAGGACGCTGGAATACGAAGAGAAACCCGACTATAACTTTTGCCGGCAGCTCTTCCATGATATGATAGCCAGGGAGAAAGCCACCTTCGATCATGTCTATGATTTTCATGGAGAAAGGGTAGCTGATTTTTGGAAAACGCGGAACAAGCTGTTAGGCAGCTTAGGACCCCTGCCAGAAGACCTACAGGTACACACGAGCGCGCGTAACTCGTTCAGCTCATTCGAGACGTCGAAAAGTAAATTCACCCAGTTGATTTCCCAAGTGGCGCACTTTGTCTCCCAGCAACAGTAAGAACGTGTGCCACTTCAGATGAACCGTTTGGCCGTTTTGTTTACGACAGGTACACAAAAGTCTCGACCAGGGCCGTGTCCTGCACGCCTTTGTTGGCCATTCCTGTAGAAAAATGGCAGATCACTGTTGGCTTACGAGCTAAACGGAGCTAGGTGACTTCGGTGCTGTGATCTGACCATGAATCCTTACGGGCATGTTGCTTGATTTCAGACGAGAATAGAGCTGGCTAGAAGGTACGACGGACAGACAATGGAGGCAGGTGGTGGTCGGAAGTCGAAAAACGCGGGGGCGGCTTCATCGCGCAACGTCCGCAGTGATCGAGCAGACCCGATGAACGGTGTCGGGGATGTCTTTGATTCTAGGATCAAGCCGCCTTATAACCAAGCCACGCTGCGGACACGCCAAAAAGCTAAGAAGGGCTGCGCTGGCTGTTTGTGTTGTTGCTCTTTCAGAAACAAAAGAAAACATTCCGATACGGGCTTCAGTGGCAGCACCCAAGATGTCAGTCAAACTAAACGAGCTAGTTTCGACCTTTAGTTTTCTCCCTTGGATTGCTGTTTTTTCCATTATTTCCTCTCTACTGTAAGTTAGTCCAACCAGTTTTTCTACAGTGCATTATCCCGCGCTTAACATTAAACTATGCTTCTGACACGCCGCAAGAAGGAACGAGCCATAAAGATGGCGCTTGACCAGGTGCGCAGTACTGTAAGACCAGATCCCGCCAGGGCACTTTTGACCGCCAGAGTAGTCGGTCGAAGTTTCATCAGACGTCCTTGCAGGAAAACATTTTGCGCACGTTTTCGTGTAAACATTTCACATGATCAATTAGCATCACTACTGTAGACAGAGCAATATTTTCCCTGACGTATGTGCTGTAGGTTGCGAAGTTGTGCTCGGGAACCGCGTTGCCAGGAACTTGAGTTCTCTGGCTTCCTTCTACCTTAATCCTTAGACCTTAGTCTTAGCCATCTATGTTACATACTTCATGATGGGTCATAACAGAGGCTTTCTAACACCAAAATCCGTATACTTTGTTGACTGTCCGTCGATACGCTTGGTAATCTGTGTCGACGAACAGACAACAAAGTAGACTGGTTTGGTGTTAGAAAGACTCTATTACTGTATGTCCCATCATGAAGTATCTACCATAGATGGCTAAGATCGGGAAAGTTTCCTACTCCAAAGTTTTTTAATTCCAAGTTCGGCTATACTAAAAGTGTAACTCTGTGTGTTCAAACCGAGCGTGGCTAAACAGTACAATACTGGCAAACCAGCGAAGCTAGGGAGCGCGACAGCAGTGTTATTTTACTATGACTTTTGGAATTTTAATTCCTATTACGATCATTAAAATTCTACCAGGCTCCATAATTTTAATTGCAGGAAACGGTTCTCGTAGAATTGTCTATTATCTATTAATTTTACTTACGTTAGCAGCAGCAGCAGCAATTTTAATTATTTTAATTGCAGGGCAATGGAAACTGGCACGTTTCACGCCATGCTGGAGCACTGTTAGCTCTTCAGTCGTTGAATCAATGCACCGCAGCATAACAAAACGCACAATTCACGGTGCGCGAAAACAAAACTATGTGGTGCTCCATCGTTTTCCATAACCCGGTGCGCAAACTGAGCTTGTACGTAGTACCTAGGATACTTTTCGCGGATGTTGCCTGATGTCAAACAGTAGAAATGATGCAGAAAAACCGATCCCATCCGGCTTCCAGAAGCTGTCGTTTATGGAAAAGGAATCCGTGCTCGGTGATGGGACAAGTACCCGCTCTGGAGACGAGAACGCCGCTGCCATGCACACTGGCAGGACATGGGAATCGGACGGACTGCGTTTGGCTACGGTATGACGATCCCGTTTGATCAGGTCGCTTCTCGCCGTCGTTCGCCCGAGCTCGGAGATATCAGCTACAAGGTAAATACCTCACTCTCTGGAACTCGAAATTGCTGACTAAGGACTACCTCGAGCTTAATGACTGTCACAAATAGCGCGTCACAAGACACGTCAGTAAGCAGGAAGGAAGGTCGAATAGCGATCTCGCGGATTTCACTACGTAAGCTGGCCGGTACGTATTGTCAGTTAGCTTGGGTCTGGAGACATTTTCGATGTGTTTAGGTGAACATTCCAGTTATCCGATGGCAAACTACTGCTTCATCTTACAGGACTGCAGCGGAAACTGAACTGCAGCGGAAAAGAAACATCCTTTCCCCACCTTTATAGAGTTTTTCTTTTCCATTTTGACTGTGGTGTTGCGGTCTTGAAGAAAGTCTCTCCGAGTTCGGTTCACATGGCGTCTTTTGATTTCGGGTTTTTGTTGCTCAGTTCTGTAAAATTTTGAAACTATCTTGTTATTTTATGAAGGGCTTCGTGATTTTGGACATTTCGATGAAATCAAATTTCCCTCCGAAAATCATGTTTTTCACCTTTCCTTTAGCTAGAAAAGACAGCAGAATTAACGCCTGGATTATGCAGATTTTTTTGTAAACAAATAATCGTAAACACCTATCAGGCGTCTTCGGCTTCCGGTAGCGATACTCCATCTCTTCCAACTTAATTTTTTACCGCTTATCTAATAAACCATTAATCGGATTTCAAGACGGTGGTTAACCGATGTGTACTGTATTTCCTCTACGGTTCTGCATAGTCACGTGACAGGCCCGTAAACATTACCTGCCGGGTATAGAAAAACTACTATATCGTCAATCAAAGGCTCGTCAATCAATTTCCACACAGTTACGCTTTATTCTTCTGTGAATGAACCTTCCATCGAGCTGAAACTACACTCGAAAGAGGCCTCCAAATCCTCAGGACTATCCATAATCTCTTCCTGTCCAGCTAACATGTACAAAGGCTCTGGCATAATATTAGCTCCAACAAAAGAATTTTTTACCGTAGAAACCTTGATTTCGTCCCAAGCTTCCGAAACAAAATTGATGAAGTCCTTGCGGTTCGGCTTCTTCAAGTACCCACTCTTGGTAACAGCGGTGAGATCATCCCTCTAGACATGGTAAGATCGCCGCAAGTACGATTTAAAGGGAAAGTTAACACCTAGGTCGAGAAGTTGATAGGTACCAGTGAGTCCAGCGGGAATGAACACCTGCTCAATACCCAGATTTTCCAGTAGGAGCTGACTTTCGAAACTCCCATGAGCTGGCGCACGATCGCGGATCAGGGTTCCACCATCGTGTCTTTCGTCGAATGTTTCGCTGATCCAAAACTGATCAAAAGCCGAATTCCACCACCCCGAATGAGTACCGAAAATGCGCACGTTCTCGGGCATCACCAACTTGTTTAGGATTCTTGGCGACAGCTTTCCGGTCTTCTTGTTGCCTTTGAACACAATGGAGGGGGGCAATTTTATGCCGTCGGCGCAAATCATGAGGCACACCGTGAGGCTTTCGGGATCTCCTGGAGGCTGGACAACTCGAACTTCTTTCGCACCTTTTGGAGAAAGCGTCTTCTTATACGTTTTCTGCAGTCTGACAGAAGTCTGGTCCATGTTCATGATGTAAGGATGAGGTTGATTTAGGGAGACAGCTTCAAAAATCCTGTGAAAGAAGGATTCTTCCTGGATCTGCAGATAGGAAAAGCGAATGGCAGTTTAATTTGCGTGTATCGTCACTAATCGTAATGCAACAGCAAGTAACACGGCTTCAAAAAAATTTCATAACATACACACATACACACATACCCACCGTAATAAGCAGACCTCTTACCTTGTCTTCGTCCGTTTACGCGAAGTTTCGGCCAATCTTCGCTGTGACTGTCAAAACTATTCCACGTCGCTTTCTAAACTTCTCCACCCATCCTTTCGAAGCCCTAAACCCGGTGATTCCTAGCTTGACAGCAGCGGCGAGAGCCATTCTTTGCAGATCGAAATCTCGAGTAGGCTTGAGCTGCGCGAGACGCTCTTCGTATTTGCTGTACACCTCAACATCGATTTCAGGGTGCATAATCTGCTTTGCGGAGTTGTTGCTGTTTTCTGGAAGCTTTCCAGACCTGAGAATGACAAAAGTTATTGGAGAAACACTAGAGGATCCGAAACAACTTGAAGCAGTTCTTACTTCCAAAGGCGCAATATCGATTCAGATATTCCAACAGCCTTGGCGTAACTCCGGATGCTTCCCTCCCACCTTTCCAGTGCAATGGCATGACGCTTGGCCTCCTCCACAGAGTAAGTACTATGAGCTTTAGAGCTCATTGCGGCAAGGAGCTCAGCAATGTGCTTCCGGTTGAAAATTCAGAAAACAATGAGCGATAAGTGACAACCTGACGGACAACAATCAAACAATCAGTCCGATGTACCGTAAATTTTTTGCGGGGTATAATTCATTTACGTGATGACGAACTGCGCAGTATCTTAGAGGGAATACACTGTCTTTCCCCTTAGAGCTGAACATGGCCAAGTACAAGGTGTACATCTTTAGTGGTAGCAACAAAGAAAGGCTGGGCACGAAATCCGTCGACAACAGCACCTTCCCGAAAGTGACTTTTCTGTCCAGCTCAAAGCTGATGCTGTTGGGAGCCCCTGTCCTCGAAGAAGCTGTACCTGGTGTGCTGGAAGAGGAGGCAGCCGAAGTAATGTCAAGAAGGCTGGAAAGGACTGGCGCTTTGACCAGTCAGCGCCTGTTTACTTTACGGATCCCACTGAATACGGTGCATCCTGTTTAGCGGTAGAGCGACGGTGAGCGCCGGCCTACAGACAAAAGCCCAGTTACGTCTAACGATGGTTTGCTTGATTGCTGGCATCTCAAATCGAATAAGCAAAGACTTTTGTCAGCCGTGTTCCCATCAACCACCCATGACTCCATCCACCACAGATCACGGCTGCGTGCGGCTGGTTCGAGGCAGAATCCTAGCTACGGTGAGCAATTAGATCAAAAATGCTTTTCTGACCTGACAGCTATTCTGTTCTGATTAGAAACTGTTCGCTTCGCCTTCGGCTCGCTCGCAGCTTGTCAATGATGTGGAAAAACAGAAACGGATAGCGTAGAAGAATGACAATGTAAATGTTGAAAGCTATGCTCAGTTCGGAATGAATAAACCTCGTAGGCTCGTTCCAAACATGGTGCACTCACAATGGAATCTCAAACTGTGCAAATTGAAACCATTAGATAACTTTAATTTTGTTTGATACTCACCCTAACAAGTTTTCGAAGTGTCCACTGTTACCGTCCAATTAGCGAAAAGTTTTGTCGCGTCTTAGACGGTTCGCGATTGAAGATAAAATATTTTGAAACCCGTAACCAATCGCAGTAGAACAGCCACTTTTCGATCTTTTGTGAGGTTACTCCGTTTTTAATAGTATTATTGCTCTACCTGGATTATTTCCTTTCAGTAGCTAGTTGATTTAGTCGATCTTTTCCGTTTTGTGCTTCTCCAGATCAGATTTCTAGCAACCGGCAGGAACTTTTGTGACACTTGAAACGATAATCTCATACACTTACAGCGGTTTCGTGCGGTGATATTTTATAAGACCCAATTGGCTACTTCGGTGATTTTTTTCTGCGTAGCTTTTTGTCAGAAACTGATAGCTCTACTTCTTATTAGCTTGACGAATTAGTATTCGGTGCGCCAGCTCAGAGTGGCGTTAGGTGGTGCCTGCGATCTACAGCCAATAAAATTCGGGAACTGGACAGACGCTGTTTTATGGTGAGCTGCTTCAAAATGACACTATCCCACCCCCCGCCATTTTCCACGGTTAGCCTTGGCGTGCACTGTATGATTTACACTTGGGACTTCTGTTGTAACACTGCTGGTTGATTTCTCAGGACAAATACTACGGAAGTCTTTTATAGTTTCGTACATATGTAAAAGCAGTATGTTTGTGCTGTCGCACGGTCATGCAGGTGCCGGGGAAGTTCTAGAACTCGTTCGTTTGGTCACGCTAATTTCGAAAAAGTGCTGCAACAAGTTTTGGCGAAACGTGTATCCCACCAATCACTGTCTACAGATCCACATGTGGACTTCGGAAACGTACGGTTCGCTGGAAATTATCTATCCCAAAAAGGCTAGATCAGCCAAACTTAGGTGGAGTTCGAGCAGGTTTGAACCACCAAGTTTCAAACGGTGTACGGAACAGGGACTAACTTTGTTGAGTTCTTCGGTAGTGAATATCGAGAAGAGAACCACAGCAAGATTTATGTGCCAGCGCACATAGAGGTCAGGTAATGGCGCTATCTAACTTATTTGCTAGTTTGCTAAGCAATGAGCTGTATTATGAAAACATACGGGCGACACAGAAACTGACACAAAAAATCAGAATCAGAACTGCACGATAAAAAACTGAAGAAAACGACCACGTTAGCAACATCTGGGCACCGTTTCCGAATTTCGGGCAAGATTTGAACCAATTCGGACCGAAATTCGGCGAATGCCAGAGCGTACAGTGAAAATAAGTGGATAGCAGTATATATAAATTAGGATGGTTCGGCCCTACCACCGTGCTGGATGCCTCCATCCCCTACATCAGCCCATGTCTTTACAGTACATTGATTGAGGTCGTACCGCGCAACCTTATACTTGTATTGCCTTTCGTGACAGAAACAAGGTCATTTTTCCCTTCCGTAATATTACAGTATAGTACTGTTAAACTCATAGCAGCACTGGGAACTTTGCCGATCGATATAAGAGATATTACCCCGCTCGACCAAAGCAAGATATTTTGCCGTGTTACGAGGGAAAGGTTGTAAAGTTAGCCACCCCATACCGGGTTTGTAAAGTTAGCCGTTCAAGTTCGCCTGTTCTCTACTACTCAATCCCAAACTTTTAAGGATAGATCGAAAGATAAAATAATGAGCTGTCGAATGGTAATAGGCACAGTCAACACGAGAAGTCAGAGAATCCAAGAGATCCGCAATTAAAAGAACGTTGAAATCTCATGTTAAACAGCCAAGACTGACAATCAAATAGTCAATCAAGCCATAGGCGCCACAGCCGTGGCTAACTTTACAAACCCAGTATGGGTGGCTAAGTTTACAACCTTTACCTCGTAGTGAACATTTATCTACAACAATTTGGTGAGTTTCTTTGATGATCCGGCCGTCTTTCAACTATCTCCAGCAGGATCAAATTAAGCTGCCAGCTCTTGTTATCTTTGCGACAGTAGTTGAAATGATTTGCAACCAGATCATGCGTAGAGGGATTAATTTGGTCTGGCCAATCACTCGACGGCTTTACTGCCGGCTATGCTTGGCGCGACCAAATTAATCCCTCTACGCATGATCTGGTTGCAAATCATTTCAACTACTGTCGCAAAGATAACAAGAGCTGGCAGCTTAATTTGATCCTGCTGGAGATAGTTGAAAGACGGCCGGATCATCAAAGAAACTCACCAAATTGTTGTAGATAAATGTTCACTACGAGGTAAAGG
>BDGG01000002.1:8064444-8265050 GCA_001949185.1 Ramazzottius varieornatus | reverse complement strand
TCCGCTGCATAGCCAACAGTACCGGCGATCAGCTGATCGTTTTGTGATCAACCAGAGAGGCAATTAAGAAACTTCACGTCATCGCGGCGCACTGTAGCGGTCAATGGACGATCACTTCCGAACCGTCCAGTTTATTCGAGAAAGGGAATGATGACGAGGTTTTCGGCTCAGACGATAGAGGAAACTCTTCTCTATCCACCTGGAATGTGGGTTTGAGCATCAGAGGCGGCGGATTGGAAAAATCCTCTCGTCAGTATAAAAATCAATTCGGAAGCTTGTAATGTACAACGCAAGGGGAAAACTATAAGACATAATCAGCTGAAGGTGCGTACAGTAATTGAAATTCTGTTTTAGGTAACTTGCTGGACGACAACTCGTTTCACATCTCAGTTGGTTTGCGTCTTGGGGCTAGGCTCTGTGAGCCCCATGTTTGTCGTTGCAAAAAACTTGTCGACGAGCTAAGGCGCCACGGCTTGTCTTGTCAGTTGAGTGCCGGACGTCATTCTAGACATTCCGCTCTGAATGACTCCCTCCACCGTGCCCTCATCAGCTGTAAAGTCCCGAACGTTCTTGAGCCCAACAGGATCCTAAGGGACGACCAGAAACGACCTGACGAACTGACGCTCATCCCGTGGCAACAAGGTAAGGCTCTTGTCTGGGATGTAACCTGTGTGGACACTCTTGCAGAAACATACCTGCGAGGATCAGCGGGGCAGCTCGGTTATGCCACCAACAAGGCAGAAGAGCTCAAGAGACACAAGTAGCGCGAGCTGGATGGACGCTACCTGTTCTGTCCAGTAGCGTTCGAAACTTTCGGTCCTTTCGGGAACGAAGCATCCAGCCTTATCCAGCAAATAGGCAAAAGAATAGCAGAAGCCACCGGCGAAACAAGATCTCTCTCGTTTTTGAAGCAAAAGCTTAGTATAGATATTCAACGTGGTAATGCTGCCTCTGTTTTCGGAACCTTATCTAGTCATAGAGGTTTGGAGGAGATCCATTCTATTGTCGATGTCAATAACCGAGATTTTTTGCTGATTTGAATTGTTTTATCGTTTTGGGGTCTGGTACTGCCGGGCCTCTTTATGCTTTTGCAAACTGGCTCGCGTTTTGTGCATGGCTGTAATAGTTTATTGAATTTTCCACAGCGATTGCGCCATTTAGTACTTGATAACGTGTAGTAAGTGGCGCCACCTAGTACAGGATAACGTATCAGCTGATGTAGTTTACACAGCATGGCCTCGCATCTTATGAGACAGCTACAGCAAAGTGTGTACCTCATCTGTGCGGCAACGTGGTCGCCACGTACTGTACCGTGACTGTAACGTTGGAAACATTGTTTCTCAGGAAATTTTCGATTGTAGGGAGCAGTTCGTGTAAGGGCGTACGATACAGCCTGCCAGCAGCAGCAAACGAGACTTACTGAATGCTAGTGTGATGAAACGCTTGATTAGTTCCAGCCATCGTTTTCACGATAACTTGCGCTTCAATCTTCGCAGATCGTCCATCGGATCCGGAACTGGAACTCGGGAAGAACGGAAAAAAGTGTTGTGGTGGCGACCTATCATACCATCGAAGACCACCTTGTCCGTGGGCACTAGGTTGAAACTGGGGTTCAGAGTTCTTTTGTTACTTGCTTTCCTGGTTTATGTTCTAGCATGATGGTCTTTGGTTTTATTTTCCCATCAGAAAACGAATCGGTGTTGGCTTTCCCATGCAATCGCAGTTTTCTAGTGCAGTGCGCTTCCTTTGATTCGACCGGGTTACATAGCGATGGTGGCTAACGAATTGAGGTACAGGCCTTTAACTTCACGTCATAATGCCGTCCACATGAAGCAGACGTAGGGAAAACAGAAACACGTCGATTAGGTGCTTTAGAACTTGGTATAAACTGCTGTACATGGTTCGACCAAACTTCATACTGCTCCGTCTGCCACGTGTAGTCTTTCTCGACCGGGTCCGGCGCACGGCCATCGCTTGTTGTTCCCTTTTCTTCGTGCACCTTCAGGGATTGATTCTTCGTTCCTTTATAGGGACCTGCCGAGTCCATTCGACTTGTTACAGCATGTCTTCGCCACCGGAAACGATGCCAGTTGAATTTCTGAAGTTGCTCCTCACTGTAACCAAATGGATGGTTATGGTTATGGCTCAGTAGAAATAGCTGACAGTGTTGGATAAACACTACGTAGGACCAGCAGAAAAGCAGCAATCTGATCTTTCTTACGTCGAAACCCAGGTGGTAGTGAGTTGGCTTGAACGGGATACAGATGAGCTAAACAGCTTCAAGTTACTTGCTGCTTTGGCTATTAAACTCCTGAAAGTCCCTTCGAGGTTCGTCTACCAGCTGAATAAATAGAAATACAAATACAAAAACGGGGGGAGTTCGAGTAGGGTCATGACATCACGTTTGAAATAGTGGATGAGACTTTGTTGGGTCCTCCACTAGTGCATCGAGAGAGTAAACTGTAAACGTGTACACAAGAAATATATAGTACAAAGTCAGTTTGAAACTTTCATCCCGAATAAACTGCCGAAAAAAGTGTGCGAAGGTAGGTAATCAAGAGCGGTACACTGTTTTCTTCTATCTAAAGCTAAACGGTATTTCTGAAACGTTTGTTCAGGATCACGTCCTGTTTCGTAGTTAACAATGTCACGCATTTTGTGAGATCTGACAGAAAACCTCAAAGCCAAACTGGCAAAGGCCACATGTCTTTCATCATAAGGCATCCTTGATATTATTTTGCACGAGTCGTGAAAGGTCTTCCTTAAGTTCTTCGAGGCCGGCGAAAGTAAGACGAAGCAGTGGGCGAAGAAACTGTTGATGTCTTCAAGCGGACCCAATTCCTCGTTGGAAACAAACTGTCGGAAGAACCGCTTCAGTTCTTCCGAAATATCCGGATGGTTTCTTCGCTGGAATTTTCCTGGATATTTTAGTATAGAGGCTTTTGGAGGCGCACTGACAGTTTTTAGTTTCTGAATAAGTTCTTCAGCATTCCCAATGGCACTTCCTTGTTGATGTAAAAGAGTCCGTACAATATGGTGCTTGTCATAAGCACGTAGAAATTTCTGTGTGAACTGCCGATCGAAGATTTCATCCTTCAGGGTGTAATCCAGGCCGTTGCTGATATCAATCAGAATGTGACGAGTAGTGAGGTCCTTGGACATGATGTCGTAGAGAAACTGGCAAATATCGTGTAAACTAGATTCGGACGAAATTGTCGGCTCACTTTTGACCTCATCCAACCTTTTCGGCATCGGCTTCGGTCCTTTCGGCTGTGACTGCAGCACGGGTATGCACTTTGCTTCTACGGTGGCCGAAACCGGCGTACTTCGTTCGGTGTTGGTTATGCTCAGATTGCAGCTTGAAACCCGACTGATTGCACTAAGGCTGACGGAATCCGAAGCAGCCGACCAGAGCTCAGTTTTCCGAGGTACTGTGGGCGGTAACACCGGGATTTCCTTTCTCTTCTGGCTTCTTTTAACGGAGTTCTTGGCTTTTCTGTTACGGGCTAGAGACCTTCGTGACGGCGTGCGTAACTTGAAAGAAGCAACCGAGGTCGCCACATCGATCTTTTCGTCATCTTTCCCGGACCTTATCTCCTTGAATTCAGCTATGCTGGACTGCGTCTTTTCAGCCGTTTATAGTCTCCAAACTCGTGAAGGTTGTCCTTTGTGTTCGCCAGCACGCTTAGTGCGGAGGGTTGACCAATAGCCGAAAGCGAGGAAGAAGCCATCTGAGGTACTGCAGACGCTACAGGCCAACTGAAACTAGCTTGTGGCTGCACGACATTCAGGTCCTGACCGACGGAAGGTTTCCCCGAGATAAGGTTGTCAATATCGAGCAGCGAAGGAGTAAGCTTGAGCAGGTCTAGCGAGTAAGCTTTCGGCCCAGCCACATCGGTCTCATCAACCGTCTGACACAGCACACTGGTAGTCTCCACCTCGTTGGTTTGCGTGTACCGTGTGTCAGCATCCACTTCCTCCGTCTGGGCAGCACTGACCCTCCGAGTCACGATATCCGCTTCGTCTGTCTGCGAAGCGAACCCACGGTTCTCGACATTAGTCTGGGTTAAACCCGCAGCAGTCAGTGGGTTGACTTGTACAACGGAGTCGAGTGTGTTCGCTTCAGGGACAGTTTGAGCTTCTTTGTGGCAGTTCGACATGACGTAAAGATTGTCACCGCGTAACCTAGCACCCGATTCCAGATCGTAACCATATTCGAAGCTGATCGAAGTCTGGACTAATGAAACTTGGGACTGCGTCTGATCAGTCGACGTTTGCTTATGATCGAACTGTGCGGCGCGCTGTTCCTCCCGAGCTCGTAAATCCTTGATCTGCAGTTCCAGCTCGTCGACTTCGCGAGAAGCCTGGTCTTTCAGAAGGATCAAGCGTTGTTCGGCTTGATTCTTGGTAGTGATGCAGCGAGAGAGGTCGGTGGAGAGTTCTTCGGTGCGCTGGATAAGCTTGTCGGCATTGACTCGGCAGAACTCAAGTTCCTGGCCTTTCTGGGCCAACCGACAACGCGCGTCGTACAGCTTGGCTTGAAAATCTCCTTGTAGAGACTTGGTCTCCTCAGCGTGAGTGGTCAGGGTGGTGGAAAGTGTGGTCTCCAGTTCTTTGATGCGGGCTTCGCAAGCTCTGTTGTCGGTCTGAAGACCCGATACTTTCAAGGCCAAACACTCCTGCAAAACGAAGCAAGCTATTAATACCATGATTATTTCCAGTTAAATTACAAGCCAGTCTGTTTCAGCTATTCCGTCTCATTTTTGCAAGCCACTGTTTCTATTCTTTCATCTTGACTAATTAGTTATTTTATGGTCATTGTCTTTATGATGAGCGCCTCACAAACCTTTCCGTATTCAGTGGCGCGTAGTACATTCCGTCCTTCTTCCAACTGAGCTTCCAAGTACTTGATGCGATCGTTCTCGCCTGTTTCGAGACGGTGATGGCTAACGACTTTCACCACTTGTGCTTCCGGGTTGACATCGTCCGTCTGAGTCGACAAGCTAGTGTACTCCCTTTCCTCAACGTTGTCGGTCTGCGTTTCAGCCCATGCTGCGTTTACGGGTAGCCGAACAGTCTGCTGCCAGTCACGGGTCTCCTGTAGGGTCCGCACTTCTCTTTGTAGCCTTTCGATCTGGCCTCGAGCGTCATCCAACTCGGCTGTATTTTTGCCGAGCTCTATTAGCGGCTCAACTTGTCGGTGTCGGAGGTCGTCACATTCAGTCGTCATGTCTGCGAGGTCTTCCTTCAACATCGCGTTGCGGTTCGTCAAATCTCGGACCAAAGTTTCAGCGTGCTCTTTGTCGTTTTGTACACTGTTCAGCTGTTGCAGTATCTCGTCGATATTGTCCTCTAGAGCCTTTTGTGTTGACTGCAGCGACCCAATCTGGTTCCTCGATTGTTCAACTTTAGCCTGCATTGCCGCGATGGCATCTTCCTTCAAATCGACACGCTGCAGAACGGTGGTCAGTTCCTGCGCTTGGCACCGAATGAACTGCTCCAACTGGTTGATGGTCGCATCTTTCTGCTTGACGTTGGTCTGCAGGTTGTCGACGTTTCTCTGCAAATTCTGCATAGTATCTTCGTTTGTTTTGAGGGTATGGCTGAAAGTTTTGCGTTGCTTTTTCAACTTGCAAATATCCGAGCGCATCTCATTACCTGCAGAAAGGAAAGATGATAAGTCCGAAACGCGGAAAACGGGAGACCGACATGCGACGTTGGCAAATCACCCAGACCGTTAGTTCAAGTGGCGCACGTTCTCATTACTATTGGCTGAGAGTGTGCGCCACCTGGAAAACGGTCTGCATAAACTCGTCTGTCGACGTCCCATTATAGACTGCCCGGCGTAACTCGTGCAGAGCTTCGCGTCAGTCAAGCGGGGTATTCAGTAGTTCAAAGATACCGTCGGCAATGGCAGCAGCCAATGCAGCTTGCAGCTTTCTCAGCAACTCATCCTTCCTCCTCACAGCCAAAGCAATGGCATGCTGGCTGTTTCCGCCACTTTCCAAAGTCGCGCATCTTGAAAGCAGAGTGGCGTTCTCCTGTTGTGACAACAGCAGCGTCTGTCCCTGGTTGTGCAAATCAGCTTGCAAGGTACCGATCCGCCCTTCCAAAGTCCTTCCTTGTTCTTTCTGTTCCTTCACTTCCTCCACCACACTTTCAAGATGGTAGAGCTTTTCTTTGTTTTCGCCGACTTCTTCTTCAAGAAGGCTAATTTTCTCCCGTAATTGTTCGTTCTGGCCCGTTAGTTCTTCACACCGTTCTTCAGTCTTCTGTATTAACTCGGAAAAATCGCCGGCCAGACTGGACCGCTCTTCGTTCATTTTTGTGTTACGTTCTTCAAGTCCACATATCTGCTCCGAAAGCTCGCCGATCAAGTGGGTCTTTTGTTCGGCCAGCATGGTATAATAGGAGAGGTCGGCCATTAAGCCTTCTTTCTCTTCGTTCAGCTTATCATTACTCGTCTGCAGATCGACAAAACGACGCTGCAGTAGCGATTTCTCGTTCTCGATGGTTGACAGATCAGCATCACGAGTGACAAGTTCTTGTAGTAAACGACGAAGGTAGATATCCTTCTGCAACACTTCACGACATACACGCTCTTTCGCATCATCGATCCGCCGAATTCGCCCTTGTATCTCCGACAGCTTTCGAACGATACTGGTGGTGTAATCATCCAGCACCGCATCGAAAACTGTCGCGTGGGTGTGGACTGTATCGTTTGCCAGGTCGATGAAGATTTCAGCAGGAAACGATGGCGGCAGTTTTGACGATGGTCTCACCAAGTCAAAATCGTTATCAGTTTGAACATGGGCGCTAACCACTTTCGGTTCTTCGACAATGACAGGCAGCATCGTCTCGGTTTGTGTCGGCGTATCGGCCAAGTCGACTTCGGGGTTGGGGTAGTCTCGGTCTTGTCTATCGGCATCTGGTAGAAGGTATTCCAGGTACTCAATCTGGACGTTGAACTCGCACAGGTACTGCACACCGAAGGCAGCAATGCTTTGCTGTTGAAAAGACAGGAAGAAAATATCCTGCGAAGCGTGAACTGCGCACAGTTCGAGAATACTGGCTAGGACAGAAATGGCTTTGCAGCAGTTGTACAACATCTTTTGATACTCGAATGCTTCGAGGTTGCCAATAATGTCCAAGTACTCCTGCAAAAAACTTGCTAAATTAAATAAACACTGACGAAACTGAAATAAAACGTATTTGGGCCGTCGGCGAAACAATTCAGCCAGATGGCTTTCTCAAGTGGTGCGCACTGTCGGACAATAACCATGTGAATGTGCGCCACTTGAAAGAAAAGACAACCTCGATCAGATCGTTCTCCCAAGTGGCGCACCTCTTTCACGACAGCAATGAAACTGCGCGCCACCTACAGTTACGATCTGAGTGAAATCGTACGCCGACATCTTGAATTAATGAATGAGATTAGAAATCTAAATCGGTTTCTGAACCGGATCAACAAGGTGCAATATAGAAGCAAAAGCTTGCTGAAAAGACTCAAGCGACAGATGAACAGTACATCGAAACGGTGGTTAGATTTTGTACTGTACCTGGACATTGCTGAGGTAGAGGTCCATCTGCTGGACTTGTGCGACGTTGCCGGAAGTGCCATTGAGGTAGCGGTAGTTGCTCATCAAAGCCACGATATAGCGTGGTAGCTTGAGACTGAGGACGCGATGGAGGTCGGCGACGACGACTAGAACGAGGTTACCATAGGGCTGGATAAGGGCGTTGCCGGTATGTTGCGCTTCGTAGACCTCGCGGCTGAAGGTAAACAGCGGCAGAGCGGACCAGTTGGGCTCGACATCCGGCGGCACCAGACCACGTGTTTCTTCCTCCTCTTCCCTGACGAGGTCATCTTCCTTCTCGAAAGTTTTACCATCCTCAACCTTCAATATTTTGAGTTGGATGGTTGAAGGTAAATTCACTCAGAATCAAAACAGGAGAGTATCATTCTCAAGCTGCCCTTACTTCCGTGTCCCATTCTGAGGCTTCTGTGCCGGCATTTGCGTCCAAGTCGACAGTTTCTACACTGATACTGGATGTGCTCTTTGACGCCCGTACAAAATTGGACAGTAAATCAAGCGACTTTGCTTCTGCAACGACAAGACAGAAAGTACAGGCGTTCAGGGAACCACATTGTAATGTGCCGACTGATGACTGGACTTACTCTTGGAGCGAAAGACATTTTTGAAGGGATTCATCATATGCCCAATTCATCATCACCCGAGATCCTCAAAAAGTATGCTGAACAATAAAAAATATTCCCAATGGTAAAATGCAGCAACAAAAATATCTAAGGAAAAATTCCGTCGGAATATCCGATGAAAGTCAGAGCGGGCTTACCGGACTTCTGGATGATGTCACTTCCAAGCTGGTTTCAATCCTCCGTTACTTCTTCTAACTTTTGTCTGACCTTGGCAACGATCGATTTTGGCGTTTGTCAGACCTGGATTGCTGAAGTAAGACGCATTTTCAATCATTTTTCAGTTTAACGTGGTTATCTTCCATGACGACCCGCTAAAACATCAAAGAGTGACTTCGGTCGATGAAAGGCATCTTCGGTCAGCAAACCGAAATACTGAGAAAAAGCAAAAACAAAGACAATAATGTAAATTTTTAAAACAGAAAAATATTTTCATCGCACCAATTCAAACAAAATAAATGTAAAACAGGAGTTGTTCAACCGGGAAACAGTTCACTGGTATCGAGCCTAATCGCTGAACAGCTCAATCATGAGGAGACTGTATAAGAGGTACTTGCTGCAGAGACGACACGACAGGAACCGGTGGTTCTTCGTCAGGTTCGCGAAAACAATTGCGCTTTCTCTGTTGCTTGCTCTTTCCCTGAACGCTTGACGGTGGCGGGTACTGCTTACCGTTGTAGACATCCGTCTGGTACAAGTCCTTGGCCACGCAGTAGCGCAGACTGCTTCGCCAGTGTTTATCCTTCAAGACAAGAATGATGGATGACTTTTTTCCACCCGGTGTTAGTTGGGAGGCCGGTAGGGTAGATGTACAAGATTAGATGTACAAGATCGTCATACCAAGTGGCGCACGCTTGCAACCAATCACCACGAAACAGTGCGCCTCTTGAGCACTCGACAAGATCGCTATCAACAGTGGCGCAGGCTTCCGGTCAGTAACAATGATAACGTGCGCCACTTCACACAGACGATTTCGTACCTGTCCTTCTACTTGAACAAAGATTCAGAAAGACCAACCACAGCGAGGAGATGGGATCACCAATGATGATCATGAAAAACTTGGCGCGGGTCAGTGCGACGTTGATGCGCTTGGGACAGGCCACAAAGCCCAGCAGACTTTTGATGGGCGCTTCCTCGTCGTCATTGTCCTGCCGTTTGCGAGCTCGAACGGTGCTCAGGATGATGGCCTTCTTCTCCTGCCCTTGAAACTCGTCCACCGTCCCGATCTTCAACTTTCCCTCTTCGTCCAGAAACTCTTTGCTCACTCCATCGCGAATCTTGCTCACCTTCAATAGAACAAACAGAACTACAAGAGAGAATTTTACTTTCAGAAAATAGAAACTGGGCGCTGTTCAATAATCGAGACAATCAGCAATGGTCCGGTTTTTGTTTCCCCGTACCGAACAGAAAGTCGCCATGTTTAAATAAAAATCAGACTTCTCATAACGATGTACAATGCTCTCAAATGCCCGGTTTCTGTATGCCCGTACCAAACCAAGATATGGAGCATCTGAATAGAACTCTAGCTTCTCACAGCAACCCGCTCATCCACCATATGCCCTTTCTCTGCTAATATTTCGAAGCACAAAAAGCCAGTCTGTTAAACGATGTGAACAAGCGAGAAACCGCATCATTTTTTTAGGGAGAAGGATGGAAATACCTGAAGACGGTAGGGTGTAATGATGCCGATGTCTTGCGGTTCAAGTCCCACCGCCACCAAGCTCTTCAGCAGTGTCGTGACGGCGGAGACTTGCCCAGGGTTGTAGATGGACGAGCTGCGGCTTTCGCGGAACTCTTGGGACTTGACCGGCCAGAACGTTAACGGTGATGTACCCAGACGTTCAGCATACACATTCCTGTAGAGACCATTCAAAATATTATTCAGCACGTCACTTGATCGACCAGCGGAAACCTAGCTTACTCAGAATCTTCTAGACTAGACTTCAGTTCCTCGTCGTAGAAGAGCTGGGAGGGGATCTTCAGCAAGGCAGGCACAGCGCGGTAACTGATGTCTAGCTTACGGACCACGAACGGGCAGTACTTTGTTCCCTCTCGATAAGCTGGCAGCTCCAGCAGTCGACACATCAGCGATTTCTACGTGGAAAATAAAATCAGTACGTGACTGGAAGCTCGGCAAATTAAAGCCGATAAAATCTTTATTTGGACTGCAGCACGGTTCCAGCCAATCACAGAAAACGTGCGCCACTTGGAAACTCAACCCAGATCGCTTTCCCAAGTGGCGCAAGCTCCTAGTCAATATCAATGAGAGTGTGCGCTCTTGGATAAAAGATCTGTTCATGATGGATTTTCGAGTTTTTCCATACAATATTCATCTGGACTTTAGTTTTATCTATCATACCGCAAGGCCGAGTTCTTTGGCGAAAGGTGAAAAGATGACCGGTCCCAGTTGGTTGGGGTCTCCCGCCAGGACGACTTGGACGTCGGGCCGGCCAGCTGCAGCAGCCAAGGGCATCAAGGCTTCCGGTTCGGTGCAGAAGCCGGCTTCGTCCATGACGATGTGGGTGAAATCATGAACCAGCTGGAAAAGGAAGGCCGCCCCCAGACACATCGTCAGGATGATGCGACATTCGTCGTCCAGCTTCTCCTCACAGCCCGTCTGGACCGATGCAGCCAAGCTGTCGGGAATATGCTCCGGGTTTCGAGAAAAGCCTGAAAACAAATTTCGATCTCCTCCATTTCAGATGGAACACAGCACGTCCAACTTAGAATTGTCTAAGCTGTAAATTAAGGAAATGGTTATTGTCTCCTCGTAGGTTATTGTCACCTACCTAAATTCATAACCAAAACCCACTTAGTTATTGTCACCCAGTGAAATTGAGAATTAATTAAGACTATTTACACGACCACACCCACTAGCGTTACTGCCACCCTTTTGTGTGGAGTCTTCCCAGCAGACTGAGACCAATAAAAACTGGGTGGCAGTAACTTTTCGGGGTGTGCGGTAACCTCTGAAAAAACTGAAATTTCACTGGGTGACAAAAACTTAAGTGGGTTTCACCCATAATTCCAGTGAGTGCCAATACCTTTCTGGGTTTTACTGGGTGATAATAACCTCACCCATAAATTAAAGTTGTTCTTATCGTTGACGACTGTTGATTCCTTACCGAGAAGACGCCGAAGAGCGTTAGTAGGTACTTTGTTACTCTGCATCAGCGTTTCCCCGATGAGGTCCACCCCGGCGTTGGACGGGGCAAAGACGAGGATACGGCCTTTGGGGGAGGTTAAGAAGATCTGAAGGATGATTTCCACCCCTATCACCGTCTTGCCCGTGCCTGCAACACAGAACACGGAGCTTCTTCTTTTAGATGTAATGACCAACCGGCACCTGGACCTGAATATTAAGTCACCGGGTGAACCGACCAAGACATGAGCCAGAGGTTGGCATTTGCCCGTCACGACCATCCGCACAGCGTTTCGTTGCGCCTGGTTTAAACTGTCGTTGCAAAACTTGATCGGCTCGACCTCTGTCAAATATACAGCTTAGTGACCCCACTAAAAGTCCCTGAGCAGAAGAATTGCGAAAGGCAGAAGAAAGACTCTATCCCTCGACGCACCAGCAAGGTTAGCAGTCACACGGTTGGCGCAACTGTCACGATGAAGGACATCGGGAAACAACAGGCGTTTGCTGATATTGCGCTTGGCAAAGTTGATCATCTCCTAAAACAGCGAACTGCTGTAGAATATTCTTACAATGAATTGCGATTCAGATGAAACACTTACATGGAGCTCTTTATAGGTGTTTCGATTCAGCATGAAAGCAAAGTCCCAGGTGGAGTACTTGTGGTAATACTCGTAGAACCTCGGATCGCAAGCAAACTTCACGCAGTCCATTTCCACCCATAGTATAAAAAAGCAATGGTCATGAAACATAGAGTTGTCGATGCTAAAATCAAGGACAGCAAAGAAAACTGTTAGGTTACCGAGTTGATACGCCCGTGAAAGCGTGGTCCATCCAAGTCAGCCAAGCCTCGCACTGACACCAGATCGCCTCTGACCAACGACGGACGGTGTTCTTGCAGATTGTACATCTTCAGCTTAAACTGCCCATCGTCCTGACGTTCCATCTCGCTCTACGGACATGGACACAGTTTCTGCCATCAACAAGTAAATTACGACAGAGGGAAAAACCAGAGGTCCACAAACCAATCCCGGGATGTTCGTCATCTCAAGTGGCGCAGTTGTACACGTTACTGGCCAGAAATATGCGCCACTTGAGACAGCAATCCTCGCGAGACTGATTGCCGGCTTTTCAAACTTAGTGGGAAGAGAACTTACGGATATCATGTCGAACTGACGAACGTCAAGGGCTTCCTGGTGTTCCTCCAGGTACAGCAAGAGATGGAATTGCTGGTCGTAATTGTCAGCGTCTAGAGGCCGGGACAAAGCGGGATACTTGGCCAGAAGACCTTCCAGAGTCACGTCGGAGGTGTTGAGGAAGGCCCGAAGGTCTTCCGGAATCGAAAAGGGATTTTGCAATAACGCGCGACGACGTTCTGAACGCTTCTCGTCCAAATGCCTGCGGACACAAACGACAAGGAGAATGAGATGTGTGAATCAGCCGTGGGGCGAAACTATATTTTGGGCAAGGGATTTGACTCTGCCGTTTTTCTACGATAGGTATGTCAAGTTTGTGTCGAGCACGGCCTTGACATGGCCATTTTTGAAAACGGGCGAAATACTGTATCACACGGCGACGGGAAAAAGGTTCCCTCCATTGGTATAAACAATCCAAATCAAACACGGTGTTTTCTAAAGTGACTTACAAAATTCTAGAAGGTCCAGGAACGATGCCATCCTTCTTGGCCGATTCCACCAGGCTCGTCAATCGTTCCGCTTCTTCGCACCGTCGTTGGAACCTCATGCGAATACCCCGCATAAACGTTGTCGATATGTTGACCGTCTCAACAGGAACTACCTGAGCTTGCTGTGGATCCTTACCGACAATATCGACTGTGACTACACAGGTTTTCTTCAACTGGCCGTGAAAGTGAGCCCGCACAGCGCAACGGAACTTGCCCAGCGTCACCCCCGTCACTCGAACAGTCAGCTGGACAACGACCATCGGTGGAATACTGTACCGTATGCTTTTGAAGGGATGAAAGTCGATGGAAGGATAGAAACGATCTGGTGTCATTTCTTCAAAATAAACATTGTAGATCTCCACCTGCAGCCAGGAAGAAACTTCTGATTTTATGTGGCGGTGTCTCTTGCTTTTGGTTCATTTATTCACCGGAGAGATTAACCTGATCGGACAGCCTCCCACCGATAAACGGTCCACCATCGTATGAGGACCGGAAGTGTCCACATTTCTACACAACACGAAAACCTTCAATCGTAAGAGGATTGGCCAGTAACTTAGAAAGAGGGTACTCACTGAATGGTTATCGGTCTGGTTGAGACCTCGCCAAACGTCACTTGCCCAAAATCCAAAAGACGCGTCATCGCTATACCTTCCTCCAAATCATTCCTAAATCCGAAAGCATTATCAGCTACGGATAGCGTCGAGCCGGTCGTTTCGTCAGTGCAGAAACAATCTCGAAAACGCGGACGCACACGGAATGAAACGATCATTCGACCAAATTTGCTTCAAAAACAAGAATGTGGTTAATGACGTTAGAGAGCCAAGTACAAACCAAGATAGGCTTCTGACGTCACACAGTGCTCAATTTTCGCTTCCGGTGGTACCGAACATCTTGATTGGCTTGATTGACTTACGCGTTTTCAGCAGCATCGATATCGTTATCCAGGACGCGTTTCGCTCCAAAAGCTCGCCATTGCCGCCGCTTAGGCTGCCTACTCTCCACCAAGGACACCTTGAACCACCTTGAACCACATCCCAACTTCCAAGACAGCATCATCTGGCATGGCGTCGACATCACAACAGGCATTCTTCTCGAAGACGAAGTGTTGGCCATTGTTAGCTTGGTGAGCATCAGTCAATCGGACCAGGATGTCTTCACGTTGACGGGTGTACTGCACAGCCGAAGCTTCGATGTCACCATCTTCCAGAAAGGTTAAAGAAGAGGTTAGCAGAAGATGGTTGCCTTTGTGTGGAGGGGGAGAAAGATCAGCAGGGACAGCCACGCGAAACTCTCGATTCTGGTGGCTGCAGATCAGGACGCTTTTGCCGTTTCTATCATCGGAAGTCTCTCGCACGATAACATGGAGAGCTTCTCGAAGCGACGTTGCTTTCTCCAGAGGTGAAGTATCGGGAAGGTTGTCCGTGTAAGGATTGTCTTCAGAAGGAACGACGACGTCCATGGCTCTGCTCGAAGGGAACATTAGTTTAGATGAAATTCTATGGCTCGTTTACTGCCTACAACTAAACCGAGAGAACCGCTTGGGCGAACGTTGCTCTCCTTTTGATATGGACCACGACGTGAACACTGGGACTAGTCGTTCTCGGCTGAAGAGATCCCGCCAAATCTTAAATTCTTAACCCGGATTTCTGACAAAACTTCAGCAGCGCGAAAATATGCGTCAGATGGCAGAACCAGGGTGCATTCAACACATCGAGTAATCAATCGATATTTCGTAGACCTGATCAAAATATGTTTCGTACGCAGGTTCGTGAGAGAATCGATGGCCCCTGAAATCTGAAAAGCATGGCTGTCATGTAAAGACGCGTCTCAGTTGCATGAGAAAGCGTGATATTTTACATGATGAATGTGTGCGTTAAAAACAGACTATGGATGGGGAACAATGAAGGTCCCACCCACGTTCCTCTTCGGTCCAATCAAGCTCTGCCGTATGTACAGTTGCACCCATTCAGACAGACTGACGTCACAGCCAGCAAGGAGTGCCAGCGTGGCCTGAATGACGCGTTTATTTCGAGTTCGATCTCTTTCGCGGAACAGTTTCGAAGAGATAGATCCTGCACCTGTCCTCGGATCCTCATCCTCAAGTCTTTACCTGTCCGAGATTCTTCATTTTACAGGTGGGATCATCTAGTGGTGTGTGTAATGGACCAGGGACGCGGTTTATGGGACTTGTTGTTCGGAGTGAATGATCCGGATGCGGCCATCAAGATGGAAGCCTGTCAGGATGATACCACCACCCTCAACCTGGTTAGTTCTGGCTTTTGTTCTAACCTTAGAGACGAAGGGTACGAATGGTTTTCCTTGCAGAATTTATCGGGTGATCTGATGTCGCTGCTAGTGGGAAGTTCGACCGGGGGTATGCAGTGTTTGGACGGCAGTGAGCTGACCGGAAGTGCCTCCTTCATCGACGACTGCATCAGCTCTTCGGTGGAGCATATGGACACGGTTGGCAGTTCGCGCGACTCTGCTTCGTCTCCTGGAAGTGCCACACTTCATACCGTGGATTCAGACCAGCTGCTTTCTGGTGAGTTCTCTGCGGCATCGGTACGCGAGGACGAAAGAATATTATTTTGCTGGAAGGCAGATGTGGCAGTCAAAGTGAAATAACTGTTTTCGACTTGTGACGTCTTGCCGTGTGTTTAGTGATCATGTGGGATCACTCTGTTGTGTGTACATTGTTATCCCACGTGGGTCTATGACGGCACTACGTTAAATTCAAGGGTGCTTCGTTTTGGTCGGTAATGGCAACAACTGGCTTCTCAACCGTCGATATCGATTTTGTGACTGTGGTTTGTTCTTTTGCAGACGATTTAGAATTCGACGCGGAAACCCTGTCAGCCTTGACGGAGTACCTGCAGAACCCGGAAGCGTTGGTCTCGTCCAACAGTTCGGGGAGTTCCAGCGATGATGGTTCAAGCGACAACGGCAGCTGCCAAGGCTCGCCCAAATCGACCCATTCCAAAACTGCTACTTCTCATCCCGATAAAATGGAGTTGACGTTAACCCCGGAAGAGTTGACGCTGCTACGAAAGGAAGGTCTCAGTCTGCCTAAATGCTACCCTCTATCCAAGCAGGATGAGCGCACCCTGAAGAAGATTCGTCGCAAGATTCGCAACAAGGTTTGTTTACCTCTTTCCCTCGTCTAGATGAGACAAGGTTGCAGTCAATGAACCTCGCAGTGCAAATCTACCGCCCATCTCTTTTTACGCACATGATGATGGCCCGAGGTTGTCTTTTCATTACCTTGAGTAAACACCGGTTGTCGGTCCGATTTCTTCGTGTTTCATAGTATCTGAAAGAGCGCGAACCTACAGACGGTCGTGTTGCATCGACATCAAAGTTACCGTATGCAAGTTGTTGAAATGCAGCTGCGACAAGCAGCTGCATACAGTTCTGTGGGGTTCTCCTCTACGGCTTGTATGTAAGATTGTGATGGTTCATGTTGCGGCCCCATATTGGTTCAAGCGCGGGTTGTTTACATAGCGTTGAAACATGCGCAGGAAGGCGGCTGGTGTTTCTAAAACGGTTTATGTGTATGTTTGCAGAAGTCAGCACAAGAGAGCCGGCGGAAACGCAAGGTATATATGGATCAGTTGGAGGAGCAGGTCAAGGACGTGACCGCGCAGAACAAGACTTTGCACAAGCGCGTCAAGGACCTAGAACGCGAGAACGCCTCTCTGCAGAGCCAACTCAAGACTCTCCAAACCGTCCTGGGACGCGCTACTCGCAACACCAAAGCCACCGGCACATGTCTCATGGTATGTCGAAGCTTTGTTTCGAATTGTCCTTTTCAGACGCTGAATCGGGACTTTTCTTCTTGTCGGTTACGTAATGAGGGAAAAGCAGGTCATTCTCCATAATAAATTGTAATTATCATTTCTCTCGTTCGTAGGCTTTGGTCCTTTCGGTAGCGCTGATAATGACGCCCTACAACAATGATAGCCACAATACCAGTCCTGACGCCAAACAGACCATGACTATCGGCGATTACGAAGTCGAGAACGTCACACCAGGTAAACAGTGTTTGTTTGTCGGCGGTTCGGGTCAAACCTTATGCATTCGAAGCTCGACTTGAATTCTGAACTTCGAAGCTCCGCAACAGCCTCGACCAGACCTTTATTCAATTGACGCGAATTTACGGTCTTGTTGGCTGTAATCGCGCGTCACTTGGAAACGGATCTCGTCGAGCTTGATGGTTGCCCAAATGGCGCATATTTACGGTTCGATTGGCTGGGAGTTTGCGCCACCTGAGATACCATCTGGTCGAGTTTGTGTGCCAAGCTACATTTTAATTCAGGCTTTTCCAAACGAACAATTTTTGCTATAAAAGGATTCTTGTTCTTGCAGTACGTTCTCGCATTCTTTACAATCTGGAAGGTCCGCCTGAGCCAGTGGCCAGATTTGTCAGTCAAGTCATTCCACTGGGTAAGCCGGTGGCATTTCCGGCTGCTGTTGTGGCCAAGCGAGATGGCCAGCAGCTGGTTGTCCAAGACTTGGATGAACGCGGCGGACAACGAGCCAGTAACTCCAACTTGGCCGAAATGCCACCTACGTTGACAGTCCACCTCAACACCAGGAAGAGCCCCGTCGTCGCAAGCCGTTAGCTATTACCCTCGCTTTTTCAGTCATCAGGGAAAATAACGCAAATTCTGTTATTCGTTTTTCCGTGCTTTGTCGTCTTGTAATCTAGCTCGTGTGTGTGTGTGTGTGTCCTTCTCCTTTGTAGTTTGTACCAGTGTTCATCTTTTGTAAACAAGTATCATTTTCTCCAACATGTGCGGGACTGTGTCATTATTTTAAGTTGTTTATCCATGCGCATGGCTTGTGCAAATGAAATTAACCGTATTCCGATTTCTGCACGAAGAACAGACTTTTCGCTATTGCACGTATTAGTTTTACTTAATGCTATCTTCTCCTAAAGTACGAAGATTATTTCTTGAAGGCAAGCTTAACTATGTAGCATAACAGGCACGAAAAAGATAAAATGCGGTAAACTCGAAAGGCTCTGCAAATAAAATCATCACTGTCATATTGCGTAAGAAAACATGGGCGTAGAGTATAAATTATGTTCGGTAGAAAGGCAGACGAAAGCGTAAACAACTTTGATCATCATTCAGGCATTCACTCAGGGTTCCTCAGGCTCTGCTACTGGGATGGGCAACTTCACTAAGGTGTCAATAAAGCCGGTGATCTTTTCCTTCCGCATGTAGTAGGCTCGGCGGAAGTTGGACAGTCGCAGTGAGTTAAAGACTGTCTTCTCGCGCTTCAGTACGCCTAGTTCGCTAGGAATTATCCAGCGGTGCTCCAAACACTCTTCCACACTCAGTCGATTGCTATAATGAAAGAAATGGCCGTTAACCTCAGAGATCATAATTTTCTCCTATGAGTATCGTACCTGGGAATGGCTTTCAAGGTTTGCATGATAAAGCGCGAAGCTTCGGTAGTTAGGCCATGATAAAGTTCGCCGATCCGATAGCGCACAAACCGTACGTTGTCGGTGGTCTCTTCGTCGTCTTCACCGTGGAATGGTGAGCATCCACTCAACCTGTAATGATACCATTCTTCATAAAGAAAAGCCAATTGCGGTTTTAGTAATGTGCCGAACTTACAGTATAAAGACGAGAACGCCCATTCCCCAAATGTCGGCTTGAACATCGGTCAACCGGTTGGTGATAATCTCCGGCGCTGCAAACATACAGAAGCAAATGATACACAAATTCAAATGACAGTTGAATGATCACTATCTGGTATCTAAAAATTCTAAAATATAAAATTAAAAGGGGTAATGAATTAAGCACTACCATCCTCTCAAGCGGCGCACATGCTCAGTCAATAACAATGAAGGCGTGCGCTTCTGGAGACAACGACCTGGCTCAAGCCATTTGCCCGCGTCTTCATACAGAGTAAAAGAGCTGTGTAATCGTACCTCTGTAGTCAAGCGGTGTGGTCAAGTTGCGAATGATCATGCCCTCTTTCGGCAGTCTTCGTGCCGATCCGAAATCAACCAGCTTCACACTGGTCTTGAATGGTGTTTCCATGATGATGTTGTCCGGTTGGAGGTTAAGATGGGCGATGCCCAGCAGGTGGAGGTACTGCAGCGCGTCTAACGTCTGGCGCATCATTATGGAGACGTCTTCTTCCGAGTACTGTTCTCGTTGGCACAAGTATGTCAAAATGTCCATATTGTCCAGCTTCTCCATGACCAGGACCATGTACTCGTTCTTGAATCGGAATGCGCGGTACAATTCCGAGATGCGCTCGTGTTTCAGCGAACGCAGCGTCTCGTATTCGTTCAAGGCATCGGGGCTGGACGAATCAATGAACTTTGCCGCCACAATGCCGAATGTCTTGCGATCGAGTCCGCTGTATACCACAGAAAACTGACCTCTGTAAAACCCAAAATCCATATTAACGCATTATGCCATGGAAAACTGACAGGAAAGCCGGCAAACGAAACATGCAAGATCGTCATCCTCAGTGGCGCACGTACTCATCCGTGCCGGCGCAGACGTGCGCCGCTTAAAATAAGTTATCTCAAATGGCGCAATCTTCCATTGCTGTTGGCTGGAATTATACGCCAGTTCTTATAACAAGCTTGTACGCTATGACGACAGGCTCCAAAATGTTTTACCTGGCGATTTCTTTCTGGAAGTCATAGAAGGCACCCGGGTCGCCGTCGGTTAGCGAGACGGAAACTTTTTCAAAGCTACCAGGAATGCGATCGGCAAGTTTGTTGGACGTGGTGGTGCTGGATGTCTGTTGCAAAAGTGCGCTGCGTTTGGTGATGGCACTAGGATCAGCCACAACACTAGCCATGGGCAGGTCGTGGTCGTGAGGATGGAGTGTGCGAACTTCCTCCGACGAATAACTGCCCTCGCTCCAGCCGAAGATGTTACGTCCGAAAACGCGAAACCTGTCAGGATAAATTGGTCAGACAACCGCCAAAAATTGTGTGTCTTGGCTCAATGGCTTTAATATGGCTTACCGGTAGAATGTGCCAGGGAGGAGGTGGCGAACCACGACGCGTTCGTCTATCAGTTCGTCGCTGTACAAGTTCCAGCTGTTGTCGTTGCGACTTCGGTATTCCACTCTGTAGGCCAACACTTCGCTGTTACCATCAAAGACGGGATAGTGCCACTGAATGTGCGCGTGGTCGCTTCCGATTTGCTCCACTGTCGGCCATGATGGTGGATCAGGCGGCGAACCGGCAAGAACTCGGCAACGCGAGATCACCTCTGCAAAGTAAAATCACTCGTAGAGCCGTTTTACACTGGGATGAAAGGCCGGCAAACGAAATGCACAAGATTGTGTCTCAAGTGGCGCATATTTCCAGCTTATGTTACTGAGAACGTGCACCACTTGCGAGCTCGACCAGACCTCCACCCCAAGTGGCCAATACGACGGGAGGTGGCGTCGGTTGAGATATTGATCTTGCACGTTACATTTGCCGGCGTCCACAAATATTGTATGGAACAATTTACCGCCGAGGCGATTGCGCGCGACAATCTTATACTCTCCAGCATCGCTGGAGACAGCCGGTGAGATATTGAGGACGCAGGTGCCATTGTCCGAGTAATGAGTGCTGGTTCGAGGGTTCCTTTCCAACGGCGCTTCGTTGCGGTACCATGTCACCTTGGGTGTGGGGTTGCCGTTGACCACCACCCTCAAGCTCAGTGGTTTGTGTTCGGCAAAAGCCATGTCGCGCAGCTTCTCTCGGAAGACTGGTGGATAGTACTCAACTTCTTCCTCCATGACACGCTTCTGCTTCTTCCTGGCTACGAAGCGTTCGGCGGCATAATCTTGTGTCACACCTTCCTCGTCCATCACGTCGTGCATGCGGCGTCGCTCTTTCACCGCTGGTTTCAATCCCCATGCACGTTGCTCCATCTCCAGCTTGACGCTACCGTAGCCGTGCGGGTTACGCGCCAGTCTTCGGTATTGTCGAATACGAATCTAAAAACAAGACATTTCTTCGCCGGTTTCTGCGATGTCGGACTGCGTCATGGAACTTACAGGCAAGTCTGGATCGCGGAGCTGGAGGAGCTCCGAGTCCGGACCCATTTGGTACTTGGACTCGGAGGCTGAAGGCTCACTTCCGCCTGAACTGACTGTTCGATCATCCCCGAAGGGCGTGGCTCCACGACTGCTGAGGTCGCGAGCTCCTGTCCACGTTACAGCTTCTGGAGAAGGAGATCGTAACCGTGCTTCGTATTCGTCATAGGCCAGAATTTCCGGTGGATACAAAATACCCTGCAAGAAATACTAAATTAAAACAAAAACCAAATTAAATTACAGCCCGGTCGATCGAAATCTGGTACCTATTTCTCCGATTTTGTTTTGAAGTCTGCTATACATTCGCCATACAGCACGACAAGCCAAGGCCGAAATTACATGTAGCTGTACTGGTGTGATCAAGTAATGAACCCGCATGTGGACCGGCTGTGTCGGTATGGCTTGCAGTATCGTTAATTTTGCACGATTTCTTTATTTTGAAATCGCAAAATCAGGTACCAGATTTCGTGCGACCGGACTGTATTAGCTAATGAATTACTATACCTGAGGGTGGTGGATGGCAGCGTGAAGTGGCTTGAACCGCGCATATTTGTGTACAGCCGACGAAACCAGTTTGTCGCGACGATGGCGTTGATACTGTTGCAGCTTGTCGGCGTCAATGACAACCTCGTCTTGCGATGCCCGATCGACCAACCAAGGATGGTCTAGCGCTTGGGTTGCCGTTAGTCGGTCCGTCGGGTTCATCTTCAACAGCTTCGATATAAAGTCCTTGCCTTCCTGGCTGATATTGGCGAAGTAGTGGTCGAAGTTCCAGACGGCGCTCTGGATGTTCAGCAGTGTATCGCGATCCGTCTCGCCCAAGAAGGGGTTGCGACCAGACAGGAGCAGGTAAGTCAGTGTACCCACGCTCCAGAGGTCGCTAGCAGTCGTCACGGCGTACTTGTTAACAATCTCTGGCGAGACGAACTCGGGCGTACCAAACTCGGAAATATAGCGTTCGGTTGGGCTGAGTTTCTTGGCCAGGCCAAAGTCCACCAGTTTCACTCGATCGTCGTCGGCACTGGCCAGCAGGATGTCTTCAGGCTTGATGTCCAAGTGAGCAATGTTCTTCTCGTGCATGTGGGCTAGTGCTTGGAGGACTTGTCGGATGATGTTGGCCACCTGGCGTTCGGTGTAGCTTTGGCGAGTGGTCAATCGGTTGAGGATGTTGCCACCACGAGCGTACTCCATGATAACCGTCATGGACTTGCCACCTTCGAAGGCGTCATGAAGACCGATAATGTTCTTGTGGTTCAGCTCGTTGAGGATGTGCAGTTCGTTCTCCAGGTAGGGGTAGTATTTCTGCTCCGCGAAGGAAATCTTGGCGGCGTAGGTTCGTCCGGAAGCCTTCTCAGTCACTCGCTTGATTACACCTGTGAACCCGCGCACACTTATTCAAAATAATCAACTAGGAAGTCGGCAAAGAAATCATCCGGACCGTTCGCCAAGTGACGCACACTCTCAGCCAAATAAAATGCAACTGTACGCCACTTAGAGAAGCAGTGCAGTCGAGTTTCCCAAGTGGCGTACGCTCTCGGCCGTCAATATTGGAAATGTGCGCCACTTGAGATAGCGATCTGGATAAATCATTTGGCGACGTCTTGAACCAAATTTGAATACAAAAATGCATTACCTTGTGTTCCACGCATGATTTCTTCCTGGAGGTCGTAAAAGTCCGTCAGGCGTTTCCGTTTCGGTCTTACCCGCCTCACATAGACATCCGTGTCGGTGTACGTGTCCTTGCTCTGTACCACCGTCATGGTTATGGTACACAAGGCCGTGCCCGCCGCATTTTTGGCTTCACAAGTGTACAACCCGGCGTCTCGAGCCAAGACATCATTGATGATCAGCGAAGTGTACCCACCGACACCGTGCTGAATCTTGATGCGGGCACTGTCGACCACGACAGCCCAGTCCTTCAACCAGCGAATCTCCGGGAAGGGAGTCCCATCGACACGACAGTCCAGCCGAATGGTCTTGCGTGTTTGGGCCACGGTATCAACCATCGGTTCGATAAACACTGGTGGATCGGCTACTTCGACTCGAATGGCTAAGGCCTGATGGCCGCTCTTGTTCTGGGCCAGCACCAAGTATTCCCCACTGTCAGCCAACATCATGTTGTCGATGTGAAGCTGGACGTGTCCACTGGGCGTCGACCGGATACTGTACCGTCCTCCCGTGGTGATCTCCTTACCCTTGAAGAGCCACTTGACCATCGGTGGCGGGTATCCCGACACCCAGCATTCCAGCATGACGGGGTGGTGTTCGGGCACATAGTTGATGTCGTTATTCTTCAAATGGACTTTCGGCACCTCGCTGTACTCTTCGTGTTCGTACTGTGTACTCCAATCAGTGCGAAGGTGCTCGTGGTAGGGAATGTAGATGGGATGGATGGCTTGGACGGGGGGACGGCGAGCCGTCGAAGTGGACATACGGTCTTTGAGGATGGCTCTCTCCATGTCCATGTCGCGGGTGGTCAACGCGATGGGCGACGGTTCGCTCGTGCCGTGAATGTTCTCAGCGCGGACACGGAAGATGAAATCCTCTCCAGGTCGCGCAATATTCAGCATCACCCGCGGTGTGGTGATACCTTGCTGGATTCGTGTCCAGTCACTCTGGGACTTGTCACGCATCTCCACCACGTAGTAGGTGGGTATTTCTGGCTCGAACTCGGATAAGACCGGCTGCCAGTGAATGTTGAAAACTCCGGGTTCGTAGCTCAAGACAGTGGGTGCTTCGGCGATGGGCGCCGGTGGGTTGGCGTGGACGCGGTTGAGGCGTCTCTTGGCTCGTTCTTCCAGACGGACATCTTCTACGCTACGGCGAGGCTCCAAAGAGTAGCGCGGTGCGTCGACTGTCATTTGGGCGGAGGAAGTTGCTTTACCCGCTGCATTCCTTACAGTGACGCTGTAGTAGCCGGTGTCGTGTAGGCTGGCTTCCTTGATTTCGAGGACGACCCGACCGTTGGGCAGCTGGTAGCGGCTGATGCGGTGGTCTTCGTAACCCAACTCAATACCATCCTTGTACCTACACAAAGGGACGGGTTCACCTTCTTGATAACTCAACTTTTAACGACCAATACTTGTGATGACGAATCGGTAAACAAACTCGACAAGACTGTCTTCGAAGTGGCGCATAGTTACAGTATCACTGTCTGAAACTATGCTCCACTTGAAAAAAGAATTTTCAAGCTTGGTTATTTTTCAAGTGGCGTACGCATTTTGTTCTGTGAAATTGTAACATGCGCAACCTGTAATCTGGATCTCGTTGACGAGCTGCCCAGTTTGGCAAAACTTACCAGTTGACAAAATACTCCGAGTCACACATTACACGACAGTCAAGTTTAACATCTTCCCCGCGAATAACTTCGGTATCTCGCAAGCCCCGAGTGATATGCGGTGCATTCAGTGTTGCTTCCCTCTGTTCGACATGTCGTTCTCCAGACAGGACGTTCAAGAAGGCCGATGTGGTTACTTCCCCAAACTCGTTAGTAGCCTTACAGGTATAGATGCCCAGATCGGCTGGCGTGACGTTCTTGATGGACAACATGTAGGTCTTGCCATGTTCGGTCTGTGTCATCTTGATGCGGTCGGTGAAGCTGGCGATGACTTTCTTGTCAAAGAGCCACTGGATGCGCGGTGTGGGTGTGCCGACTATCTTGCAAGTCAAGCCCACGTCATAGCCCTCCATGATCTCCACGTCAGTCAAGCGATCGACAACCCGCGGGGCTTCGCCTTCCCTTAGCGGCACAATGTCGGATGGCGCCTGCTTGACCGTCAAGTTGCAAGAGGACTTCTTGACGCCGGCGACGTTGCGGATGTCCACCGTAAACTCGCCACTGTCTTGCAGAGTGGTGTCAACTATGGTCAAGCGACTGTGGTTGCTGTCGGAAAAGATTCGGTACTTGCTGGAACGGCTGATCTTGCGACCGTTGAAGTACCAAGTGACTTCGGCAGCTGGTTCAGCCCGGAAGTCGCAGTCCAGCGTGGCCGAGTCGCCGTGGCGCACCGTCATGTCGTCCAGCCCGCGGATAAAGGTTGGCGCTGCTTGTCGTTCCACCTTTTTCTTTCCAGCTAAACCACAAACATTTTTTTTCCCGTAATGTCATGTGGCGGCATTTAGTTTTATTCTCTTACCTTGGACGGTAATCTGAGCTGAGGTCTCCGCAGTTCCTGAGACATTCTGCGCGACGCAAGAATATCTTCCGCTGTCGGTGGTTGAGCACTTGTTAATGATCAGGTATGAAGTTTTGGTGATGGACTTGATCGTGAAGGTTTCATCAGTTGTGATTTCTCTTCCGTCTTTTTTCCTGTAAAAAAATTGTGAGGAAGTTCTGTAACAGTTCGAGCACACCTTAAGAGTCACAGTGAAAAACGCCGTACCATCGGAAACTGACGAAAGATAAGGATTCCACTTTGACTTCCAGGTACATTTGGTCTCTTTCCTGTACAATCTTATCGACCAAGGGCTGAGTAAACTTGGGTGGCTTGTTGACTCCACGTTCCTCAAGCTGTTGTCGGTGTTTGACAGTCAGCGTGCAGCTGGAGTCGGCTTTGCCCGCGGCGTTCTGCGCTACAATCTTATACACGCCGCCATCTTCCACAAACGCTTCCTTGATGAGCAGCTTGTGGACGGAATCTTGAACGATGTGCTGGTATCCCATGTTCTCTCTAATGACTTGGCCATCCTTGTACCAAAGCGCAGTGGGCGTTGGCGTTCCCAAAACCTTTAACATTCCCGGATCAACAACTCATCAAGGCAGGAGGCCCATTTCTACACATTATTTACAAGTTTGCTTTTTCAAGCGGCGCACGTTCCAAGTGTTGTTGGCCAAAAGCATGCGCCACTAACAAAACTCAACGAGATTGTTCACCCAAATGGCGCACGTTGCCTGGGTTATTGTCAGAAGATCCGCGCCATGCGGAACAACGATCTTGTAGAGTTTTTTCAGCAAAATTCTATTTAGTGATTCATCGGTGAATTACCTCGCAACGGAGTGCCACCATTTCGCCTTCAGTACATCGAGTATCGCTCAAGGGTCTCAAGAAGGCCGGCTTGTTCATATTTTCCTCATACTCGGGCATCTCCGCTTCTTCATCGGACATTTCCAAATCCTCCGAGCCGATGGTGTCCTCTCGTGCTGATCGATCTCTTGATCCTCGTCCGGACATCTCGGAAGGCGCACGGCCTAGGCGATCGCGAACGGGTGTGGCCGAGACACGGCTGGGTCGACCAGTAGTATCGGGTCGCGGTGGCTTGCTCTCGACGACGGCTGTCGGGATGGTCACTTTCTCGCTGGGTTCACTAGGTTGACTGGGTCCTTTGAGGTTCTCAGCGATGACACGGAATTCATACGACTCTTTTTCGATGACGTCCGTCACTTCGAAGGTGGTGCTTGTGATGGCTTGCTTGGTGATCTTGCGCCAGTAGGAAGACTTGCCGACCCGTTGCTCAAGGTGGTAGCCGGTGACGGGACTTCCGCCGTCTTTGAACGGTGGGAGCCAGGTTAAGGTTACAGTCTTGGAAGTAACGTTGCTGACTGAAGGAGCTGCCGGTGCTGATGGAACATCTGTAAATAGGGAAAGCGTAAATGAGCCCGAACATCGCAAATGTCAAAGATTGAACGCTACTGGTAGCTCGGCAGACAAACTCGACAAGATTGTTATCCCAAGTGGCGAGCTTGTCAATGTTGTTAGCCGAAAGCCTGCGCCACTGGAGATGACGAGCTTGCGCAGTTTCTTGGCCGAGCTCCCTGTTATCTGACCGAAAGTGTAGTCAGCGGTAATAGGTCCAACTTGCGCTTCTGCTCCTTCGCCCTGGTCGGTGACAGCTCTAACGCGGAACTCGAACTTGTTTCCTTGCACAAGCTCGGTGACAACAGCCTTCATTTCTTGGGTAGTGGTCACCTTGGTCCATGTGGTCCTTCCGGCACTTCTCTTTTCCACCAAGTAATGTTTAACAGGTGCTCCACCATCGGTCAACGGGGCTTCCCATGTCAGCCCTGCCGTCTTGGGCGTCACTTCTCTGACGGTCAAGTTCCTTGGCGGTCCAGCTTTATCCAAGACTACCAGAGTTAGATTAGCCAAAGCCTCACCGTGGTCATTCTTGGCTGTAACGGTGTAAGTTCCGGCATCAGTCTGTTCCGTCTTCTTAATGGTGAAAGTGGCCACCATTTGTGTTCGTCGTTCTTCAATGGTGACACGACGCGTCATCTCTAGTACCGCTCCGTTATGCCTCCACGTCAACTGCGGTCGTGGTTGACCAGTAAACGAGACATCAACCTGCATCATCTGATTAGTTCCCACTGAGATGCTGGATTTACTGATGGTAACTGTTGGCGTCGTCGCAGCTGGTCCTTGCTCTCTCTTCGTCTCGACTACCTTCACTTCCTTCTTGATCTCCACAGTTTTGGTCTTGACATTCACCAACTCGGCATTCTCCCCTTCGCCATAGTCCGTCTCTGCTCGAATGCGGAAGTCGTAGCTGGTGTCTTCGTTCAGCTCGGTAATGGTCACTTCCGTGGTCTTGGTGGTCGTTACTCGAATCCACGTTGAGCGAGTGGACACCTTCTTCTCAATAATGTACTGCTTGATGGGCGAGCCACCATCTTGTGTAGGAGGCTGCCAGCTTATGGTGGCACTGGCGGTAGTAACGTCGGTAGCGGAGGCTTGAGTTGGAGGGCCGGCTTTGGTCAAAACCTGCAAAAAAACATAGAAATCATGGTAACCTGTGCATGTCAGCCATGATGCAGGAGACTGGTTTCTACTTTTTAGGCTCAAACAAGGGCATTTTTCTATTTACCTTTAGAGTAAATTCAGCGCTAGTTTCTCCAGCAGGGCTAGTAGCTTTGATCTTGTAGGTTCCGGTGTCACTCAGCTCCGTTCTTGTGATGCTAAACGTGGCCATCATATCATGTCGACGTTCGTCCAGTTGATAATGACGCGATGCCACCGTGTCGATCAGGACATCGTTATGGTACACCGTCAGCTTCGGGCGTGGTTCTCCCGAGAAGGTAACCGATATTTGAACAAGCTGGTTGATGGTCGTTGTTACGTTGCTCTTGCTCAGATGAATAGTTGGTGTGACCAGCGTTTCCTTCTCTTCGGCGGGCACCAACGATGGCTTACGTCTATCACCTTTATCAACGGATCCTCGTGGCGCCACCTTCTCAGGCTTCTTCGCTTCTTCAGTTCGGATGCGGCTGAGTTCGGCGCCTTCGCTCTCGCCAATTTCATTCTGGGCTGTGACGTAAAAGTCGTAAGCGGTGCTAGCTTGTAGTTCCTCCACCGTTACCGAGGTGGTGGTCGATGTGACGCGAGTGACTTTCTGCCAGACAGTTCTTGTCGTCACTCGTTTGTAGACCGTGTAGTGTGTCAACGGCTTGCCACCATCTTCCGTTGGTGTTGTCCAAGTTAGCGTGACGGATTGAGAAGTGATCTCGGTGGCTGTTAGACTCTCCGGCGCTGTGGGTTTCGACAGGACTTTTAGCGTGAATTCCACTTCGGCTTCGCCGTTGCGGTTTTTGACGACGATCCTGTACGTTCCGCTGTCGCTCATTTCGGCCTTGGTGATGCTCAGGGTGAACTTTCCAGTGTGACGCTCTTTCAGTGTAACTCGTCGGCTTTCTTTCAAGACTGCATCGCTGTGGTAACAGGTCACTTCCGCTTTGGGATGGCCACTGATAGTAAAGTCGACGTCGAAGGGCGAACCGACCGTGATGGCTTCGGCTGGCTTGGATAGGGTGATAGTCGGAACGGTTTCTGGAATGGCTTTGGTCGGTTCTACGGGTTTTAGCGCTGGCTGAATAGGTGCTGGAGCTTCTTTCGTGATTTCTGCGAATAGAAAAATCAAATTGAGTTAATTCAAATACTGTTTGGAGATGGAACATCGGCAAAAGACTTCACCCAGATCGCTATCTGAAGTGGCGCACGCCTTAATTGTAACAACTCGATAGGGTGCGCCACAGGAAAAATAATCTTGTCCAGTTTGATTGTTATACAAGTGGCGCACTTTTGCAGTTGCACAGCCTTACTTACCGGTGGCAGTTACTGGTCCAACTTCCGCGGGCTGTCCTTCACCTTGATCCGTGACAGGCACAACCCGAAAGTAGTACTTGGTCTTTTGCAGCAGATCTCTGATCGCGCAACCCCTTTCCGTAGCCTTGACCGTGGTCACTTTCTGCCACGGTCCACCCGACGTTTGTTTCAGTACAACGTAACTTGTAACTGGACTTCCGCCGTCGCTTTCAGGCTCCTTCCAGCTGATGGTCGCGCTAGTCGTCGTAATCTCCGTCACGGTCAGTTCTCTGGGTTGACTGGCCGTTGTGACTACCCGTAGAGTGAACTCGGCTGTGGTCACTCCCGCGTCGTTGGTGGCCTTGATGGTATACTTGCCGCTGTCGGTCAGCTCGGTCTGGGTGATGGTGAATGTGGCTCGGGGCTCTTTCCTGGCTTCTTCTAGCTTGACACGACGGGACGTGGTGACTTCGACATCGTTGAAGTAGACGGTGACTTTAGGGCGAGGCTCTCCGGTGAAGGTAACATCAATATCGACGGGTTTGCCAAGCTTGACCGTTTGATCGGCTCGGCTGATGGTCAGGGAAGGTGTGACTTGTGGCTTGGTTGGTTTGACAAGGGGCTCTTCGGGCTTTGTTGTGATACCGGTAATCTCCAGCGGTGTTCCTTCGCCTTGAGGCCAAGTGAAATGTTACATAAAACTTCTAGCCAACGTTAGATGGAAGCTCGGCAAACAAACACTTCAAGACTGTTCTGCCAAGTGGCGCATGTATTCGGCGCAAATGGCTAGACACATGCGCCACCTAGGAAAACGATCTTCTCGAAGGCTAAGGTTCCAGTTCATCTACTGTACCGTACCTTGTGGATTTTCTGCAGAGATGCTGAAGTCGTAGGACGTACCCTTGGTCAAGTCCTTCACCACCACTTTTCGTTCTCTGCTGGTGGTAACTTTGGTCCAGGTAGTCTTACCCGTTACCTTCTTTCTGATGATGTACTGTTTGACCGGTTCGCCTCCATCGTCGGTAGGAGCGTCCCAGCTCAACGTTGCACTGTCCTGTGTCACATCGCTGACCGAGTAGTTGGTGGGCTTTCCGGGCGGTCGCAGGACCTTCACCATGCATTCAGCTGTCACGTCGTCAGCCGAGACAGTGTACACACCGGCATCTTCAGCAGTGAGGTTAGTGAGGGTTAGAACGGATACATTAGCACGCACACGATCTTCCACTGAGATGTTTCGAGAAGGGGCGAGCCGTGAACCGTCTTTCAGCCAGGTAATGGTGGGACGAGGTTTGCCCGTGTACGTGGCGGTTATCTTGACGGTTTCTTTCAGGCTGGCTGTAATGTCAGACTTACTGAGCGTTACCGTTGGCGCCACCTCTGCTTCTACGGGCTTGACTTTCTCTTCGGTGGCTTTTGCCGCAGTTTGAGCCTCTACTGATTTCTCCTTCTTTCCAGGTTCTTCCGTCATGACTTGCTCTGTTTTGGCTGGCTTGACTTTCGGTTCTTCTTTCACTTCCGCAGTTAATACTTTTTGTTCAAGGGGCTTTTCTTCTAGAATCAAGTCATCAACTGAGTTTAAAACCCTACAGGAAATAAAATCGTCTCAGCTGACGTACCTTGCGGTTGTGCTTGAATTTCGATAGGTCCAATCTGCGCGGGCTCACTTTGGCCTTGTGGGTTCTCCGCTCGGACGCGGAAGTAGTAGTTAGTGCCTTTGCTCAACTCTTCCACCGTCACCGTGGTCTCCTTCGTGGTCGTTACTTTTTGCCATATCGTCCTCGTAGCTGCCCTTCGTTCGACCACATACTTGACGTTCTTCTGGTCATCCCCTGGAATAGCTGGTGCCTTCCAGGTCAGCGTCACGGATGTGTTCGTCATGTCAGTCACTGCCACATCTTGGGGCATTGACGGCTTTGACAGGACCGTTATACTAGCTGTGGCTACTTCCTCGCCTTGCTCGTTCATAGCCTTCACCGTGTACGTTCCCGCGTCGGGAGCTTCGGCTTTCGGGATGGTCAGCGTGACGGAAGTATCTTTGGGTGATTCGTCGATCTTGAGTCTTCGAGAAGCCGTCAGTGGAGTGGTCTCGTCGTCGTGATAGAAGTGAACTTTCGGTGCTGGTGTTCCGGAGTAAGTTACCTTCAGCTTGATGGGCTCACCTTCGGCTACCGTTACTTCTGCGGCTTGGAACTTGACAGTTGGGGCAACTAAGGTCTCATCACGGCGCTCTGGCTTGGGTGTCTGGATGAGCTCGATGATGTCAGGCAAGTCCTTTTCTTCGATCGGTAAAGATTCCGGTACGTTTGATACCGGCGACTTTTCCTTCGGCGCTTTCACTGCTGTTAAAAGAGAGATATGTGATAATCAAAAGTCTAACCGATGAATGCATCGTGGTTTGGGAAGGCGGCAGATGAAATGCGCAAGACTGAGATCTTAGGTGGCGCACATTACAAGGCATTAGCAATGGAAACATGCGCCGCTTGACATGACGTTCTCCAGTGGCGCACTCTTCCAGTTCACTACAGCGAGAACGTGTGCCACTTGGGAGCCCGATCTTGCGCGTGTGCCGTCCTCCCGTCATTTAACACATACTTGGTTTGACTGCTTCGGTGGCAATGGGACCAACTTCCACCGGCTGGCTTTGTCCCTGTGGGTTCTCCGCAGTAACGCGGAAATGGTACTTGGTATCTTTGTTCAAGTCCTCCACCGTCAATTTCGTATCTTTCGTGGTGGTCACTTTCTGCCAGACAGTTCTGTTGGCAGCTCGTCGTTCCACGGTATACTTAACTTTGGTCTGGTCGTCACCCAGGGTCTTTGGTGCATCCCATGTCAGCGTTACCGACGTATCCGTCACGTCCGAAACCGCCAAGCGCTCTGGTACGGATGGCTTGGATAAAACGACTACGCTGGCCGTCGCCAGCTCGTCGCCTGAAATGGAAAATTAAATTTACTGGAAACTGTTTATAATCATTTTCGGGAGGTCAGCAAACCCACACAACAAGATCATTTTCCCAAGTGGCGCACGCCGCTAGCCCGTGAAACGGAAAATGTGCGCCACTCGGGCAAACAATCTGGTTAAGTTCCTCCAAGTGGCGCACGCCAAAAATGTGCGCCACCTGGGAAGCAATCTTGCTGTTGTTTGCCGATTTCGTTTTTGATTCATAGCACAGTTCATTTAACCCACCTTCGGCGTTGTGGGCCTTGACAGTGTAAGTTCCGGCATCCGTCACTTCCGCTTTGGGAATAGTCAACGTAACGGTTGACTCTTTCGGTCGATCTTCAATCTGGACCTTTCGTGATGGCGTCAATGGCTTGGCTTCATCCTCATGGTAAAAACTAATCTGCGGCGTTGGTGTTCCGGTATACTTAACCGCCAACTTGATCGGCTGGCCTTCTTTGGCTTCCACTTGTTCGTCCTGGAAGCTCAAAGTTGGCTTCTGTGCTGTTTCACCCAGGCTCTTCTTCACCGTCTTTGGTTCCACAGTTTCACCTGGCGCTACCTTTCCCGTTTTCTCCTCTGGTAATTTCTCTTCCTCGACTGTCAGCGGTTTCTCCTCAGGTACCGTTTCACCCGGTGTGATAGGTCCCACTTCGGCATTGGGTCCTTCTCCCTGGTCAGTCACTGCTCTCACTCTCAGATGGTAAGCCGTGCCTTTGGTCAGCTTCGTAACAGTGACTTCGGTATTCGTTGTCGTTTCCACCTTGGTCCACAGCGTTTTGTTGGCCAGACGTTTCTCGACGATGTACGACTTGACAGGTTTGCCCCCGTCGTCTTCGGGCGCTGTCCAGATCAGCTTGACAGAGTCGCTGGTGACTTGGTCGAGCCCCAAGGAAGCTGGCAGACCAGGCTTGGTCAGGACCTTGACTGTGACGGTGGCGGTAGCGTCTCCCGCGGGGTTACTAACCGTGATGGTGTATGTTCCGCTGTCGGTGGTCTCCGACTTGCTGTTTGTCAACTTGACCGTCTTGATTGTCTTGCGTTCTTCGATTTTGATTCTTCGGGTTTCAGTGATGGCGGTATCGTTGAATTTCCATTGCGTTGTGGGGTAAGGTAAACCAGTTAAGGCGGCTTCGACCGTGAATGAGTCACTCAAAGGTACCTCGATAAGGGGCCTGCGGATTGTGATAGTGGGGGCTTCCATGCCGGGTGGCAGCTCCTTGGGCTTTTGGGCTTCCGGCATGACGATGTGGACGGGTGGTCGACTGGGTTGGCCTTCGCCCTTCTCGTTGACCGCCGTCACTTGGGCATCGGCTTCGTCACCGGCCTTGAGGTTGTCCACCACATAACGACACTTGCGGATGACTTGTGTCGAGATCTTCTTCCAGGTGGTAGAACCACTGTGACGCAAGTGAATGTGATAGCCGATTACGTCGGCGCCACCATCGTCCGCTGGAGCTTTCCATTCCAGCACGGGATGGCCTTCCGCGTCGGTAGTCAGGATAGTGTTCTCAGGTGCCGATGGCGCTTCTATAATAACAAATCCATCAAAACTAATCAATATATAAAACTACTGTAGTGCTTCTTGAACTTCGCGAATCACGTGATTGTACTCGTGGAGTTAAACGCTGGTCCGGTGACTATACCCTACCAACCCCCGGGAGATGTTCCGCGCGTATTATGACGTGTTTCGCGAAGTTGGAGAAGCATTACAGTAATATTATAACTGGAATCTCGGCCGGCAAACGCGACAAGATCGTTTCCTGAAGTGACCCATATTGTCGAGGCTTTTGGCTTATAGCGTGCGCCACTTAGAATAAAGTCCTGTTCACGTGTGATTGTTTTTTCCAAACCGGCGCACGTTGTCGGTGACATTGGCTGGCTGCATGTTTCACTTTGGAAAACCATGTGACAGAGTTTGTTTCCCGAGCTTCCAATTAGTGAGATACTTACCGGTGTCTTTGGTGTGGACGTCCGACACTGCGAAGAGAGGCTTCTCCTTCTCGTCTTTGGCCACAGCTGATACGCTGAAGTCATATGCGGTATTCTTGTCCAAGTCCTTTACCTTCACCCGTCGCTCGATAGTCTCTGTCACTTTTATCCAGGTGGTTCGACCCGAGTTTCGCTTGTAGATGCGATAGGTGATGGGCTCTTCTTGATCAGGCGTTGCTTCGTACTTGTCCCATTCTAGATCGACAGAGGTCCGTGTAGCATCAATAACATGCAGGACATCCGTCAGGTTAGTTTCCTGTCCTTCAGGTTGTGTGGGCTTGCGCAGGCGGAATGGCTGGTTGGTCTCAAGTGGCCTACTGATACCGGCGACGTTCTTGGCGGAGACGCGGAACTGGTACTCTCGGTCCTCTTCCAGCTTGTCAGTCCGGAGCGTGAGCTCTGCGGCCGCTCTGTCTTTCATCAAGTACCACTTCTTGGAGACGTTATCCTGTCCTTCGATCAGGTAGTTGGTTACAGGAGCTCCGCCATCCGACTCAGGTGGCTGCCAGGCTAACGTCGCGGCGCTGTCGCCGACTTGGTCGACGGTCAGGGGACCACTAGGTGACGATGGCGGTTGCACTTTACCCAGTACCGTCACTTCATCGGACTTGGTCGATGGTCCTTTGCCAACCTTATTAGCCGCCCTAACTTCCGCCACGTAAGTATGCTCAACCTTGACATCTGTCACTTCGTACGATGTCTCGTAGGGTTTCGTCGTTCTGGTCTTGCTACTGCCAGTCGTGACGTCTGTGATCACAATTTCGTATTCCGTCAAGGGGGCGCCTCCGTTCTCCGTTGGTGGTGACCATTCAAAGACCAGCGTCTCTGAGGTGGCTGTGGCTCGCACAGGTGGCGCTGGTGCACCTGGGGCTTGTAGCGCTCGTCGGGTTTTGACCGTCTTCTCTGTCGTCAGCGGCTCGCTGGGGCCTTTGCTGTTGACGGCCAACACCCTGAACTCGTACTCGGTATCTTCCGTCAGTTTCTTGACGGTGAAACTTGTCATGTTGCCTTCCGTTACCGCCGTTTTCGTCCAGGCTCGCTTCAGATGTTCCTTCCTTTCGATGGTGTAGGAAAGCAAGGGTTGGCCACCGGTACTGGCTGGTGGTTGCCAGCTCAGCGTGACCGACTCGGTCGTAATGTCGGAAGACGTCAACGGTCCGACTGGGGCAGACGGCACCGTAAATTGGCTCTTGGGTGTGACGGGCTTGTCGGTTTCCAGAGGCGTACTGGTGCCGATTTTGTTGACGGCACTGACTCGGATCAAATAATCAACGCCTTCCAGCAGTCCTTCCACTGTGGTGCTTGTGACGTCGGTCTTGACCGTCTTGACGCGGACCCACGTCGTCTTCCTTACATCACGCTTCTCGATGACGTACTCGGTCAGTGGCTGGCCGCCGTCGCTTTCTGGGGGTCCCCAGGTGATCTTACAGGTGGTGTCGGTTATGTCGCTGACGGTCAGCGGACCGCTTGGTGCAGACGGGGCAGAAGAGACCGCCAGGGACATGGAGACGGTAGCTTGACCGGTTTCGCTACTGACTGTCACTTCGTAGGTGCCTTGGTCGTCCGGCTGTACTTTCTTGATGGTCAACTTCGAGCTGGCTCCGTTGGTGTCGATCTGTGTTCGACGGTCAACTACGACGGGCTTGTCGTCTTTCGTCCAGCTGATGGTGGGTGGCGGTACACCGTTGAATTTAACCTGTACGGAAACCAATTACGAATTAAGATTTTTTCACTTGTATACCAGTCAGAATCTAGACGAACAAAGTCGCCAAGATCGGGTCGCACGCTTTCAGCTGATAACACTGAAGATGTGCGCCACTTGGGAAAACAATAGTGTCGAATTTGCTTCCAGCTTGTTGCGGGAAATTACCTTCATGGTGCAAGTTTCTTCAAAAACCACTTTATGTTCAACTTGATCAGCTGTCACTGTAGGAGGCGCTTGAACTATCACAGCGAACGTCGCCTTGTCACTTCCCAACGGGTTGGTGCTTTCCACAGTGTAGGTCGCTGAATGCAGCAGCTCGGCATGCTCGATGGTCATGGTGGCTTTACCGTCTTCCACTGTCAGCCGACGATCTTCGCTGGATTTGATCACTTTACCATTCTTGGTCCATGTGACGGTGGGAGTCGGCTGGCCTGTCACGTCGAACACTGCGCTTATCGGCTGACCTTCCAACGCTTTGATAGTCAACGAGGTTTCTTCGACGGGCGTCACTTTCGGCGCCGTTCCTTGTGGCTTAGCTGGTGTTGGTCGGAAGGTTCCTTCGGCTTGCGCCGTGTCACTTGGGCCGACTTTGTTGACGGCTTTCACGCGGAACGTGTACTCCACCTCGGTCTTTAGTTTCTCAACACTAAAGCTCGTAGTTGGCGCTAAAAAATAAATGTGTTTAGTCAAAGAATATCGAAGGGGCGAATGAGATCGCTTCAAAGTAGCGCACGCTTTCACCCAACAATACTGAAACCGTGCGCTGCTTTAGGAAACAATCAAACTCGAACAGGTCGTTATTTCTAGTGGCGCACGTTCCAATTGCAACTGGCTGCATGTGTGCGCCACTTCAGTGAGCTATTTGGTTCGAATCATTCACCCATGTCCCAAATTCCTACCTGGAATATCGGATGTGGCTTTCCATGTACGATCATCCAGCGCTTTGTACTCCACCACGTAATGGGTGACGGGAGTACCACCGTCGCTAGTGGGTGGGTTCCAAGTTACAGTCACTGAAGTGGCCGAAGTCACTTCCGCCGAGACATTTGTCGGTGGTGAAGGTTTCTCGTACAGCGGCTTGATTTTGATGGGCAACGTTCCCACACTGGGGGGACTCGGTCCAACTTTGTTGACAGCGATGACTCGGAACTCGTATTCGTTGTTCTCTAACAGCTCCGTCACGGTGTAAGTTTCGGCGGTGACTAACGTTTTGGTTACCTTTACCCACTTCTTGGATGGCAGCTGACGCGTTTCAACATGATAACCCAGGATGGGCGTGTTGCCGTTTTCCGTTGGAGCAGCCCATTTTATGGTCACGCTGGGTCCGCTCACTTCGCTGATGGTGGGTTGGGAAGGCGCGCTGGATACTTCGAAGGGTTCTTTGGCTACGACGGGCTCGGTAGTTTCGGTGGGCTCGCTGAAGCCGACGGCATTTTCCGCAGATACTCGGAACCTGTAAGCTTGGCCTGTGATCAAGTTGACGATGGTGGCTTTGGTGTCACTGGTGGTGGCGGTACGCTTCCAGTTGCGTCGTTCAGTGTCCAGTCGCTCCACAACGTAACCGGTGATGGGACTGCCACCGGTTGACTCGGGTACGCTCCATTCAACCGTGATGGTTTCTCCGGTTACTTCCGTCACTTTGACTTCCCTTGGTGCCGACGGTTTACCTATGGAACAGTACTAACGTCAGCTAAGCTTCATTGGACGCACTTTGGCTCCAGACTTCCGTGGTTTATTGGGGAGGTCTACATGCGACACGTAGGTACAAGATCATAATGTCAAGTGGCGCACGCTGCCAGCCAAGAATGATGGTGACATAAGCCACTTCGATAACGAGCTTGCACGTTCGGTTTACCGGCATTCATAGTCTTACCTCGTATGGTAACGGAGAACTTGAAGGTATCTTGGCCAAGTTCATTATCCAGTTTGACAGTATAATCTCCAGCATTGGCTTCCTTGACGTTCTTCAACACGACCGCCACATGGTCTTCTTCGACGCGGTAGGCAATCACATCGGACTGCGGTACTTCCTGTCGGTTATGGAGGAGGGTGACAGTGGGTTCTGGTGCCCCGACAAACGGAATCTTGTAGCGATATAGCTGTCCAATGTCCAGTGTTACTTCTGTCGGCACTCCTTCAGTGCTGAAAACCGGCACGGCCTGGACCAGAACCCTGGAGCTCGTAGTTTCATCCTCGACTTGACAGGTGTATGTTCCGCTGTCTTCAAATGTTGCCTTTTTGATGGTCAACGTACGTTTCTTACCTTCCGCCGTCATAACAATCCTAAAAGAGGACTTAGCCGAAGTTATCATAGAAAGTCTATAAGCCAACCTCGACAATAAAACAGAAATCAGGCGTCTCCACACGGGCCAACTGTGAGCGACCGCATGGTTCCTACTGCAGCAACCCATATGGCTGAGCAAAAATAGAAAGCAGGCTCCCGCGTACAGGCGGTCCAGTCAGAAGATGCCTGATTTCTGTTTGAATGAGTCAAACTTGGGAGATATGTCGCAGCTTACCTCGGCGACTCTTGAATGGGTCTTCGTAGTTTCTTCCATATGACCGTGGCGTTGTCCTTCGACACTTCTGCCATAAGGACCACATCTTCGCCCAGCTGAGCGGTCGTGTCTTCTAAAAGCTCGGTGAAGCGGACAGGTCGATCCCTGACCATCAGCGTCCCTGTTGTTTCTTCAGTGCCGACTTTACAGATATACTTCCCGGCGTCTGCTTTCTCAACGTTGTGGATGACCAATTTATGGACCAGACCGTCATCGACGATCGTATACTTCTCAGAGTTAGTAATTGCGGTGTTTGTCTCAGCTATCGTCCATTCCGTCGTCGTTTCTTCTTTAGTAATCACCAGCAGTTCCACGGTTTGTTCTTCTTCCGCCACTGTCGTTTCGCTGATACCTGAAATTCAGCCAGTATGATTCTCAGTTCGAACATACGTAATTATCGCTAATTTTGATTACCTTTGGCGAAAACGGTTTCTTCCACCAATGTGATTTCCTCGACTTGCGGTACGGCAGCTGGCATCCTTATGGTCTTCTCCCCTTCGACCTCTTTCATTTCCTCATCCAAAGATCGGCGTTTAGGTCGAGAAGCAGACAGTGACAAACTCTCCGATGCTTCCTCGTCCGTCTCGGTGCGTTCCTCTTCTCGTGGCAAAATCAGCGCGGCTTCTGCCGCTGCCTCTTCCGCCTTCTTGACCGGAGCTCGTTGCAGCTGTGCCGAGCTTTCGACATTTTCTGATTCTTCGGGCTTCTTGGGCTTTCTCGTAAGAGGCAGACTGACGGAAGCATCTTCTGTTGGCCGTTGATCGGCTGGTTTTGCCTTTGGCCGTTTAATTTCTCCGATCGCTTCCTCCGTCGGCTTTTCCTCTTCCTTTGGCTTGACGGGGGAAGGCAAATTTACCGAGGTTTCTTCTGTTTTCTCTTCAACCGGCTTTCGACCCGTTGGTCTTCGAATTTCAGCCATAGCTTCTTCGACAGGCTTTTCTTCTTGTTGTTTCTTTGGCGAAGACAATGTGGCCACAGTTTCTTCCTCGGGTTTCTCTTCCTCTTTTGATTTCTTGGTGGTAGGTAAGGTTACCGAAGCTTCTTGTGGTTTCGCTTCTTCTACCGGCTTTGTCTTAGGTCGTGTAATTTCCGCGATGGTTTCTTCGATAGGTGCTTCTTCTACGGGCTTAGTTATAGCGGGGAGACCGACGACAGTTTCTGTGGTCTCTTTGACTGTAGATTTCCTTACTGGGTGTTCGAGTTGCGCAATCGCGTCTTCAGCCGGCTTTTCCTCGACTGGCTTAGTCAGAGCAGGAAGACCAACATCGACTTCTGCTGGTTTCATCTCCACCGTTTCCCGCACTGTGGTCGCCTGCTCTTCGGTGCCTTCCTCCACCCGCTCTTCTTGTCGAACCGTCGTCTTTCTCATTTCCGCAGTCTGTCCCAGCGGCGTTGCTTCAGTGATCTTCGTCGGTGGCACTTCTTCTTCAACTGCCGGAGTTATGTCCGTCACGGTTGCCGCTGTCGGTATATCCTCGACGACTTCTGCTGGCTTCGTTTCGGCAGGTCGACGGCGAGGCTTCTTGATTGAAAGGTTCTCCGAAGCTTCCTCGTCAGTTTCTTCTTTCTTTTCGGGAAGGTTAGTTGTAAGGGTGGCGCCAGCAGTCTCTTCTTCAGGAACTCTTTCCACCTTAGGTGTCTTTGGTGTCATTTTGACCTGAGAAAGAAAATGAAATTTGGATATGAGAGTAAGCAACCTCTAGTGTAAAGTGACGACCTACCTCTCCGAAGGACTTAACGTCTTCCGCTTTGTCTTTTGGCTTCTTTCCCAGCGGAAAGCTTACTGTCGAGGTTTCCTCCACTGATTCGCTTCTAGTTGTGGCCTTTAATGGAGTACTTTCCTCTATGGTCTCCACCTCCTGGAATCAAACTTGAATGACCACAAGACCATAATAGAAAAGGACGATAGGAAGGAGAAATGAACTAAGCACTTCAGTGGCTTACAGTTTTTGAAGAAGTGACTTCATTTTTCTTCTCAGCGGCAGTATCCTCCGTCCCAACGACCTCTTCGATGGGTCCCCGTTCTTCCGCTACCGGCTTTGTTGGTCGAGTTCTTGCTATGGAGAGACTTTCCGAAGCCTCCGCTGTTTCCGTTTCGACCTTCTCTTCGCTCGTCTTTTCCAGCGTAATATCCGCACTTTCCTCTTCTGTCTTGACCGGCTTTTTCGGTTTCATCACGGCCGCGCTCTCCACTTCCTCAGGTGCTCTCGTAGGTTTCTTTGACAGCGGAAACTTCACTGATACTTCCTCGTCCTGAAGCTGTTCTTCCTTCAGCGTCACAACCTCCGTTCGTTTGTCTTCCTTCACCTGTATATTTTCCAGCACAGCTTCGTCCTTTACCGTCTCTTCAACAGCCGGTACTTCTTCGACCTTTTCTTCCGTGGTTGTGACTGTTGTTTCACGCTGTGGTCGGGTTCGCTTGACCGAAAGGCTCTCGGTGGCTTCCTCCTCTTCCACTCTTTCCGCCGTATCGTCTCTTCGTGTCGTCTCCACAGTTGCTTCTGCCTCTTCCTCTTTCTCAACTGTAGGAACTTTGGGCTTGGGTGCTGGGCTCAGTTCAGCAGTACTCTCGACCTCTTCAACAACGGCCTTGGGTCTCCGTACCGGGAAACTCACCGAGGTTCCTTCGTCTTCTGGTGCCTTCTCAACTGGCTTAGCTGTTTCTGCCACAAACTGTGTGGTCGTTTCTTCAACTTCTTGGCCGTCGGTTGTTTTGACGGGTGCTGGTCGAGTTCTCTTCATGGACAAAGTTTCCGTTTGCTCTTCTTCTCCTGGAATTTCCGGCTTGTCTTTGGGAGCGAGAGCGAGTGTCACGTCTGTAGTTTCAGTAACAGGTTTGTCAGCTGCTGCAGTCTTCAACGCGGCACTACTTTCCACATCTTCCGGCTTCTCTTGCGGTTTGACTCTGAACGGAACGCTGACTTCAGTTTCTTCTACTGTAATTTCAGGCTGGACTTCCGCCGTCTTGATTTCAACTGGAGATTTCCGTTCTTCAGGGACAAGCTCAGCTGGTTTCTCCACCATTTCCTCAGTTATGATCTGAGGTTTCTCTTCTTCAATTACGGTCTCCGGTGCAGTCAACTCGATGTAGTCCGCCAACTGAGCTTCGGTTAAGGTATCCAGGAAGGTCTCCAGCGGTACTTCTTCACTGGGTCTCTGGACTTCGACATCATCCTCTTCAAGGTCACCCAGCTCCTCAGTTAGCGAAACGTCCTCTTGCTCGAACTTTGATTCCGTCATTTCGGTTAGGAGTTGGTAATCTTCAATGATCACTGGAGTATCTTCGATGCGCACTCGTCGTTTACTCTTATTTTCTTCCACGTCCTCAACGGCCTCCTGCATGGTCAGAACAATTAAATTAATAGCTCGGCAAACAAAATCAGTAAGATTGTTTTTATCAGTGGCGCATGTTTTCGGTGTTATTGGATAAAACAGTGCGCCACTTGAAAGGTCGATCTTGTCGAGTTTGGTTATACTTCCAAGTGGCACACGTTTTCAGTACTGTTGGCTAAGAACGTGATCTGGTCGAGTTAATTTGTCTAGGTCCCACTTAATGAACAGCAAGTAGTATACACGAGAGCACCCTGCCATACCTGAGAGTCGCGTCGCAAGTCTTCAACCGCCGACACAGTTTCCCACACGTTATCTTCAATCTCGGCAATACTGTCCAGATCATGCTCAGTTTCCACCTGGTCCACCTGCAATACGCTAACTTCTTCTGGAGCCGGCTGAACAATTTCCATTACTTTCTGTGGTAGCTGCAACGAGGCTTCATGAATTGGCAAGCTTTCCTGTCGAGGGCGAGCTGGCTTCATCAGAATCTGCTAAGAGAGATAAGATATTAGCAAAAAATCGACGGCTGATGAGCAATAATTATTCTTACCTCCTCCGTTTCGACAATTTCTTCTTTCTCCTTGTTGTCCTCCCGAACTCGTGTCAGCTCGAACTTTGCGTCTTGTTCGGGAAGCGCTTCTGCAGTTGGTTGCTGTGATCGAGTTAGAGAAGCCACCGCGGTCTCTTCTTCAACCTTCTCTGGACGAGCAGCTGGTCGAAGTGACACTGTGGCTTCTTCCGTTTCGAGACGTTCTCGTATTGGCTTCTTCATGTCCACAATCGTAGTGTCCGTTGTCTCCTCCTCGGTGGTGATGTCAGTGTGATCCGTTCGCGTGACTCGGAAGGTGGTTTCTTCTTCCGCCTCTTTTGTGGTTTCGGGTTGGACACGCGCAGGCATCTCAGCCGTTGTGGTTTCCTCAACCGGGGCTTCTTCAGGCTTGCGAGGTACCGTGACGGAGACCCTTTCTTGGTCTTCCGTGTCCTCCTGTCTCGTAATAACAAACTCATCGGTTGTCACTTCTTCTGCCATTTTGGGTTTCCGTCCGAGACCAACTACTTCCGTGGTATCTTCTTCCGGTACGGGACTTTCTTCCTTGGTTCGCCGAACGCTGCTGACCACAGTCTCTTCCGTATCCTCTGCAGTCTTTTCTGTTTCGTCGGAAATCTTTTCTTTGCGCGTGACTTTGAACACCACCTCTTCCTTAATATCTTCTTCAGTTTCGGGCTGAGCTTTCTGTTGGATATTCACGGTGGTATCTTCTTCAACCTGTTCCACGGTTGTCTCGTCTGTTCGTCTTGCCGATAAGACCAAAGCCGCTTCTTCGGTAGCAGATGCTTCTGGCTTCGGTCTTCGGAAGCTGACTTCTTCCACGGTGTCTTGCACTTCGCCCCGAGGAACGTGGAAAGTGGTCTCTTCTTCGAAAGGACTTTCGACCACAGCCGGCATCTTTGGTACCTCAAACACAGCTTCCGACAGTGCCTCGTCGGTTGGCTGAGGCTTCGTGGGTTTGAATGAGATTTCGGCCTCGACATCCTCAGTTTCAGCACGTTTCTCTGGTTGTAGTCTGAACGTGGCTTCTTCTTCCTCAGTTGGTTGTTCGAGCTTGGCTTCTTCCGTGATGGTCTCCGTCGTCCCAAAAACTTCCTGCTCAACTTCAGCGACCGAAGTTGTCCGATCTTCCTGTACCTCTTCATGAGTCACGGACGGGGTCGTTTGCTCTTTCGTGTCCTCGGATACCTCTTCTTCTTGAACCTTTGTGACCATGTCAAGGAAAGCTCTTTCAACCGGCAAGTCTCGTGGGCGTCTAGGCTTGCGTACCGGTAACTGTTCGTCCGCAGTCACTTCAGGAGCTGGGGCAGTGCTCGTAGCAGTTCCCAGATCGTTGCTGGCCACACATGTTATAGTACCATGTTCGAGACTCCTTGGACCTTCGATGGTGATCTGAACTGCATCTTGGACATGTTGAATGTGAACGAGTTCACTCTCGTATAGCGGTTCGTCGTTATCATACCACGTTACCGATGGCTGAGGAATTCCATGGACAGTTGCAGTGTATTGCACTGTATCCCTGTTCTCGTCGGCAGTCTAGAAAACATCGCATTGACCTACGACCGATCGCAAAAAAAGAAAGCTGAAAGGCCGTACCTCCACTTGCGATACTTCTGTTGTGAACTTCGGAGCGGAGCTTTCTTCGAAAGTTGGCAGAATAAGGACACTTGGACCAAACACTGTAAGCACGAAAGACTTTTCATTACAGAGGAAGTGCATGGAAAACCATGATCACTAACGGAACGCGAACGGAGCACAAACGGAAAGCGGTTTGCAAAGCCGTTAGCGGTAAGCCTAAGAAAAGCCTGGAGACGACTGAAACGTTAGCTGAAATGTAAAGCGTTAGCAGTATTATTTAAAAAAGCGCACCACTGACAACTGAAGATCTTACCATCACGCGGCGACGCGGCGACCGGCTTCACCGGTTGCTCCACGGCACCAGGCCGAGTGACTGAATCGTAGTCAACAACAGTTTCTTCGATTGATTCCGCCCTTGAGACGTCCTCCTCCAAATCTTCACCTTCCACAAGATACGTCCGATCTTCCGTCGCGGATTGCTCAGTTTCATGAATATCCATTACCGAAATCTCCTCAACGACGATTGGAACATCGACGACTTCTACCGGAACTTCGACAACATACGAGCGACGTCGCGGCCATTCCATATTGTATTCTTCCGCCCGGGTTGCAGCCTCAGGCTTGACTGGTCGAGTGAAGGTTACCTCCGTCTCTTCAGTGGTCACTTCCTCGGTGTCGACAGGCGTAGGACGGCTGAAAGTCACCTCGGCCTCTTCAGGCTGCTCTTCGACCGGCCTGGTCACAGTGACGGTCTCGTGGATCTCTTCTGTGGTGGTAGTCGTGCGTGGCAGTTCCATACTGACTTCCTCCACTGGCGCCTCAGGCTTGACTGGTCGAGTGAAGGTTACCTCCGTCTCTTCAGTGGTCACTTCCTCGGTGTCGACAGGCGTAGGACGGCCGAAAGTCACCTCGGCCTCTTCAGGCTGCTCTTCGACCGGCCTGGTCACAGTGACGGTCTCGTGGATCTCTTCTGTGGTGGTAGTCGTGCGTGGCAGTTCCATACTGACTTCCTCCACTGGCGCCTCAGGCTTGACTGGTCGAGTGAAGGTTACCTCCGTCTCTTCAGTGGTCACTTCCTCGGTGTCGACAGGCGTAGGACGGCTGAAAGTCACCTCGGCCTCTTCAGGCTGCTCTTCGACCGGCCTGGTCACAGTGACGGTCTCGTGGATCTCTTCTGTGGTGGTAGTCGTGCGTGGCAGTTCCATACTGACTTCCTCCACTGGCGCCTCAGGCTTGACTGGTCGAGTGAAGGTTACCTCCGTCTCTTCAGTGGTCACTTCCTCGCTGTCGACAGGCGTAGGACGGCCGAAAGTCACCTCGGCCTCTTCAGGCTGCTCTTCGACCGGCCTGGTCACAGTGACGGTCTCGTGGATCTCTTCTGTGGTGGTAGTCGTGCGTGGCAGTTCCATACTGACTTCCTCCACTGGCGCCTCAGGCTTGACTGGTCGAGTGAAGGTTACCTCCGTCTCTTCAGTGGTCACTTCCTCGCTGTCGACAGGCGTAGGACGGCCGAAAGTCACCTCGGCCTCTTCAGGCTGCTCTTCGACCGGCCTGGTCACAGTGACGGTCTCGTGGATCTCTTCTGTGGTGGTAGTCGTGCGTGGCAGTTCCATACTGACTTCCTCCACTGGCGCCTCAGGCTTGACTGGTCGAGTGAAGGTTACCTCCGTCTCTTCAGTGGTCACTTCCTCGCTGTCGACAGGCGTAGGACGGCCGAAAGTCACCTCGGCCTCTTCAGGCTGCTCTTCGACCGGCCTGGTCACAGTGACGGTCTCGTGGATCTCTTCTGTGGTGGTAGTCGTGCGTGGCAGTTCCATACTGACTTCCTCCACTGGCGCCTCAGGCTTGACTGGTCGAGTGAAGGTTACCTCCGTCTCTTCAGTGGTCACTTCCTCGCTGTCGACAGGCGTAGGACGGCCGAAAGTCACCTCGGCCTCTTCAGGCTGCTCTTCGACCGGCCTGGTCACAGTGACGGTCTCGTGGATCTCTTCTGTGGTGGTAGTCGTGCGTGGCAGTTCCATACTGACTTCCTCCACTGGCGCCTCAGGCTTGACTGGTCGAGTGAAGGTTACCTCCGTCTCTTCAGTGGTCACTTCCTCGCTGTCGACAGGCGTAGGACGGCCGAAAGTCACCTCGGCCTCTTCAGGCTGCTCTTCGACCGGCCTGGTCACAGTGACGGTCTCGTGGATCTCTTCTGTGGTGGTAGTCGTGCGTGGCAGTTCCATACTGACTTCCTCCACTGGCGCCTCAGGCTTGACTGGTCGAGTGAAGGTTACCTCCGTCTCTTCAGTGGTCACTTCCTCGCTGTCGACAGGCGTAGGACGGCTGAAAGTCACCTCGGCCTCTTCAGGCTGCTCTTCGACCGGCCTGGTCACAGTGACGGTCTCGTGGATCTCTTCTGTGGTGGTAGTCGTGCGTGGCAGTTCCATACTGACTTCCTCCACTGGCGCCTCAGGCTTGACTGGTCGAGTGAAGGTTACCTCCGTCTCTTCAGTGGTCACTTCCTCGCTGTCGACAGGCGTAGGACGGCCGAAAGTCACCTCGGCCTCTTCAGGCTGCTCTTCGACCGGCCTGGTCACAGTGACGGTCTCGTGGATCTCTTCTGTGGTGGTAGTCGTGCGTGGCAGTTCCATACTGACTTCCTCCACTGGCGCCTCAGGCTTGACTGGTCGAGTGAAGGTTACCTCCGTCTCTTCAGTGGTCACTTCCTCGCTGTCGACAGGCGTAGGACGGCCGAAAGTCACCTCGGCCTCTTCAGGCTGCTCTTCGACCGGCCTGGTCACAGTGACGGTCTCGTGGATCTCTTCTGTGGTGGTGGTGGATGTTTGCGTTCGGTCCTGCAGTTGTTGTTCTATCCGGGCGCCTACGGAGTAAATCGTTATTCAGTAATACATTGCAGTGGTTAGCGTTATTGTCTAACAAAGGGTCCACAGTTGTTTCGCCATGCTCGTTCACGTTTCATGCACACATGCAACTGTCTGAAGATTGAATGTAGATCGGACAACGATGTGAACTCGGAGCAATCGTACGGGTAGTATCCGGGGGCTGATTCGATTCTGTTGCTTCCTGGTCAAGGCCTATCGTGTCTTGTGCTCTTTGTGATTGTGTGGCCAGTACTGCTGGGTGCGGTACGACGCTTGCTATCTCGGTCTGAATGTCGGACACTGTCAGTCGCGTTGTCTCGAGTGATGCAACCTCTCCGGGATGAGTTTCAATAACAACGGAGATGGTATCGGTACTGGTGTTCTGTTGCATCGGCTGGAACGCAGCGGGTGTCGACTGCTCAGAAGTTTGCTCCAGTGGTTTCATTTGCTCTAGCGTCGTTTCCACTGCGAGTTCTGTTTTGCTGGTTGTCTTTCCGGTCAGGACGACATCAGCTACTTCCTCAGTATCCCGAACAACGGTCAGCTCAACATTGTCCATTGTTGGCTGTGGTCCACGAGGCAAATCCAACAAAGCTTCCGCGCGCTCGGTTTCATCTGCCGGCACCGGCTGGATGACGTCGAGCACTACTCCTTCGCGGGGGAGCTCTCCTTTAGGCTGAACAGTTACTGTCGTAGCTTCGAAAGTTTCATTGGAGGTCGTGGTCGAGGTCTCTGAAACGCTGACCGGTATCTCCCCCACAGATAATCTCTCCACTTCTACGGTCTCCTCGAAGTGCTCTACAGTGTCCGTGGTGCCTACCGGTGCTTCAGTTGACTGCTTCTCCTCAGGTTTCCACTCTGCGGATATCTGCTCTTCTTTCTCAGTGATTGTGGCTCGCGGAATTTCAATCGTGTCGGTGGTCGAGATAGTCTCTGAAGTCCGACAAGTGAGTGTGAAACTGTTTTCCGTGTCGCTGTATTCCGGCTTCGTCTCTGCCACCGTGACTGTCTCCAGTGTGGTTTTAAATGTCTCTGTCGAATAGAAGAATTTATCAAGTCCGTTCTCCCTTTAACTTTTCAAACTAAGATTGAAATCTAAGATTGAAATCTTAGTTATGACATAAATGTTTTTCCCAGTTACCTTCCGGTTTTGAGATTTGATCCTCCACAGCAGGAGACGCATTTGGTGCAATGTCTTCTGGAATTTCTAGAACGATGGATTTCTCTTCGGTAAACTGCGGTTTCGTTGGCTGTTCGATTCTTTCACTCGTCAGGACAATTGTTTCCAGATTCTGCACAGCTTCAATCAGTTCAGCCAAGCTCTCTGTGGTCGAAGTTTCTCCCGTCGGTCGATCGGGCATGAAGATACCCACTTCAGTCTTCTCGGACTGTGGTGTTTCCTTCATTTCTTCGACTGCTGTCACATTTGTCTGAAGTGGGGTAGCCATGACCAGCTCGTATTCTGCGACCTCGGATTCGGGAAGTTCTTCAGCAGGTTTATCCGGTTTGACCAAGTCGACTTTACCATGCTCCGGTGTTTCCGTTTGTCCTTCTTCTCTCACCAGCGCGGCCGTGGAAACCGTAGTTTCTTCGCTGAGAGACTGAGCCGGAATGGCTTCTTTCTCTGTAATAGCCACGTCTGTGACCACCGTGGCGGGAACCGCTTCAGCCAGGTCCAATGCAACCGTTTCCGGCTTGGGGGCCTCTTGACCAACTTGCTCCGGCTGGTTACTGTCTAGTTGATTTTCGATGGTCTGTGGAGCTTCTTCCGGTTTTCGAACCGTAACGGTCTTGCTTTCCTCGGTGAAAACGGTTCGTTCAGTTGGCTGTAAAGAAGAAATACACTGTCAGTTCAACGGATCATCCCACGGGTTATTTTAAGCCCGAGGAGGCTTTGCTTCCACAACCAGGAGTATTTACAATCATCCACTATTTTACCTTGACAAATTCGTGTTCGGCAGTTTCTGGTTGCGGGAACTCCTCAAGCGGTTTTTCCAACGGAACAAAGGTAACTTCTTCCTCTTCAGGCCTCTCCGTGGATGCAGTGTTAGTCAAGGTTGTACTCTCCTCCGTGGTGTTTTCTTTCTCAGCAGCCGACTTCAAGAAGTCGACTTGAGCTGACTCTGGCTGAGGAAACGCCGGCAGAGGAAACGCTGGCTGATTTGGCCCAATAACATCCACCTGATTCTGTACTGGTGTTTCCGGCACAGGTATCTTTTGTTCAATGGCAAAATCAGCTACGACTGTTGTGAGCATAGCTTTCACCAGATCGAACTCAGCCCTTTCGGGTCGCGGGAACTCTTCGGACATTTCGTCTGTCTTGAGTAATTCTACCTCATTCTGCTCGACTTGCGGCTGATCTCGTCCAGACGCTACTGTTATTCTCGTCGCCTCTTGGGTGGTGATGGTAGTTACCGGCGTTGCTTCGGCGAGCTCGAAGTCAACCATTTCTGGTCGCGGGAACTCTTCGGTTAATTCGAAAGGTCGGATCATTTCCACTTCCGTTTCTCCAGTCTCAGGCTGCTCTTTCTCCGAAGCCGCGGTGATCTCGGTTGTTTCCTGGCTTCTAATGGTGGTCATGGGAGCAGCTTCGATCACATCAACTTCGGCCATATCGGGTGTTGGAAACTCTTCTTGGGAAGTCGCATTTACTGTTGTTGCCTCTTCTGTGGTATCGGTCTCCTCGGTTTCCTGCAATAAAGAGATAAGGATTACTCGTAAACATTTAAATACAAAAATGTCATTGCCGTCAATTCCGAAAACTATTTACCAGCGGCTTCTCTTCTACAGCTGGCACTGTTCTGACAAAGTCATATTCCGCCATTTCCGGCACTTCCTCCACTGGACTTGTCGGTAAGAAAAAGTCAACTTTCGCTTCTTCCGGCAGCGGTAACTCGGCTTGCGGCTGTTCAGTAGTTTCCTCTGGGACCACCGCTTCAACCGGTTTCGATACTACTAAATCGGCTCCAGCGCCGTCAGGGGCGGCTTCCACGACAGTCGACAGGGTTTCTTCGACAGAGGGCGCTGCTTGGGTGATTTCATATTCGGCCATCTCTGCCGTTGGGAACTCGTCTACAAGTTTGCGCGGCAGGACGAAGTCGACCGTGGCTTGTTTAGGTGCAGTTGGTTGTTCAGATGTCTCTGTGATTGTAACAACCACCGTTTTCTCCGTCAGGGTCTCCGTGGTAGATGTGGGAGCTATGAGTAATTATATTACTTGTAGACTTGAATTCGTTTGACTACTTGTAACTGACTTACCATCTGTAGTATCTTCCACTTCAGTGATTATCGGCTGTTCCGGGGCAAAGTCTATTTCGGCTACTTCTGGCTGCTCTTGGACTCTTGTTACAGTTTCCGTTGTCGTTGTAACCGTTGTCGTAGTGGTTTCTCTCGGTTGCACATAATCAAGTTCGGCCTCTTCCGGTTGGGGAGACTCTTTGACAGGTTTCCGTTCGACGACCTGATCAACTTCACCCGTCACCGCTTTCTCGGGAACTGCTTGCCTCTGTTCGATGGCAACATCAGCGACCATTGTGGTGGGAATGGCATGCACCATATCACGCTCCGTCATTTCGGGTTGTGGAAACTCTTCGGTGGCGTCCTCTGGTTTGAACACTTGCGCCTCTTCCTCTTGGACCTTCGGTCCTTCTTTGGTGGACGTTACGATCACCCTGGTGGTTACATGGGTCGTAACGGTGGTAGTCGGAGCAGCTCCAACCAGCTCAAACTCGGCCATTTCTGCTTGGGGAAACTCCTCAAGCGGCGTGTGTAGAGCGAAGAAATCGACTTCGGCATGCTCTGGTACCAGCGGCTGCTCGGATGTTGCGGTAGTGGTAGTAGTAACGTTCTCCTCTGTGACGGTGTCCTCCGCAGGAGCCAGTTCTAAATAAGATCGAGATTGAAGTGCATTTCAAGGAATATCACTTTACCATAAACCTAAAAGCATCATTGGAGCAGAAAATTACCTTTAGTTATTTCTGGCTGCGCCGGAGCGAAATCCAGCTGAGCGGTTTCCGGCTGCGGCACCTCTTCTTCTGGTTGATTGGATACGATCGTCACAATGGTGGTTTTTTCCACGGACGTGACCAGACTTTGCGCCGTTTTGAAGTTGGGTACTGTGTCTGTGGTCACCAGCGGGCTTTCGGTAACGTAGTCCATCTCCGCCACTTCAGCTGTTGGGAACCTTTCCTCCACTTCCGGCTGCTCTTTTATCCGCGTGATAGTTTCGACAACCGTTGTAGTTAGGGTCGTAGTGATGTCTTCGGGTTGGACAGAGCCGAACTCGGCCCTTTCGGGTTGCGGGAACTCTACAATGTACTCTTGTGTCACCGTTTCTTCTGGCTGTGGCATTTCCTCCGTTGGTTTCTGTGGAACGAAAATGTCGGCTGCGGCCTGTTCGGGAGCGGCGGGACGTTCAGACCTTACTGTAGTTGTTATTCTGACGGCTTCTTGTGTGATGGCATCCTGGACGGGTGCGGGTCCTGTTAAGTTAGCAAACGCTTAGAAATAATGTCTGTTTATGTGGAATCATACTAACTGCGCCATATATTTATGCTAACCTTCCGCAGTTTCTTCAATATCTTGGGTGACCGGGCGTTGTTCCGGAATATAGTCCAGCTCAGCCACTTCAGCCGAAGGAAATATTTCTTCTCGTTCAGGCTGCTTCCTGACCTGCGTGATAGTTTCGACTAGCGTTGTGGTTGTTGTGATAGTCGTAGTAGCTTCTTCTGGTTGTTGGTGGTCAAGTTCGGCTATTTCCGGTCGAGGGAACTCCACAATGTACTCTTGCGTCTCGGGTTGTTCTGGTTGCTGCACGAGCTCTTCAGCCGGCTTGTGCGGAGAGACAAAATCGATCGTCGCTTGTTCAGCAGTGCTTCGCTCGGACGTGACTGTTGTGCTTATGGTTTCCGTGATGGTCTCTTGGGCTGGTACAGATCCTAAAGTTTTATAGATAGTGTATAGCCATTGAGCCAATAATTATGCCGAGATCGATAGTATTACACTGCGTAATCATGCTCACCTTCTACATATTCTTCCGTGCCCTGGATGACTTGTGGTTGTTGGGGAAAATAATCCAGCTCGGCCACTTCAGCCGAAGGAAACACGCCTTCCCGCTCAGGCTGATCCCGAACTCTGGTGATAGTTTCGACAACCGTTGTGGTGGATGTTGTGGTATATTGGGGTTGCTGATAGTCAGTTTCGGCTACTTCCGGTCGAGGGAACTCCATAATATACTCTTGTAACTCAGGTTTCTCAGGCTGCTGTCGGACTTGTGTGACAGTTTGGGTAATGGTTGTGACCATCGTTGACATTCTGTCTTCGGGCTGGACATAATCAGTTTCGGCAGTCTCCGCTTGAGGAAGCTCGGCCACATACTCTTGCGTTTCGGTTGTCGCTGGCTGGTCTCGGACTGAAGTGGTGGTCTCCGTTCGGGTGATGGTTGTGACATGTTTGGCAGTCTCAGGCTGAGTAACTGATTCCTCCCTATCTACGGTTGGCTGGAAAAAGTCCAGTTGGGCAGTCTCCGCTGCAGAGAAGTCTTCAACGATGTTCATCTCGACAGGTCTCTGCCCTGTGCGTAACGTAGTAATCTTCTCCCGCACCATTTCCTCCGTCGGCTGAAGAACTTCTTCTTTTCGAACTGGAGCAAAATCTACTTCAGTATGTTCAGCTTCTACTACGGTTTCCTGCGGTTTGCTTGTGGTGACAGTGGTTGTAAGTGTCACAGTCTCCTCCACAACTGTAGGAGCACTTGGAGTAGGTGTAATAAAGTCCACCACGGCCATTTCCGGCCTGACTTCTGGGGCAAAATCAAGTTCCGCCATTTCCGGTTGTGGTTTCCTGGGCAGGGAAAAGTCCATTTTTGTGTGTTCATGCTCAATCTGAGGTACAGTTTCTTCGGGTCGTTCTGCCGTTGCGCTTGTGGTTAGTGTGGCAGTCTCTTTAGTCTTCGTTGACTCTACCGGAGTGGGTGCTACGAAATCGATCTCTGCCATCTCAGGCCTTACGATATCAAGCTCGGCCATTTCTGGTTTCGGTACGAAGAAGTCCACTTCCGCATGTTCGACTTCAGGTCTTGCTTCCTCGGGCTTTTGTGACGTAATCGTTGTGGTTACGACCACGGTCTCTTCAGTCACCGTTGTACTAGTGGGTGTAGAAGCCACGAAGCTAATGTCGGTGCTTTGGGATCGAACAGTCGGAGCAAAGTCCAGTTCGGCAATCTCAGGCCGAGGGAACTCTTCGACCGGTTTTGGTGTGACTTCCACGGTGGCGTGCTCAGCTAGCGTCTGAGGCTTTTCAGTCGTGACGGTGGTAGTAACTGTCACCGTCTCTTCAACAATCGTCGATTCAACCCGGGCTGGTGCAACGAAGTCCAACTCGGCCATTTCTGGCTGGACGACGTCAAATTCGGCAGCTTCAGGCTTGGGGAACTCTTCTTCAACCGGTCGTTGTGGGAGGAAAAAGTCAACTTCCGCCTGCTCACGTTCAACTGCGGGCTGTGTTGGCTTCTGGATGCTGACGGCAGTACGAACGACGGTGGTCGTTTCTTCACTCTTTGGTACCACGAAGCCAACTTCCGCCATTTCTCTTTCCGGCATTTCCTTGGTGCCCTCCCTTACTACTGTCTCGGACGTGGTGCTTGTTACCGTTTCTTCGACATTCTCTGATTCTAGTGGAGGTGACACCGGGAAGTCCAACTGGGCGATTTCTGGCTTCGCTACATCGATCTCCGCAATTTCAGGCTTGGGGAACTCTTCGACAGGTCGTTGTGGAAGGAAGAAATCAATCTCTGCATGCTCACGTTCGGGTGCGGTCTCTTTGGGCCTCTGAATGATAACGTCGGTGCGGACCATGGTGGTCATTTCTTCATTCGTTGGTGCCGCGAAGTCAACTTCCGCCACTCCCCTTTCGGGCATTTTCTTGTTATCCTCTTTGATCACAGTTTCAGCTGTACTGACAGTTACTGTTTCCTCGACCAGTCCGTACTCCGCCATCTCCGGCTGGGGGAACTCTTCGACTGGTCGAGGATGAGGAACGAAGTCGAACTCCGCCATTTCAGGCTTCTCTTCCGGACGCTGTATCGTAGTCATAGTCAACTCGGTCCTTGATGCTGTAGATTCAGCAGGAGTAGGGGCAACGTAATCCACCTCGGCCATTTCATGAGTAGGCGCAGGAACATAAAAGTCCACCTCTGCCTTTTCCGGAAGAACGAACTCCACCTGGGCCATTTCCGGCTTCTCCTCGGGACGATCGAGTGTCGTCAGGGTCAAGTCGACCCTTGTCTCGGTGGTTTGTGTGGTCGGGCCTGGAGCAAAATCAACTTCCGCCTTTTCCGGCTGGCCGAACTCGACCTCGTACGTTGGCTGTTCTTCCGCTGTCACTTCCATGGTGGTCATGGCCCGCTCAATTGTCGAGGTCTCCGTCGGTCTGACGTCGATGATCGTGCTGTCGACAGCAGGGGCCGGGATAAAGAAGACCCGTTCGGCCATTTCGCTCGTGGGGAACTCCATCGAGACTTCCGACCGATCGTCTTCTGGTTGGTCTCTTTGTCTCGTGATGATATCGACTGTGGTTGAAATAGTGGTCTCAGTGGTGCTGCGCTGAGTATCAGCTTCTTCCACTTCCGTTATTTCTGGAGCGGCAAAATCAAGCTCGGCTGCTTCGGGTTGGGGGAACTCCACCGTGTATTCCACTCCTTCTGGCTTCTAAAAAACCAATTCGTTCACTATAACCCACTCGATAACCAAGTGGCGCACGTTGTCGTTGTCGTTGTCATTGGCCAACAGCGTGCGCCACTTTTAAAATCGATCTAAGTGTATCTCTTCAATTTTCCACCGTCGCAGGTTTATCTTTCATTCATTCTGGTTTTCGCTTTTTAACAATTAAAAGACCACGCAATTCCGAGCTCTGGGAGTACAAGGGGGGGGGGGGGGTAGATCACCTTCCCCACTTTTTAACTGGCTGAAATCGTGGGTGGGGTCAGATCGGACCGATCACCACATGTACGCTTCGCATTTTTCGAGTAAAATGAACCAAAGTGCCAGACCTTTTCATTTTTGCTGTGACCACTGGTCACGCAGCATGGAACATACTGAAGCTTCTAAGACGGTACCAATGTACTAGCTCTCTGTCCAATTTTTAAGGAGGCTTTTCGTCAGCCAGCTCTCAAGTGAAAATTTGGTCTGTCAACTCAAGACAAAAGCTGGTCAGAAACGAAAAATCCTCTCGAAATTTCGAGAAAGCTGCTAGCCAGTTCACGTCTTTTTTAACTGGAAGCGACAAAGTTTCTGAAAGCAAACACGAAAATTTGAGACGAAAAGGTTCAACAGAAGACATTCCGCAAGGCTTTTAGGGTGCGCTAGGCAACCGGGGCACCCCGTTGGTCTTTTAAGTGTCAAATTTTTAGATCGATGTTTGCTTATTTTTACCTTTGTCTTCGTCCCGACTGTTGTGACGGTCGTCTTCCTGGTCACAATGCTCTCCGTGGCCGTGGGTCCTTCTGGAGCTGGCGCAAACTCTACTTCAGCCATTTCTGGAGCTGGGAACTCCAGCGTATACTCGGTAATTTCAGTTGGCTGTGCTGGTTGTTCGGGCTTCATAGACAGCGTCGTGGTGTACTCTACCGTACTGACAGTTTCTTCCGCAGATATTTCAGTCCGCCTTTCTGGAACAAAATCCACCTCAGCAATCTCCGGTTTGGGAAAATCTTCTTGCTCAGGCTTTTCTAGCTGCTCGAAAGTCACCGTCGTGACCGTGGTCTTTCGCGTTACGGTGGTTTCGGTTGTGGGAACATCTTCTGGAACGGGCGTCGGGATGAAGTCGACTGCGGCCACTTCCGGCGCAGGCAACTCTGCTGTATATACACTTCGTTCTGGCTGGTCCTGTACTCTGCTAAGCGTGGTAGTGTACTCGACGGTCGTCATATCTTCCGTTGTTCGTGGAACTGGCCGGAATTCCTCCACGGCAGTCGGTCTTTCGAGAACGAAGTCCAATTGGGCAAATTCTGGCTTGGGACCTTGCACGATCTCCTCAGGTTGTAGCGGTGTCTCGGTTGGTTTGATCAGTGTGGCGGTATACTCCACGGTAGTCACTGCAAAATACACATGTATGATTACGCTATGACAGAGGACAAATTGGGACTTCGGCAAAATGATTTCACCCAGATCGTCGTCCCAATTGGCGCACGGTCTTGACCAATAACAATTGAGCGTGCGCTACTTGAGAACTGGGTAAGACAAATTTGTCAAGTGGTGTGTGCTGTCAGCCAGTGACAATGTGGACGTGCGCTACTTAAAATACCGATCTGGGTGAAATCGGTTGCTGCCTTTCCAGAAACCCAATATTCCAGATTCTTATTACCGTCAGTGTGATCAGTGACGATTGGCTGTTCTTCAACATCCACCGGTATTTCTGCCAGATAGTCCAGCTGGGCCATCTCCGGCGCGGGGAACGCTTCGTTCACAGGCTGCTCGGGCTTGTCAGAAACGACGGTCAATGTTGTAACATACTCGACCGTCAATGTTGAGCTCTCCGTCGTCGGAGCGCCTGCAGATGGAGCTTCTTCGGTAAACACCGATCTTTCAGGCACGTAATCCAGTTCGGCCACTTCAGCCGAAGGGAAATTTTCCGCTTCTTCGAGTTGTTGGTGTACCCGCGGGACAGTTTCAACCACCGCTCTGATCGTGGTTGAGGCCGTTTCTTCCGGCTTGACAAAGTCAACCTCGGCTAGTTCGGGTCGAGGGAACTCAACAACATACTCGGTTGTCTCGGGTTGTTCAACAAGTTTAGTAATGGTCTCAACCACGCTGGTTGTACTTTCTTCGGGCTTGGCGTAATCAAGTTCCGCCACCTCTGGTATGGGGAACTCTTCGGTGGGCTTATGGGGAAGGAAGAAGTCGACTTCAGCTTGTTCAGGAAGGGAAGAACGTTCAGTCGTTACAGTGGTGGTAATGACGACAGCTTCTTGGGTGACAACCTCTCCAGCTGGAATAACTCCTGCAATAGTGCATCACGTTGATTCAATAACGACCAAAACAAATACAGGATAGATTACGAAATTATAACTTACGCTGCAAATTCTCTTCAGTGACTGGCTGTTGCTTAATGACGACAGGCTTTTCTGGTGCGTAGTCTAATTCAGCAATCTCGGGCGAAGGGTGGACTTCTGCGGTTTCCGGCTGTTGTTGTACCTGAGTGATGGTTTCGACGACTGTTGTTGTTATTGTCGTTCTCCCCTCCGGTTTGACAAAGCCGATTTCAGCCATTTCCGGCTGGGAAAACTCTTCGGCGGGTTTCTCAGGCAGGAAGAAGTCGATTTCTGCTTGTTCCCGTACCAAGGGCTTCTCAGTTGTGACTGTAGTAGTAATTACCACTGTCTCCTGGGTCGCTGTTTCTTCCGCTGGACCTGGGCCTATAATTATGCATACGAATATTTACGTGACTGATGGCCATAGATAAGCAGAAAGCAGGAAGCCCTGTCACCTACCTCTGAAAACCGACTCAGCTACCAGCTTCCCCTCTGTAACTACTGGCTGGTGCGGAACATAGTCGACTTCAGCGACATCTGCCGTCGGAAAGTCGGTGCCTTCTTCAGGTTGCTCTCGAGCTCGAGTGACGGTTTCGGTAGTAGTGACGGTAGTCGTGGTGGTTGTTTCTTCAGGTCGGGCGAAAGCAAGCTCGGCCATTTCCGGAAACTCAACAACGTACCCGTGCGTCCCAGAGGTCTCAGGCTGCTGGCGAACCTGTGTAACAGTTTCGGTAACGCTTGTAACCGAGCTCGAGGTTCTGTCCTCAGGTTGGACGTAATCCGTTTCGGCCATTTCCGGTTGCGGAAACTCTACAACGTGTTCTTGTAACTCCGGCTGTTCTGGCTGCTGGAGTTCTTTCTGCGGAACAAGAAAGTCGACTAGCGCCTGCTCGGGGACATCGTGACGTTGGGAATTCACAATAGTGGTTGTAGAAACGGTTTGTAGCGTTGTGTTTTCGTGGCTGAGTGCAGGTCCTAAAGATGAAGTCGTTAACAGTACATCGGAGATAAAGACGTCTTCTATACGATACACGAGACATATTATATGGATTCTGCATAGGCACCTTCGACTGTTTCTTCAGTATCATGCGTGACCGGGCGTTGTTCCGGAATATAGTCCAGCTCAGCCACTTCAGCCGAAGGAAATATTTCTTCTCGTTCAGGCTGCTTCCTGACCTGCGTGATAGTTTCGACTAGCGTTGTGGTTGTTGTGATAGTCGTAGTAGCTTCTTCTGGTTGTTGGTGGTCAAGTTCGGCTATTTCCGGTCGAGGGAACTCCACAATGTACTCTTGCGTCTCGGGTTGTTCTGGTTGCTGCACGAGCTCTTCAGCCGGCTTGTGCGGAGAGACAAAATCGATCGTCGCTTGTTCAGCAGTGCTTCGCTCGGACGTGACTGTTGTGCTTATGGTTTCCGTGATGGTCTCTTGGGCTGGTACAGATCCTAAAGTTTTATAGATAGTGTATAGCCATTGAGCCAATAATTATGCCGAGATCGATAGTATTACACTGCGTAATCATGCTCACCTTCTACATATTCTTCCGTGCCCTGGATGACTTGTGGTTGTTGGGGAAAATAATCCAGCTCGGCCACTTCAGCCGAAGGAAACACGCCTTCCCGCTCAGGCTGATCCCGAACTCTGGTGATAGTTTCGACAACCGTTGTGGTGGATGTTGTGGTATATTGGGGTTGCTGATAGTCAGTTTCGGCTACTTCTGGCCGAGGGAACTCCACGACGTACTCTTGCGTTTCCGGCCTTTCAGGCTGCTGTCGCACATGCGTCACTGTTTCGGTGATGGTTCTAGTTGTGGTTGAGTTTCGGTCCTCTGGTTGGACAAAGTCAGTTTCGGCGGTTTCTGGTTGAGGAAATTCCACCACGTATTCTCCCGTTTCGCTTCTCTCCGGCTGTTGGCGAACCGTGGTTGTCACTTCCATGTGGGTAATGGTTGTAACCTGACCCTGAGGTGCAGGTGTCGTAGTTGTTTCCATGACTTTTGTTGGCTGGTAAAAGTCCACGTCGGCTGTTTCCGGTGCCGGGAATTGCTCGACAGTTTCGGCGAACTTTTGCTCTTCAGGGGCGACTTCCTCCACCGGCCGGAGTGTTTCTTCGACCGTAGATGGCGCTACCAAGTCCAACGGAGTTTCTTCCGGTCGTGAAAACTCAATCTGATCATCGGGGAGATGTCGAACAGTGGTAGTGACTTCGGTGCGTGTAGTGGTGGTCAAGTGTTCCTCCAATGGCGCAGACACAATGGCTTCTGCGGTGCTTGTCGGTTGAATATAGTCCAGTTCAGCTGTCTCAGGACGAGGAAACTGTAACACAACCTCTGTCATGTCCGTTGGTTGTGGCTGTTCTTCTTGGGCAGTGGTAACGTCTTCCACGATAGTCGTTGTTACAGTGGTCTTTTCCGATGGCTTTGGAACTTCTTGTACAGGACCTTCAGCTAAGTCAAGCTGCGCTGCTTCGCGCAGTGAGAACTCGACAGTGTAGTCGGGTCGTGGTTGGTCCGCTGTGGCAGTCGCGAACGTTGTGACTGTCGTCTCGGTTCTCACTGTTTCGCTGTGGTCCGGAACTGCAGGTAAAGAGGTGACGGTTGTGTATTCCTCTTCCGCCACTTCCGCCTGCGGAAATTCGACTGTCGGCGCCAGCTAGAGAAACAACAAAATGGATTCTATACTAATCAGATAAAACAAAGTGGCGCACTCTTCCAGCCAATTACACTAGCAACGTGTACCACTTTAAACAAAAATCATGTACGTTGCTCCGATCTGATGTATTAATATTACATGGCAAACGAACCTCTTCGATGAATTCCGCCATTTCCTGCTTGGTCAGCTCAGTAACCATCTCCACGCGAGTCGTCGTAACTGCAATGGTACTTTTTTCGGTAAGGACCGGAGCCGTCGTTTTGTTGACTGTGAGGGACTGCAGTTCAGGTCCTGCTGTGAAGTACTCCAGTTCGGTCCTTCCTGGCAATGGAGTAGCTTCGGCTGGTGTGAGCTGGGTGTAGTCGAGCTCAGCGATTTCCGGACGATGGTCCAATGATGGAATAATCTCTTCGATCCGTATGGCTTCCTCAGTGATGACAGCTAAAAGAAGATCTTTGAAAGCCATATAGTTATATTTTATTCGTATCACGAGCTGTCAGGCATACCTTGGACGTTAGTTGACTCGGTGGGGACATGCTCGACAAGAACGACATTGACCGCTTCCGGTTTCGCAAAGTCCCCCTTGACCATTTCTGGTTGAGGGAACTCCGCTTCTGTCGTCGTAACTTCCGTAGTCACATCAGTAGTCACAACTGGCCTGGCTTTCTCCATGGTCACTTCCTCGATGACACTCCCTTGTTTTGTTGGCGCTTGTGGACCCGGCTGGACTTCCACCACAACCTCGGTAACCGTTCTATGCTGTGTGGTCGTCAACTCGCTATACTCGGGTACAACTTCTTGCGGGATGGTGACTTCAACCGTGGTTAGGTCTGGTTGGGCGGGAAAGTCCAGAAGGGCTTCGGTTCGCTCAGTTGGGCCAGCGGGCACTGGTCGAGCCACATCTATTTCCGCTCGTTCGGGCTGAGGGGAACTCTCCGGTCGAAGCTCCACCGTGGTCGTTTCAACCACCACCATGTCTTCGATTTCCGGAGCTTCCGAGGCGTCGGCTTCCAACTCGCTGACGTCGACCATGTATGAAATTTCATCAGAAGCCGTTGCTAGTGTCTCGTGGATGGACATGACCGACGTGTCTTCGATCAAGATTGGCACGTCGCGGATCTCGGCGGGGAATTCTACTCGGTACGAAGGCCTGCGGATTTCATCTCGGGCTGCTGTGAAGGTATCGCTCACGTCCACGAAGGTTTGAGTGACCGTCTCATGGACTTGTTCTTTTTCCGGTCTTTTTTCTTCTGTAATGACCGTCACAAAGCGTTCAGTCGTTTTCGGGGTGACTTGAGGAGCCTCACTGACAACTCTCGTACTTTCCTCCACTCGAACGTCGAAAGAAACCGTTTGACCACGTGGGACATTCTCTTCGACAGTGAGTATAACCTTTTGTGGGGTAGTCGTCTCCACTGGCGACACCTCGCTCTTCTCCGTTGTGAAGGGTTGCTCAACCAGCGCCTCCGAGACAATCAGACTTTGCTGAGTTGGGACTCTGCTACCCAGCTCGATTGTAGGCAGCTCCTCGACCACACTCCGCTCCAACTGATCCAGGTATTTCTCTAACGCTGCCTCGGAGAGCTCGTCTTGCGGTTGAGGTCCAACCTCCGTAATCAACAAGCTCTTTTCGGTTAGAGGAATTTCCCCACGGGCAGACTTGTCTTGCTGGCGTACATCGCTGCGCACCGCTTCATCGGTCTGTACTACCGGCTGGACAGCCTCTTCAGTCGACTGAGTTTCTGTCTCCTCTGTCGGTCGCGGAAGGGTGACAGCCGTAACCGTGTCGCTTTCCACGGTGCTTGTGGTGACGCGGAGGAACTCTGGCGCCATTTCTTCGGACGGCCTTGTGGGATGCTCAATGGAAGGCACAAGCTCGACGAGTCCTTCTTCCTCCACAGCGGGCGCCATTTCTTTGACTATCGTCTTCTCCGTTGGGCGTTTCTCAACATTGACGGCTTCCTCCATTGTTTCAACCAGGTCCTGGGGAAGTGCGTCGCTTACGACGGTAGTTCTTGTGACAGTTTCAGTCACTATCTCTGTTGTACTCGATGGAACGACCGGGGTATCTGGGTATATGGTTTCTTCTACAGGCTTTCTGTCCAACGTCACTTCTTCTGCTGCAGCAACCGCCGCTGGAGATAGTCCCTCTGGTCTGACGACGACTGCTTCATACAGCGTCTCCACAGTTGTTGTTGACCTTTGGGTGACTTCTTCCGCCCCTTCCCGGGCCGTGGCTGTGGCTCGTTGTGGTTGTTCAGTGTGCTCGAAGATCTCCCCCATTGGCTGCGCACCTTCCGGCACTGCTTTCTTGGAAGCCTCTCTTGTGTCATGAGGCTGAGTGTCGACCACTGTGGTCTCCACAATTGTTTCCCTTACTGTCTCAGTCATGTCTTTTGGCTGCTGCGCCACTTCAACGAGGGTTTCTTCTTCCAGCGGTATTTCGCTGGGCTTCTCCATCGTAACTTCCGTACTGGTAACGAAATGTTGTTCCCGCGGTGCCACTTCAGGCTTCACTTCTTCATCGACGGTGAGTTTAACCACGTCGACAGTGGATACGACGGTGGAAGGAAAGTCCATGGTGACTTCTGTTCGTTCCGTCTGATCCGTCGGGACCGTAGTGATGACTTGGAGCTCAGTCTTCTCCGAGGGTCGCTGTTCGATAGTCGTCGTTTCCAGCAACGACTCGGTCGTGCTAGTTGGCTGAACGAAGTGATCTGCAGCGACATCCACAGTCGTGGCGGTCTCCTCTGTTGCCTTGGTTACCTCAGTAGGACTTTCTGCCTCGAGCTGGTCTGGGGCAGTTGGCTGATCAGGTCGAATCCGGACTGTTGTGGTGCCAAAGACAGCTTGGCTAGAAGAAGTGCTGGATTCTTGCGGAATCCCCACAGTCTTCTCATCCGGCTGTGTGGCTTCCGGCTGAACCGTTGTACTTTCAGTGACTTGGAGGCTTTCAGTAACAGGTGAGACGACTTGACTCGTTATTGCCGGCGTGGTTTCAGCGGTAGCGGTCTCGGCAGTGGACAGCTCAATCAACGAAGCACTTTGAGGAACCGTGACGACGGTGGTTTCGGCAACAGTCGTTGTGGTTGTAGCTGTGACATTCTCAGCCGTGGTCGTTTCAGGCAGGACTCTCTCGGAGGTACCGGTGTCAGATACGTCTGCTACCAGGGTAGCGCTCGCAGGCGTCACAGTTTCGGTGGATAAAGTTTGTGTCTTAGTGGCCGTTTCTGGTGCCATAATCCTCTCTTCTTTCCGACTCACCGTTTCTTCAGCTGGCATTTCATTGGTTGTCTTTGCCCAAGCAGGCTGAGTCTCGATAGTCGCTGTTTCTGCAACCGTCTCCGTTACGACGCTCGTCAGCGTGGCAGCTTCGTCGAAAACCTTGACGACAGATGGCGCTTCAGAGATAGGTTGCTCGAGCGGTAAGCTTGTCTCTGCTTCCGTTGCACCAGTTTCTGCTGGCGTAATCTTCGGTGCTATCAAGACTGGGCTTTCGACGGTGATATCGCTGCCGGTTGCTTGTGTTACCGTGCTACTTTCGAAAGTCGTCTCTTCCGCAACGCTACCAGGTTGCAACTGCTGGATAGTACCTTTGGTCACCGTTGGTTGCGCTCCGCCAGCTGCGACAGAGTCAGCCGATGTTACTTCTTCTTGTCTTCGTGGACCTTCTGTAGAAGCTCCTTCCCGAATCGCGGTTATTTCGGCCCTTTTTGGTCCCTGTTGGACAGCCGTAGCTTCGTTAACTGTTGTGGTTACGGGTTGGAAGTCCATGGTTAGTTCGCTTCTCGTCGTAGTGCGGACTAGTACATCTTCGGGCTTGACTTCTTTCGCTTCGGAATATTCGACTTCCGAAAAGGCGGGCTGGGGTTGCGCCGGCAACTCCAGCGACGCCTCCGTTCGTTCGGTGACTTCTGCGGTCGTTTGAGGAACTGTCTGCAATACTGTCTCTTCCAAAGGCCTCTGCTCGATGGTTTCCTGGTCCACCGTAGTGACTGTCATCACCGTTTCCCGTCCGACTTCTTCGACGTTTTGTACGTCCATGCGAACTTCGGAGACGTCCGGCCTGACTTCTTCCGTCACGGTGTATTCAACTGTCGACAGCGCAGGTTGGGTCTGCTCGAACGTGGTTTCAGTTCGAGTCGTCACTCTGGCCGTGGTGCGTGGGCTTATCTCAAGTATCGTCGCCTCCAGAGGGCGCTGTTGAAGGACTTGCTGGTCTACGGTGGTAACAGTCGTCACCGTTTCCGGTCGAACTTCCTCCACTTGCTCATGATCATGTTGCAGTCCTGCCATTTCCGGCTTGGTTTCTTCTGTGGGGACGATGTCGTATGGCAGGGTTTGTGATGGAAATTCGACAGTAGCTCCGGTTTGCTCCGTCATTTCCGCTGTCGTTTGGGGAACAGTTTCCAGCACGGTCTCCTCCAAAGGGCGTTGTTGCGTAACAGTACTTCCGACGGTTGTGATGGTCGTCACTGTTTCGTTCTGGACGTTTTCCACATCTCGAACATCAATCCGTACTTCAGCATGTTCGGGCCTGGCTTCTTCAACGAGCGTGATTTCCACCGGTTGGTTTTCAGACGGAAATAGGACTGTGGCTTCTGATCGGTGGGTGACTTCCGCTGTGGTCGATGTTACGATGTCGAATGAGGTTTCCTCCACTGGTTGCTCTGTTGTGGTGATGTCGGTGGTGGTGTTGGTGGTGGTGGTGGTGGTGGTGGTGGTGATTTCTTGGGTTTCTTGGGTTGGGATGGCATCGGGTTGCGGTTGGGTCAACGGTTGCGTTTGTATTCGTGCAGGCCCTTCTTCATGCGGGGCAGGGATCATCTCGCTCTCGCTCTGGACACTCACATGCTCTAGGTAATCATAACCATGCACTGTAACCATCTCATTCTCGTGCAATTTGTGGTGTAAATCACGGCAAACCGGGGCGCCCTTACCTTCATTGACGGGCACGATGGCTTCTTCCACAATGTCCAGCACACTGTGATCCTCTTCCTCCAAGGCTGTTTCGGATATGTCGGGCATTGTCGAATCCCATTCCTTGGATGCCGTTTCTGCCCTGACGACTTCCGAACGACCGGTTGTGTGGTACATGCTGATTGAGGCTTCTTCGCTGTCGGGATAGTACTCGTAGGCTACAACAACCATTCAAGTCAGTAATGGGAACGTTGGTAAACAGGCCCAACCAGATCGTTCTTTCAAGTGGCCATGTTTCCATTGTTCTGGACTGACATCGTCCGCAACTTGGGAAAACAGTGTGGTTCAATAGGAATTTACGTCGCCAAATAAAGTCATGCAAATTGTTTTCCCAAGTGGCGCAAGGTCGAAGCCAATAACAATGGAAACGTGCCAATCTACCACCTATAACTTGAGACCACGATCTGCGTGAGCTCATCTGTCATGTCATGTATGGTAGGAATGTGATGCGCGTATTCTGACGTACCTTCGACGGTCACTTGACATCGGGTTTCCGCCACACCATGAACATTTTCCAAGCGACAAACATACAGACCGGCGTCTTCGGGAAAGACCTCGGCAATGCAAAGTTCGCAGACACCTTGGGCATCCTGGTAGATGGTGATATCTTCGTTTTCACGGACCGGTTGATCCTCGTGGAACCAGGTGGCTTCTTGCATGGGCTGAACGTCGAACTGACACTGGAGGGTCAGGGATTGACCGTCCATTACTCGAAAGTCTTCCTCCAGAGGCTTCTTGACGACAGGCATCATTCGCTCGAGATCTGTGCAGGCAGAAGAATCAAAAGTGGAAAACCTGTGAGTACTGTACGGATAATGGGCTGTAATACGTACCGGAAGTTGGTTGCTGACTGAGTACTCCGCGCTCTTCAACGTCAGGAATAACATCGTAAGATGCCAATTCCGGTGATTCTCGTTCGATCATTTCAAAGTCTTCCTGGTCTACTGGTTGCTCTCCAAGCATATCCACGTAAGTCACGGTCATGGTGGTTGTAGTCGTACTTTCCAGAGGGACAACTACGGTCTGTTCTGTCGGAACGTCTGACGGGACCTCTTCGACTGTGAGGTGGCCGACGTCGGGAATATCGACTTGTTGATGTTCATTCGTCTCGGAACTCAGATTCTGCGTCAAACAAATAGTTAACGGTTTATCCCCTCTCTTTTGAAGAGTAGCGTGATATCGATACAGGTAGCAGGTTGACAACACAACGCGAAGCCTTCAAGATCGCTGTCTCAAGTGGCGCATGCTCTTATCGTTATTGGCTGGAAACGTGCGCCACTTGACATGAAGTTCTTGGCACGTCTCGTTTTCAGTCTCCCATATAATTACTGTATGTCCAAGTCTTACCTGTCGTGTGGTGACGGATGTAGTTTCCGTTCGTTCCACAATGGTCCAATCGTCAGGTGTATCATCCACCGGTTGTTGTTCCACCGCCACTTCCACCACCGAACTGGTGAGTTCCGGTTGCTTCTCCTCGTGAATCACAACCTCATACGTCGATTCCACAACAGTTGGCGCAACCGTCTCGGTTTGATCTCCTGTCTCGACTACGGTCACATCTTCCACCTCGAGCCTTTCAACCCAAGGTATGTCGGCTGCCGACACAACCATTTCGACCTTCTCAGCCAACCCTTCGCGGTCTTGGACGGTCTGACTGATTTCAACCACCTCGAAGCTACCTTCCATTATCACCTCTGGAAGCTCTTGGGGCCTTGCCACTTCCTCTTGAATATTAGTACGTGTTAATTGTTCCTTACCTGTTTCGGTTGTCTCAACCGTTTGACTGGTTAGTTGCACTTCAGTTGTGGTTAGTGCGTCAGTTGTTAATTCGCGGGCCGTGTCCAAGTCCGCCACCGACACTGGTCGCTCTTCCGACTGGGCAGTTTCCGGTGCCACTTCTGTTGCTTCTTCCACTCGAATCGAGCTTTGGTCCACTTCGGGTCGTTCCTTCAACATGGCTGTATCCATCTCAACAGCGGTCACTTCTTCTGAAGGTCGTTCAGATGGAATTGATTCACGCTCTTTTGGCACGACCTCTTCCATTATTGGCGCCGGGACGTCAGTTATCTTCATCGAGACATCTGTGACGCCTTTAGGCTGAGTAACTGCCTGGTCGCGCTCGAGCTCCTTGACGACCGTGGCCGTTTCCGAATGAGTAGTCTCAGAAACCACGGTCTGTTCTTCTTCCGCAACTGTGGTGGGCGTTTCTTCTTCTGCATGTTGGACTGTCTCAAGGACGTCTTCCCGAGCAGTCCCCGAATCAGCCGCGATAGTATGTGTTGTGGTTACTCCCTGAACTTCAACAATGGTTTGGCTTGCTTCTTCCGTGTCAGCTCGGGTAGAGGATGCAGTATCGAGCGGCATTTCAATGGTCGAAACCTAGTAATATTAAGCATTAGTAAATATGTCTCAGATACGTGTGAGCTGCCGACCTTACCTCGACATTGGCGGTTTCCGGTTGGAGACTTTCCGTGACCAGTGCTGTATCTTCTGCTACCTTGAACACGTCCTGTTCTGCTCGCTGTTTTTCGGTGGTCGCTTTTTCCACCACTATCGTTGTTTCTTCTACTAGCTTTTCCTGTGTAGTAACAACTTCTACGGGGCGTTCTTTTACCGTTCTCTCCACAATAGTTTTAGCCGTGTCGTACACTTCAACCTTTGTCGCGTCGGCTTTCTCAACAGGAGTCTCACCTTCCACCAGAATCGTTCCCTTGTCCGGAACATTCTCTTCCAAAGCGGACATCACCAAATCTTCGGCGATGTTTGGCCCTTCGACTGCAGCACCAACCATGGCTACACTCTGATCGGAAGGCAGCTTAGAGACCAGCTCGATAGTCGGCAAGTCTTCCACGATGCTTCTTTCCAGCTGCTCAAGGTACGATTCGATGTTGGCCTCCGTTATCTGTTCTTGTGTTGCGGCGGGCAGTGAAGTGATCAACAGGCTCTTGTCAGTTTCCTCGGGACCAGTCATGCCGGCTATCTCCAGCTTTTCGGCTGTCAGCTCGGAAGATTGCTCTGCAGCTTCTTTAGTAGGTGCAATATCTTGAGGAAGCTGTGACTCGACGTCTCTAACGGGTCGAGGGGTAACAACTGCGGCGCCAACGTCGGTTTCGGTGCTGGTGGAAGTTGAAGTGACAAACTCAGTAACGGTTTCTTCCGATACCTGAAAAACGTACAACGGTTAGGTTATCCAAAAGTAATACAAAATGAGACGCGGGCAAACGAGCTGAGCCAGGTCGACATCTCAAGTGGCGCATATTCCACTGCAATAGACTGTCAGTATGCGCCAGAAGAAAGAACGACGCGAATAAAAAATGAACTAATCCGAATCGCAATCTCAAGTGGCGCGCGTTTCCATTGTCATTAGCTGGAGGTGGGCGCCACTTGGTAGAACGATCAAACTCACATCCCTGCCCACGTCCCAAATTTATTTCGCGTAAACGGACGCAGCTAGAATCGTACCTGGTCTAGTTTTGGGACTTGCTGCTCAAATTCAGCGATGGTCTGTTCTGTTACCGGTGTTGTTACCGCAGGCCCGATTGATTTGAGTTCCCGACTTACTTCTTCCACTGTCTCAACAGGTACTTCCTCCGCTGGACGAGTTGTGTCTTTCACCGTCACTTCTTCTTCAATCACTACTGTCTCGGTTGGAGCAGGAACCTGTTCTAGCTGTTTTGCCGCAACCTTGACAGTCTCGTACAGAGTTTCTGCGGTAGTTGTTGAAACTTGTGAAGTCTCGCCGACAACTTGACTGACCGTGGTTACTTCCGGTTGCACCTCTTCAGCAATCTCAACTACGGTCTGTTCAGCAACTGGTTTCTCTGCTTCTTCGGAACGACGCACCGTAATGGTGGTCGTTTCAAGGATAGTTTCGGTCGATGTGGCGGATGCTTGCAGCACTTCTTCCGGTGCTAGGTCTTCCTTAACAATGTCGATTACTGTCGTTGGTTGTTCGAGCTGCTCGATACTTTCTTCAACGGACGTCACAGTGTCACTTTTGGCGGCTTCGATTACTTCCTTCTCAACTACTTCTTCTTGCTTGTGGGTTTCCAACATGACTTCGGTGGTCGTGACTATCGTTTCCTCCTGAGCGACGACCTGACTGGTTTGTTCTTCCTCGACGGTCGGAACCACGACAGTCAGAGGTTGAGCTGGGAAATCCAACGTTGTCTCCACTCGTTCGGTATGGTCAGCAGGAACAGCTCGGCTCACTTCGAGCTCCGTACGTTCGACCGAAGGCTGTGGCACTTCGACCACCGTCGTGTCATACACCTCTTCGGTAGTGGCGACTGGTAGTAGGTTGAATGTCTCGGTGATGGTCTCGGTAACTCGCTCAGTTTCTTTTTCAGGCTGTTGGACATCAACCGACATGTCTCCCAGAACAACTGCAACAAGAAGGAGAAAGCATAAATTGGCACCTATGCAAACAAGCTCGACAGGGTTCTTTTCCAAGTGGCGCATGTCTGCAGACGTTAACACGGAAAACGTGCGCCAGACCGGAAAGCGAACTTTGAGTTTCTGCTTTAACGTTAACTTTTTATATTCGATGATGCCTGTTCAACTCCCTGGTTCATCAATTTTTAAAATTCTGATCAATTGCATTCATTCATCCATTTTAAAAGTCGAAAATAGTACCATTTTCCTGATGATCCGCTTGGGCTTCTTCGACTACCGTTTCTTTTACGGCCATTTTCTCTTGCGGTCGTGTCTCCATGGTCAGATCGGTTCGCGTAACCTTCGTTTCCTCCCTGACAACCTGCTCAGCCGTTCTGTCCTCCTGTTCCACCACAATTCGATCGACGGTTGTTATCGTGGTCTCTATCATGTCAGGAAACTCAACCGCGATCTCTGTTCGTCCGGTTTCCTCAGCAGGAGCAACTTGTGCCGCCTCGAGTTCGGTTCTCTCGCTTGGCTTCGCGTCAATCATCACAGTCTCGAAAACCGTTTCACTGGTTGAAGTGGTAATCTGTGGAATTTCGGTGATACTTTCGGTCGTGGTCACCAGCTCGACTTCCGGCTGCGCCATCTCTTCCATGGTCTCGTCGGTAACGACCGTAATGTGCTCTTCTGGTCTTGTCACTTCAACAATTATTTCTTCCACCGTGGTAACGGAAGTTACTGCTCCAGGTTTCGATACAACCATTTCGCTTTCAAAGACCATTTCGCTAGTGGGAGTTGGGACCACTTCTTTCGATAACTCGGTGAGAGTTTTGGTAGCCGTTTGGACATCTTGCTCAACTTCCATTTCCGTCAACGTTTCTTCCATGGGTCGCTGGTCTTCGGTGACGATCGACTGAGTCAAGTCAACGATGGTTTCTTTCACCGGTGCCTCTTTTGGCTGGATCTGCACGATGGACGTCTTGAGGACTTGTTCTGTGGTCGTTGTGGTAGTCTGCGTTTCGTCTTGCACAGTCATCTGCACAACGAAATCGGTTAAAATGTATGGAGCTCGGCAAACGAACTAAACAACATGGTTTTTCCAAGTGGCGCACGTTAGCAGTGTTATTGCCTGAAACTGTGCACCACTTCGGAAAACGATCTTGTCGAGTTTGCTTACATACAAAGAGAATCCACTAAAATTTTAGAGTTGGCTCACCTCCGTTGCTGATTCAACCCCCGCTGTACGTTGAGTGAATTCGTCCGTTACATCTTCGATGACTGGTGAAACATCTGCTGCCACAGGCTGAGTAAGCTCAATCTGAGTCTCCTCCACCGGTCTTTCTTCAATCCGCCGATCTTCAACAACAGTCACGGATTCCCTCCTCGAGATAATCACATTGGCTTCTAGCGCTGCAAACTGGGGTCCAGCCTGCGCCATACCGATGTCTTGCTCGATCGCGGTAGCTTCAACATTCTCTGTCACGTATGGCGCCACTTCTTGTTCCGAAGTCTCCACCAGCGCTGTGCCTTCCGTCGGTCTTTGAGGGACAAACGTTTCGGGAAGGGTCGATGCGGTCGTTCGGTGTGTAGTTTCTTCGGTTGTTTCCGTCTGGACGAAGTCTTCTTCCGGCATAGTCTCCAATGGGTAGACCTGTAAACACAGAGTGAGTTAAACAGTGGCTGTCAACGTAAGTCTAGTGGAACGGTTTCGAGACGTGGAACTGGAGGAGATCGCTTTCAAAGTGGCTCATGCTCGCAGTGTTACTAGCTCGGATCGTGCGCCACTTCGCGAAATAATCTAGTGGAGTTTGTTTACCGGAACTTCTTCTTCCTCCAAGTCATCAAAACTACGGACACTGAATGCCGCCAGACTAGCCAAGCTGCCGCGTGATGGCGTATAGAACTTGTCGGTATCGGAGGCGTAAATGTCGGAACGAGCGTCGTAGTAGATGGTACTTTCCGAGACGTTATCGCTCTCGAACGTCTCGTAATGATCAGTGCTGACTGGAGCGGCCTCTGTCAGGACAAGAGGATACGCTTCGGCAGCTTGCATGGCGTGGTCACTAGTAGAAAGCAGAATTTCTGCTAGTCCAAGGGCGGTCACTTCAAGTGTGTCCAGTTCCTCAACGGATGGGCGAACTGTGGTAACACCTTCAGGAACTTCTGGGACAACCGGAGCTTTGGAGATGGCTGTGTCAAAGTCAATGGCCTGTTCGACTGAAGGAAATTCTGGTAGGACCACCTCCAATTCTAAAAACAAATATTGAGGATGATTAAATTTGTCGGAGTAAAAACCCAGCCAGATAAATATGCATAAAAAATGGGACTTCGGCAAACAACTGCAACCACACCGGTTTTGCCAAAGTGGCGCACGCTTCCACCGAATTTCACTGAAAATATACGCCACTTGACAAAACGATCTGGTTGAGTTTGTTTGGCTTACTCCGACCTACTGTGCACGTGTACTCTTCGATTGGTGAACTAGAATTAGGCAAACCAAAAGTCCTCTGTCTGCCTTTTACGGATGGTTCAATACCTGGTTGCACGAAATGAGGTGCATGCTCGGGGACTAGAGTATCCACAGATCCGGTTTCGGGTAACTGGAAGGTAACCGTGCGAGCTCGCTCGTCCGGCACTTCGGATTGTACCACGGCGGGCTGGTCGTACTGTGGACGGGTAACAGGGAATTCTACCTGACGGTCTTCAGGGTAGTCGGTATATTCGGGCCGAGCCGAAGCGTAATCGAACTGGGCGTACTCGGGGACCATAGGGGTATCTGTGGGATGGAGAGGAACAGGGATGTAACGAGGGGACTCTTCGACAAAGAACCGCTCTTTCTGAATATGCGAGGGAAAGGTGGCAGGAGTATCACCAGAGGGTGCTGATGCAACAGCATAGTCCAGTTCAGCATGCTCATGCACCAAGGGTCGTTCACCAGTTACCACAGTATTTGTTCGATCAGTAAGTTCCAACTTGGCTTGAATAGGTGCTTCTTCTATGAGGAACAAGTCTGGAATCTGTTGCCTTTGTTCAGCTGTTGTCTCTTCTGTAGTTGCTTGATCCACTTTAGGAGAGAACTCGCGAAGTGTGAGATTTGTTTCGGTTCGTCCTTGCTGTTGCGGGGCGTAGTACTCCAACTCAGGTATTTCAGCTTGCATCTGGGGCCGCGGTTGAGGCTGTTCCCTCACTGGTGCATTAACTTCCTCAACGACGATTGTACTTTTGATTGTTTCAGGCTGTGGCGTGTGATGATCAAACACGGGAGATTCGTGTTCGACAACTTGGCTGTGTGACACCATTGTCTCTGCCGTGATTTCTGACTGCTGAGTGGAAAAACGCGGAGACACCAGAATGTTCTCCCCTACATCGCTTTGGGCGAAAATATGAGTTTCACCCCGTTTGACAGGCGGAGGTGCAAAGTAGTCGAGAAGTGGCGACTCGCGAAGCAATAGTGTTTCCTGTGCTGTGGCGCCCTCTGAGGGAATTTCGGAAACCTGAGTGTGGACTATGCTCGTAATTTCCGTGATCACGTTGGACCGCTCTACTTCATGATCTTTTCGTATTTCTGCTAGCTGGCTAGTTATTGTTTGAGCCGGTACTTCTGAACTGACCGTTTCCTGCTGTGGCATGTAAAAGTCAAGTTCGGGCATTTCTCGTTCAGGAAGGGGTCTAAGAGCCACAAGGGTCTCTGTGATCACTTGGGATGTTTGCGTGGAGAAGCGACGCTTTGGATGAGTGATAGTTTGCGAAGTGATATGAGTGCTGGTGAATGCCGTTTGATCTGTAGTGGGAATTCCTTCGTCCAGGTATCTTGGTACATGCAAGGGTGCTTCCTCAGCCGGCGTGCGCTCGACAGACACACTCTCAGGCTGGAAGTAATCAGTCTCGGCAAACTCTGGAGCATGCGAAAATTCATCGACAGGTCGAGGTTTCGGTGCAATCAAGGGTGCAACATTGGTGGGAAAGGGTGTGACTAAAGAAAAAAATGCGTGCAATTTGGCATTCAATTGGGACTCGGCAAGTGAAATGGACCAGGTCATTTTCAAAGCGGCGCACGCAACCGGCCAGTAACAGTACACTGGTGCGTCACTTGGAAAAACAATCAAAGTTAGACCTGATCGTTTGTCAAACGGGGCACACCCTTAGTCATTAACAATATAGACCCGCGTCACTTCAGATAGCAGTCGAGGTGAATTCATTTGCCGACGTTCAAGTTTCAGAGAGGATCAACTTATTCGATCAACTGAATAAAACCGTCGCACCACCAAAGATCTCCCAGTAAACTCTCGGCGGTATTGATTTACGCTTTCTACAGAGAACTTACCTGAAGGCAACGTTTCTTCCATCTCTAAGACCGGTAGCGTTTCCGGCACCAGGGAAGGCTGTTTTTGTGGTACTTCTTCAATAGTCCTTCTTCGGACGTTCTGTTCCAGAAATGAAGTATCCTCCGAGACTTCGTAGTTGACGTACGTTGGTTGTTCTTCTTGTGGTATTGACGCGTTGGAGAAAGTCCTCTTCCGAACGACTTGTTCCAGGATATTTCGATCCTCCGTCACTTCGTAGTTCAGAATCCGCTGTTCTTCAACAAGAACAGACTCTTCTTCCTTCGTCACTTCACGGTCCAGTTCAGTTTCCGTTTTCTCGGTTGGCTGTAAGGGAACAGAAGGTAATGGAGCGTAATAATCTAACTCAGCCATTTCCGGTTTGGGTGACTCGACGGTGTATTCGGGTTGTTCCACTTGTTCGATCATTTTTTCTTCCCTTCGCTCAGTAGTGAAGTCTACTACAGATTCGACCTTATGGGTAGGCTTGGTTGCAGGTTGAGGAGCTGGTGCAGGTGCTGGGGCGTAGTAATCGATCTCGGCCATTTCAGGCTGAGGAGATACTTCCGCCACCTCTTCCCTATTACCTCTTCGGATGATCTCAACGGTGGTCCGTTCTATGTTCGTGGTAAAGGCTGGGTGTTGGTCAATAGGGGAGGGCCTTGATCTGGGAGCGACCTGTGGAGCAGCGTAAAAATCAACTTCGGCCATTTCCGGTTGCGGAGACCCGACTTCCGGTTGGGTTTGGGGAGTGACCTGGTCAAAGCGGGTAACGATTGTCTCATTCGTCTGCCAGTGAGAAGTACCGAGCATTTCAGTGGCCTTCTCTACAGGTTGTGGTACGGGGGCGCCCAAAAAATCAAGCTCAGCCATTTCCGGTTGGGGAGACTCAACATCCGGGTGGGCAAGCTCGGTTCGCTCTACTGGCATCACAACACTTTCAACCAGGGAAGGAGCGAAAGCTACGTCAGCGTGCTCGGGTTTGGGTGATTCAACAAAGGGAAGGTTTATCTGGCTTCGATCTGTTCGACTTTCAACCGTCGCAGCGAACGCTGGAGCAAAGTCGAGCTCGGCCATTTCAGGCTGTGGAGACTCTGCTTCGGGTTGGGTTTGAGGAGTGACCAGGTCGAAACGGGTAACGGTGGTTTCACTCGTTTGCCAGCGGGACATGCCGACTACGTCAGGGACCGTCTCTGCATGTTCTACGTGCGGTACAGGGGCCACAGCAACGTCAAGCTCGGCCGTTTCCGGCTGGGGAGACTCGACAGTATAGTCAGGCCGACGTTCAACCTCCACATGTCGAGATGCTGTTAGGTCAGCGCGGCTTTCAGTGACTCGGGTTACCGTATGCTCATCTCGGTGCAGCGGAGGTTTGGCTGCAAGAATGGGTGCAGGTGCGGGAGTAAAGTAATCAAGCTCGGCCATTTCCGGCTGGGGAGACTCGACGGTATAGGCAGGCTGATTTTCGGCTTCTTCTTGTCGGGTGGTTGTAAGATCAATACGGCTTTCCGTACGAGTTACAACACTTTCTTCTCGCGGTAGCACGGGCTTGTTTGCAGGAATGGGAGGGGCAGGTGCGGGAGAATAGTAATCAAGCTCGGCCATTTCAGGGAGGGGAGATTCGGGGTGTCGCTGTACCCCTGTTGTGTATTCGCTCCGACTCACCTGAACCTCACTTCGCTCTACGGGTTGTTCTTCGACTAGTGCGGGTTTAGGTGCTGGCGTAGGGGCAGGAGTATAAAAGTCAAGTTCGGCCATTTGGGGCTGTGGTGACTCGAGGGCACTATCTTCACGCCGAACTGTCGTATACTCCACTCGAGTCTCCTCAGTTCTGTACGTGGACTGCTCTTGGACTGGAGCTTCCGGGGCAGGGGCTCGGGTAGGAGCGAAAGTAGGTGCGGGCTTGGGGGCTGGAGCAGGTACGAAATAGTCAAGCTCCGCCCTCTCGGGCTGGGGCGACTCTACAGTTACTTCCGGCTGTTCTTCAGACCGGAAGACCGACTCGTCCCTCTGGACTGTTGTGTATTCGACTCGACTTTGTTCGAGCTCAGACCTATACGACGGTTGCTCTACGAGTGGAACAGGCGCCACTTCAAGGCGAGCGGGAAGAAGTGCAGGTTTTGGGGCTGGAGTGGGAGCTGGAGCGGCATAGTCCACTTCGGCCATTTCTGGCTGAGGGGAGTCAACAGTATATTCAGGCTGTTCTTCAGGTTGTTCCCCTTGGACGGTTGTGTATTCGAGGCGGGTTTCCTGCACTTCGGTCCTGTAGGAAGGTCCTTCGGGTACCCGCTCAACTCGAGCAGGAGTCGGAGTAGGAGCAGCCACAAAGAAGTCGAGCTGTGCCATTTCTGGCTGGGGAGATTCAACTTGCACTTGGCTTCTTGTTTCCTCCCTATAGACGGTTGTGTGCTCTGGACCACTTTCCTCAACCTCACTCGTGTACGACGGTTGCTCTCTGCGTCCCTCGACAGGAGTCGGGGAGGGCTTGATTACAGGTTTTGGTGCGGGAGCAGGAGCATAGTAGTCAAGTTCGGCCACTTCCGGCTGGGGTGATTCAATGGTTACTTCGGGTTGTTCGTCTGTCTGTGGGGAGAACATGCGGCGTCGGACAGTCTGCTGTAGGATGTTACGTTCTTCTGACACTTCGTAGTCAATGTACTGCGGAGCAGGCACTAATTGCTGTTGCTCAACAGTTCGGTCTTCATCCGAAGTGGGAGCAGGTTTCGGTGCTGGTATGGGAGGCGGGGCGTAATAGTCAAGCTCGGCCATCTCCGGTTGAGCCGACTGTTCTTCGGGTTGGACAATGGGTTGTTCTCGCCGAACTATCGTCTGCTCCATGCGGGCTTCACGGACCTCCGTTCTGTACGAGGTACGGTCTTCCGTTGGGGCGGGTGCTTCCTCGACTGGTTTAGGAGTAGGCTTGGGTGCAGGCGTAGGTGCAGAGACGAAGTAGTCAAGCTCGACCATTTCCGGTTGAGATGACTCAGTAGTTACTTCGGGTTGTTCTTCCCGTTGCGGTGAAAACGTGCGGCGTCGGACAGTCTGCTCCAGGATGTTACGTTCTTCTGACACTTGATAGTCAATGTACTGTGGCGCGGGGACGGATGGCTGTTTCTCCACAGCTCGGTCTACCGGAGCAGGAGTAGGAGTGGGCTTCGGTGCGGGAGTAGGTGTGGAAACGTAGTAATCGAGCTCGGCCATCTCTGGTTGCGGAGACTCGACGTTGCCTTCGGGTTGTTCTCCACGGACCATTGTCTGCTCCAAGCGAGTCTCGTACACTCTTGTCCTGTAGGTAGGTTGGTCTTGAACAGGAACAGGAGCAGGCTTGGACGGTTGGGCGGGAGTAGGAGCAGGCACGTAATAGTCGACCTGGGCCATCTCTGGTTGAGGTAACGTCTGAGGTTGTTGGTCTCTCTGCACCGTTGTACGTTCCAGCCGACTCTCATACACTTCTGTCTGGTAGGCAGGCTGGACATCGACAGACATAGATGGTTTTGGAAGTGGTTTGGGTGAAGAAGTAGGAGCATAGTAATCGACTTGAGCCATTTCCGGTTGAGGACTCTCAGTCTCTTCTTCTCTTTGCAAAGTTGTCGACTGTATTTGGGTGACACTTCGCTCGAAGGTTTGCACCTGGGTGGGACTGGCGGGGACAGTGGTGGCAGGTCGGTACTGTATCTCGGTCCTTTGCGGGCCCTTAGAGGTGACATCGACAGGGCGATAGGGAAGTTCACGCTCAGCCACACGTTCACTCACCGTAAGTTTTTCAAGCGTTTGCACGACGGGTGTCGGAGCGAAGTAGTCCTCCTCGGCATGTTCGGGTAGTGGCGACTCTTCCTTGATGACTGAATCAGCTTCAATCTGGCGTTCCAGCTCGGTCAGGGTTATTCCGCGTTCGTCGGCTAAAGCTTGGCGTTCTTCCAGCGGTGAAAACAGACGGCGTCGAATACGCTGCTCCAGGATGTTGCTGTCTTCCGACACTTCATAATTCATGTACTCTGGTCCTGTTGCTTGCCGCTGGTCTTCCACACTTCGCTGGACGCTCATTTCAGTTCGCCTCGTGGATCGTTGCTCGGACTGTTCGCGGGCACGGTCAGTCTGATAGTAGTCTGGTTGCGCCATCTCCGGCCTCCTTTCTTCGGGCTGGTAGGAAGTTAGGTTCCGTTCAATCTCCACCCGTTCAGGCTGAGGAGTAACCTGTTGAGTAACCGATCGTGAGAAACTTCGTACATTCCTACAAATTGCACATTGGCAACTACCTACAAGATCGTTATTTCAAGTTGCGCAAGTCTCGATTGTTGCTAGCTGGAAGCGTGCGTTACTTGAGGACATTATCACAAGTAGCGCAGGCTCGCCCTTTTGTTGGCTGGAGGCGTGCGCCACTTAAATTAATGACTATGTATGTTTCAATGGTTGGCCACCAAACTAAACCGGATAGGTTTTACCTGTCGAGGAATGGGTTTTAGACGCGCTCGCATATCCGTGTACTCCTTCTCGGGCGTGTGCCGGACCGACCTAACTGATGATGGTGCCCGCTGTGGAGTGCCTTCTCGTCCTTGCTCAGTTGGCGAGAAGTATTCCAACGTCGCTTGTTCAGCTGCAGAGAGAGGCTGAGAAACATCTTGAGGCTTCTGAGGTTTGGATGGTACAGCTGGTAGCGTACGAACTCTTTGATGGTCCACGAAGTTAGTCTGCTCAGTCACTTCCGGCCCCTCCTCCTCAGTGACCAGCCGTCGTTGGCGGAGGTTTCGTTCGAGCAAGCTGCGATCTTCGGATACTTGATAGTCAAAGTACTGGGGCTGTTGTCTTGCTTCTTCTTCTTGCTGAGTGAACTGACGTTTGGAGACTTGCTGCTGCAAGAGGGTGCGGTCTTCGGACGTCTGGTAGTCTTGATACTGGGGACCTGGCTGAGGCTGTTCTGGCTGGAATTGCTCCATCGTGGTCTGGCGTTTTCGGATTTGTTGCTGGACAATGTGCCGGTCGTCGGAGGTTTGATAGTCAAAGAACTGCTCGTGGTGAGGCTGCACCTCCAATTTCTCCAGGAACTCTTTCTGGGTGGTGAAGTCCATTCGGTTCTTGAAACGCTGATTGATGTACTCTTGACTGGTCTCAGCTGCAGATAAACAGACATCAGATTTTCTGAATTCATTCTATACTGCACACATGCAATCTTGAAAATTAACCGATAACCGGGAGCTCGGCAAAACGCACCCGACAAGAGTACCGCACGTTGTTGGTGTTATCGGCTGAGATCGTTCGCCACTTGGGAGACTGATCTTGCTGACTTTAATTGTCTAGCCCCAAATTATATCAGAACTCCGATTCTTATTTCTTACTTGTGACCTGTGGAGCCAACTCGGGTCTCTTGGGCACAAGTTGAGGTTGTTGGGAGATACTTCTGGTATCCATTTCGCGTGTTGCTACAGGAGAATTAAAAATAGTACTATTTCATACAGTTACAGTACCAACCCTCGACAAAGGCTGAAGAGCGGAAACAGCTTCACAAACTCACGTAGCACAGTCAGTTTGGTGGCCGTTGATTTCTCGCCGGCATCCGAGATGGCATAGCATGTGTAATGTCCTTGGTCTTCCAGAGAAGACACGGTGATATGCAGGACGGAGGTGATACTTCCGGTGACGACGAAGAGGCGTTCCGTAGACTGCGTTACCGCCACACCATCGCGTTCCCATTCGAAGGTCACCGGCTGTTGAGAGCGGACTTCCACCTCCATCTCAACGTGCTCACCTTCATACACTGTCATCGTGTCGGCTAGGGCTGTGACGAACCGTGGGGCCACCGGTCGAATGCGGCGAACGGTCGTTCTCATGATGTTCTCCAGCTTCTCTTCTTCGTACGTTGTATCGTACACTTCGAACGTCGGACTTGGCTGAGACACCTCAACGGGACCAGCCTGTGTTGTGTGACGCCCAACAGCTGCAAAAGATTTGCCGTTAGACAAACCATCACGTCAAATAAATCGAGAGCTCGGCAAACGAATTCAACGAGATCGTAACCTGAAGTGGCGCATGCCTGCCTTGTTATTAGCCAATTCGTGCGCCACTTGCGATAACGATCACAAGTGAAGCCTGCTTCCAGCCAATACCAATGCAAACGTGCGCGACTTGTGACAGAACAAACTGGAAAAGATCTTTTTCCAGCTGGCGCACGTCTGCATTGTTACTGGCTTAGAACGCGCGCTACTTGGGAAAACGATCTGGTTCAAGTCATTTTCCGAGCTTGCACTTCAGGAGATTAAAACGTACTTCGGCTCTTGACGTTGAGGTCGACCTGGCTGGACTGTTGGCCAAGACCAGTACTAGCCACCACCGAATACTGTCCAGCATCGACACTGGCAACATTAGGTAACGTCAATGTCGAACCCTTGGGGCTAGTGGTGATCTGGTAGTCGGGCGAGTGGCGAATGGGTCGTCCATCCAACCTCCAGTCGTACTTGGTCGGCAGTTCACTAACTGTACTGACTGCCAACTCCACCGGTTGCTCTTCTTCCGCCGTGATTGTATCCGGTAAGGCTTGCGTGAAGGTTGGTAGGTTGCGTCGAACCCGTCGAATGGTCTCCTTCATGATGTGACTGCTGCTCTCGATGGAGTATGACTGCTCGATCAACTTGTACTCCGGCTCGGGCTCTTCGACGATCGGTGGTGGTGAAGGGGGCTTGGGTCGATCTTCGACCGTGATGTCAGTGGAGGTCTTTATTAACCCGAATTCGTTCCATACCACGCAGGTGTAAGTGCCTACGTCGTCGGGATAGGCTTCCTTGATCGACATCGTATATGTCCATTTGTCAGCGCTGACCTTGAAATCACCGGCTACAAACAAAATCTTTACCAGTTTTGCTCGTTATTCTCTTCATACAGTATGTAGTAGAAAAGGCTTGCTTACCTGGATGGATCAGCTGTCCATTGTGATACCAAGCAAACGACGGATGTGGCAGACACTTCTTGACGGAGCAGCTCAGTTTGAGCTCTTCACCGTTGAATGCGACTGTGCTGCTGGGCAAAGAATCCTCTACTTCCGGTCCAGTAAAGGGAATGTCTTCTCCCACATCCACTGTACTCTTCTCACCTAGTTTCTCACGAACCAATCGGACTGCTTCGGATGGAGCATCTGCAAAACGGAACGTTGTTCTATGTCTCTAGTACATCACAAAGGAAGTGCGAGGGGATTCTTTGGCCTCACCCAATATGCGTACGTAAGCCGAATCGGACGCTTCACCAAACGGGTTCTTGCCCACACAGCGGTATTCACCCTGGTCCTCCAGCAAAGCTTGACGAATGACCAGTGTACAAACATTATCTGTGACAAAGGTCTTGTAGTATTTAGAGTTCCTGACGAGATGCGGGCCTTTGTACCATCGCATTTCCGGTTCTACAGACAAAAAAGAAATACCAAATACTAATAAAAAACCCACACACTTTCACGTTGACGACCAGTCAAAAGACATGTGGTTTCTACTCGCATGAGCCATATGCTCTTTCCACAATTTCCCAGTTGGAAAACATATGCCGCACCTTGTTTAATGTTTATCGCTATAAATAAAGCTGATTTTTTTTTCAGTAAATCTGCTGCCTTACTTGGATTTCCGTCAATGGTGCATCGCAAAGTGACAGCTTCTCCCACAAAAGCCGATGTGTCTGACGGTGGCTTGAGGACCTTGGGCGGACTGGGGGCCCGTTCGGGCTGATCTGGACCAGGTTGAACGGTGCGAGGTGGCGACGAAAAATCACTCTTGCCTTCAACGTTGAGGTAAGCCTCGGTTCGAGCTTCACCACTCTCCGTTGATAAGACACAGGTGTAGTAGCCGGTATCTTCTGGGCCAGCATTACGGATCAACAGGCGGCATTGATCACCGATGCGGAAAGTATTGAGACGATCATCATCGGGTAATGGCTTGCCATTCTTCAACCAGTGAACAGTGACGGGACCTGGTGCCACGATGCGCGCTTCGAACCTGGCCAGTTGGCCACCTAGGAAAACAAAAAGAACAGTATGCAAAACTGAACTTCCGTTCGCATGGCGGAAACTGAAAGTTCGGTACCCAAACTCGACAAGACCCACAATCTGAAGTGCCGCATGTCATCAGTGTTGTTCCATGGTAGCATGCGCCACTTGGAGAAAGGTGCTTGTCGAGTCTGTTTAACCAGTGGCGCACGTTGGCAGTCCTATTTGCCAAGAGCGTGCGCCCCATAAAAAAAGATCTTTTAAGTCTCTTCGTCGAAGTGGTCAATCTACTCGCCTGAACGAATTCGAAATATGCCTCGAAGTAAATTTTGGAAATACGGAAAATAGAAACCAACGATACCTCGAATGCGCATATCGCGGATGCCTTCAGAAAAGCTCGGTAGCATGGAAGGCCCCATGGATGACATTGGCCTTTCTTCCACAATCAAGGTGGCCGTGCTTTCCGTGACGCCGTACTCGTTGCTGATTCTGACCGTGAAGTTGCCCGAGTCTTCGACAAAGGCTTGAGGCATCAACAGGGTGGCTGAGGTGTCGGTGACATTAGTTTGAAAGTCGGGCGAGGGTTCAATTTTGATGTTATCACGGAACCATTCAATGCGGGTGGAGGTTATGCTATGAAATTGACAAGTGAAACGCGCGGGTTGACCGCTGGCTACGCGACACGGCTGCAAACGCTCGGTGACTATGGGTTGCTGGTCATGCGTGTTAAGAGCCTTGTGAGAAATTAGGCGTTTCAAAGCGGGTTTAGCAGGAAGAGCTTGACTAGGTGATCGAACGGGCTCAGGTTGGGGAGGAAAGTCTCGTGAGGCCATGTCGGCCATGCGAGGCGTTACAGTTAGGCGAGCTCGTGCAGTGGAAGTGCCTTCTGAGTTCTCAGCCACCGCCGTTACCTCACCGGAATCGTACTGCCGAGTGTGGCTGATTTCCAGGCTGCTGGTGAAGTTGTCTCCGGTCAGCTTGAATCGCTCTCCCTGCAACGAGATACATATTGCAGTGATAACCTCTAGTACGAATTGTCAAACGAGAGACTTGGGAAGACGATTGTTCTCCTAAGTGGCGCACTGTTTTAGCCAATAACATTGAAAAGGTGCGCAACATCAAAGGGGCTCTTTTTTCAAGTGCACTAACGGTGCAAACGTGCGCCAATAGGAAGAATAATCTTTTTGAGTCTGTTTGCAGAGCACCAAACTCACCGTGGTAATGTGCTGTCCATTCAACCGCCAAGAGACTCTGGGCAGAGGGACACCAGTAACGGTGCAGTAGAATCTAGCGACGGTTCCCTCTTCGACAACAGAGTCAGACGGAGCAATGTGGATAGTCGGCATGGTCGAGCGGTAAGCTGGCTCTCGCTCGCGGACGTTGATGTGGAAAGTGGTATCGACGGAGCCCATGGTGGTACTGGCTCGGCACGTGTACGTCCCGGTATCTTCGCGACCGGCAACGTTGATCTCCAAGATACCGTAGCCACGGTCCGTCACCTGCAAGAACACAAGAACAAAGTTCATACCACGCCTAATGGTCTGAATAGTGCGAAAAACCAGTTCGATACCGTTTTGATGTGAGAAGAGTCAGTGAGAACTTGGCCATCTTTGAAGAAGACCACTTTGGCGTTGGAAGGTGAGACTTTCAGTTCAATGAAGAGAGTATTGTTCTCGTCTTCGTAAACAGTTTCGCTGGGTTGCGAGACAAAAGCCGGTTGTCGTGGAGTGTGGGGAGAGGCCGGCGTGGAGCCAGGTGGATTGACTACCAAGCTGGTCGCACTACAGCTCTCACCGAAACGATTATTGACTTTGATGATCCAAACACCGGCATCGCGCGACTCCACTTTCATAATGCGTATTGTCACTTTCCCGTTCTGGTACTCCACTCGAACTCTGTCATCTGGAAAGAAAACAGCGCGCGTGTACATCGGAATAGGTTTTATGACTGTCTATGGGAGGCCGGCAAAGGAAAGGCTCGCGGCCTCAAGTAGCGCGCGTTGTCGTTGTTATTGGCTGAAACGGTGTGCCACTTCATGTTACGATCTTGTACATCTCGTCTGCCGTAAAACATTTAGCTGGTATGGGTTGTTAAAACCAAATTACTGTACGATAGCCTACTTTGGATATTCTAGTGTCAAATTTTAGTGGTTATTCCATACCGGGAATAACTGGTTGGTCATTGTGGACCCACTGGAAAGAGAAGCTTTGCTCATCGACGGCATCAATGACGACGTATGCCTCGAAGTACTCGTCGATGTTGACGTCGTATCGCTTCTTTAGTGGTTCCTTGATAGAAGGACGGAGAGATGAACGTTGGAGTCCCGTCGGCGTTGGTGTCATTTGCTGCCGAGGCCGGAAGTTCATCGTTGCGGAAGTGGCGGCATCACCGATGGCGTTAACCACTCGGCAAGTGTATATGCCCGCATCTTCGGCGGACACTGCCAGGATGTCCAGACCGTACATACCAAAGTTCTCGGTAGTACGGTGACGTGGACTGAGGCGAAGAGGTACTCCATCCTTGAACCTGCAGCGAAACCAAATTAAAGTTTAAATCGGGACGTCGGGAAACGAGTTCGCCCAGATTACTATCTTAGGTGGCGCACGTTCTTATTATCTATCAACTGGCAGCTTGCGTCACTTAAGTTAATGATCTTAAGTGACGCCTATTTTTAACCAATACCGCCCTACTAATACCAATGCAAACGTGCGCGACTTGGGATAAAACAATCTTGACAAGATTGTTTTTCCAACTGGCGCGCGTCAGCATTGTTATTGGTCGAGAGCGCGCGCCACTTGGGAAACGATGGCGTGCAGTCTGCTTTCCTCCGAAGTGGCGCAGTTCTCGTTGTAGGTGAGTGGAAGCGTGCGCCACTTGAGAAAGCTGATCTGGTTTACCTTCGTCTCTGCAAAGCGCCCAATCATTTACTTCGCACGATCTCACTGCATAATGATGTTAGTAAAATGATCGCTCACCATTCGACTGCAACGTCTGTTTCTGCCGCAGTGCTGGTAACACATTCGAAACGAGCACGATGGCCTTCGTCACAGTCAATGTTACGAAGAAGGGAAGTGAAGCGAGGTGGTTGGGTTGGAGCCGGCGGTCGAACGTCAAAAACCGGACTTGGCGAGATGCCTCCCGAGAAGGAGGAGGATCGCGGATGCTTTGGTACATGGCGGAGCTCCACTGGCTCCACTTGCTCAGGACCGCGTTCCGGAGAAAAGCGACGCTTTGGAGCTTCGCGCACTCTGGCTGCGGCGTAGTGATGAGCAGCGGAAGTGGTGGCCTCGATCAACTTTGGTTTTGCTGCAACAGAAAAAAGCTCTAGGTGAATTCAACTGCTCTGGAAATATCATACAAAAATGTAAGCTTACGTTCAACGACGAGTTTAGCTTTGGCCGTGGCGACACCGGCCGAATTCCTAGCAGTGCACAAATACCAATCGGCATCGTTCGTCTGGACATCAGGAATGGTCAGTGTGGAAGCGCCTTGTTTGGTTTCTATGTGCATTCGTGAGTCCTGCGAGATCTCGCGAGGACCTCTCAGCCAACTGATGATGGGCATGGGAATACCCACTGCTCGACAGAAGAACTCGATGGCGCTACCTTCTTGTACTGTCATATTGCGGAATCGCTGAACGAAGGTCGGTGCCACCAGCTTATCGGCTTCTTCGACAATCAAGTTGAACTCGATGGACACTTCCGCCGAATAGTTCTTGGCCACGCAGACATATGAGCCGGTATCTTCTAATGTGGCGTGGGTGATGAGCAGCGAATGCTCACCCGACTCGTTCACGATCACCTGCAACAGACGTGCTTGTTGGACGGATACGCGTTGTTTGCTGGAAGAATTCGCAGGAAAGTGCTTACTTTGTGGGTGAAATCGTCATGGACCAGCTCGCCATTACGGTACCACATTAGCTCCGGATAAGGTCGACCGGAAACGCGACAATCGAACCGTACCAGTTGGCCTTCCTTGACGATTTTGTCAGGCGGACTGGTGATGAACTGTGGGCTAAGACCACCGGGACTTGATTCCAGATCTCGGTGAGGTGTGGCAGCTCGCGACGGAGACTGCAGACGGTGAGCCGATGAACCGAGTATACTGGGTTGCGAGGAACTGAAAAGACAGCATTTGCTTTTACCACTTTGAACAAAGGGAGAGACGATAAGATCGTTAGGTGAAGTTGTCAGACCAACCTTCGGCCTTGTGCTCGATGAAAGCTTGGATCCACTGTCAAGGTGGCCGACGTGGACTGCTGACCGATCGCATTCTCCGCCAGGACCGTGTAGTTTCCTGAATCTTCCTGCATGACTCGTCGGAAACGCAGAACGCAGTATTCTCCATCGTACAGGATGGCCATCCGCGACGAGCTCGACTGTAGGTGGTTTCCATTCTTCAGCCAGGTGACCTGCAAGATAATCGAGATTCGTATTAGGACTACGAGGATCTTCTCCGGATTCAAGATGAAACAAACAGGAAGTCCATCTTCAGAGCTCGAAATTATCAGCTGTTTTCGTCCAATCAGCAATCAAGCATTGCGACAACATTGTATGGACCGGAGGTGACGTAATTGGGTCAACTGAAATTTTCACCCGAGGCGTAGAACGGGCAATCCCCCGGAATTAATTAAGTATAGGGGAACCCCTCTTCGGAGGGGCCATTTGTCGAGGCACACTTTGCTTGATTGCAACCTTGATTGACATGGGTCAAAATCTCGCATTTAATTTTCCAACTTGCTGTTTCGCCAACGGCCAACTTTCTTCCTTACGCTTCCCAGTTCCTGAACGCCGTTTGCCAATGAGCACATTCATGTTCTAGCGTGACGATGCTGATCAACTTACTCTAGGTTTAGGAAATCCAACCAGTCTGGCGCGGAGCTGGATATGGTCGCCTTCGGCACATCGGACGGAGGCAAGATTCTGGACAAAGCGCGGCGCTTCCATGGCTCGATTGGGATCGTGTTCGAATGGCTCTTCCATAGTCGGTTCCGGTGTATCAAAGCCCGAATAGTATTCCAGCTGAGGCGTCTCATGACCTTCGGGGAAGATCTCCATCTCGCTGGGCTGGCTAGTCATGGAGGCGGGACGTCGCGCGACGGGCGGAGGCGCTGATTGTGGACGGTAAGCAACCGGTGGAAGCCGGCGGCTTAAATTATCGTTAACTTCTGATATCTCCATTGAATAGGTATCGCGCTCCGCGGACAAACGGGAATCGGCACTGACGGGACGACTCCTTAGACGCTTGCTGCTGTATTCCGGGACCGGGGATTGTCGTGGAGATGGACCGGGGGACATACCGCGAGTCAGCGAGGGACGACGCTTTCGCTCTTGACGCGTCCACTCTGCAAATTTCTCTGCGGAAGGTAAATGATCTTATTAGGGTATCGGAAGTGCTTATTATTAGCTCAGGACCTATTGTATTCGTAGGACAACCGTTCAGAAAATTGAGAGAGAAGACAAAGCAACTCGGAAGGCCATTGTTGAAGGTTTGGCCAGTCAACGGCGTGAAGCAATCAACTGTTTCTGAATTTGAAAATATCAATACTGTACGTTAACATTCTGGGATGTTTTCTCTTACCCGGAGTGAGGAGAAAGATAGCTGTAGATTCTTCGCCAAAGTCGTTATAGACGGTACAGTGATACTGGCCTTCGTCTTCGGGTTTAACATTGAGTATTTGCAGGCTGTGGACGCCGCTGTGTGCGTCAACAGTGATGATGTGTTTGGAGGGATCCTGCAGATGCTGACCCAGACGACTCCAGACTACAGCCGGCGCAGGAACACCACTGACTTTGCATTCAAAGTAAGCCGTGCTATTGACGTTAAGCTGGGCACTTCGTGGCAGACTGACAAACTTGGGTTTCATTCCGCTTTTCATTGACAGGGTGGGACTGGGAGGCAACTGTCGCTCACCAGAGGGAACACCCGAGGAAGTTGATGGAACGTCCGAACTCCAAGTGCCAGCTACACTCCGGACAAAGAAGCCAGAATCAGATAAGTCTACCTCGGAAAACAATCACGAACAGATACTAAACAGGCAGAAAATCAGGCGAAAAATTGGATGTTGGCAGAACGTCACGCCAGATGGTAATCTGAAGTGGCTCTCCCTTTCATTGTTATTGAACAAGAGAGTGCGCCATTTGAGACAACGACCTGCTGAAGCTTTTTGGGCGTGTTAAAAATTCTGTCACTGCACTCCTCTTGGTAAAAAAAATAATGGTTAGCAGGAAGAAATGGCTAATGGAGAAAGTTAGATCGCTTGATCTGTTGGAGGAGTTCCCCCAGGTTTTTGCGGGTAGAATTTTGAATGAGAGAGGCTCACCTTCGACGACAACGAAGGTGGCGCTTTGTCGTTTGCCCATTTGGTTGCTGGCATGACAAATGTATTGGCCAGCGTCGGAGAGACGCACATCAGTGATTTGGAGAGTGCAGGTGCCATTAGGGAAGATAGTTTGCTGAATTCTTGAGTCGTTGGTGGTGGACAATTCTTGGCCGTTATGCAACCAGCGAATAGTTGGCTGTGGGTGAGCCTGGACGCTGCATTCTATCACCAGCGTCGAACCTTCCATAACGTTCAAGGGACGCAGTGTCCGCGTGAAGAAGGGCGGGGCGCGCATGGGAATGCCCGAAGGTCGACCAGGTGACGGTGGCCGCATTGCGGAAGCCTGCAGGAACAAGGAAGAAGGTTCGAAAGATCGCGTACGTCATTCTGTCTTAACACTTCCAGCGTCGATCAGACTGTCAATATTTACACGATAACCAATTCCAGCGAACGCTGCACACGTAAACAGTCTTCTGGTAAAGCCTTCTTGCATTCTAGCCGCTTTGACGCCAAACCCCGCTTTCTTTCCAATTTCCTTATTTGTTTTCCGAAAGCACCATCCATCTGAGGTGATCAATCTGGTACCGCAATCGCATTCTTCTTCGAAAACTGAACAGACCAAATCAGGCAGTTATCGATACTTCGAGGTGCTCTTTAAGACTTGAAGGCTCGCTCTCATAATTTTCTAGAAACTTTGCAAAAATATATGTCACTGTTACCGGTACTTTAAGGCGCTCTTCAAGGCTTCAAGCTTAAGATACTCTTCCACAGTTCTTGCAATCGTCCATAAACCTTTTTGGAATCCTTTCAAAATTTCTGTGTTGTATTTCAGATAAACCATCAGGAGATTCCGGCCTAAATTGAGACGCGTCATATGAATACCAGGAAGAGATAAACTATTGTTTCAATTTTTTACTCCGTGCTTCCCTGCCTCGAAACTCTTGCGTCGCCGATGCGGGGACTGTTTCGAATACACAAGAGACAAAAATTAAGACAACAGGAAACCACGTAGTTTCCACAACAAACGGGCTCTCATATCACCCATCAATCCATTGGTTTTCTATCAAAATGGATCAAACTTTTCTATCAAACTTCCCCTGCAATGCTTTTTTAAGGCTCGGGTGCAAGAGATCCTTGTCGTTTGCACTTCAAGATACGTACCGACGGCACCACTTCGCACGTCTATTGTTTATAAAACAGCATAAAATCCAAATATTCACAAAAATTAATATCTTCAAATACGCTTAGAACAGGCTTCGTACAGATACGGAATGCTGTATTGCTTACCATGTTGTTTTGCTGGTCGCTTTCGGTCTCGATGGAAGGAAATTTCAGGTAGAGCAGGTTGTGCGATAGAGCATGTGGGTGCTGCTCACGCGTGTCAACTGGCGGCAGGTCGCTGTCAGCGGGTGCTACAAGAAGGTCAGCGATACAAATGGCCTCTCCGCCTTTGTTCAAGGCTGATATTTTGACTGCTCCGGCGTCGCGGTGTTCGACGTGGGAGATAAGTAGCTGGCAAAGGTCTCCACTGCGGGTGATACAAAATCTTCCTCCCGAGGTTATAAGATGCCCGTTGTGGTACCAGGTCACTTGAGGGACTGGGTTGCCCACAATCCGTCCTTCAAATAAGACGTTTTGTCCTTGTCGTACAACTTTTGATAACAGCTTTTGCGTAAAGGCGGGCGCCGAGGCTTCCTTGTGTTCTAAACAGGATCAGAAAGAACAAAGGTCAGTATAGCTTGAACTTCATCGTCAATAAGTTACGAAAGAGATTGAGGAAGTGAGAGGAAAACAAGAGCTCGAGCTTAATTGCTACATGTTGCAATAACGTTTGTTGTCGTATACGACGGAGCATACGAAGCCTTTTCGCAACAGATTCTGCCCTGTCATAATGGTAGCCAAACGAAGATAGCGAGTTAGTCTTCTTTCGCTTGTCTGAATCAAGCTCGTTAGGGCTAAGTTTACACGACGCTGCTCGTTATGTCGTGCAGACCAAAAAAGCCGCTTGCTGCTCAGGCCTTGGATCTCAAGGAAGAAGCCCGTTGGATTCGGAAGTTCGGACGGACGACGAGATGAGTAATAGGGTTTCTAGTTCTTCTTCTTCCTTTCCCTTCGGTACTGTAGCTAACGATGCCAAAGTCAGAGACGCGTCGCTAGTTGACAACAGTCTTCAAGGGAATGTTCCTCGAGCTACGAGTCATACACTCTCATCGTTTCACACGTACTGTTGACGGCGGTGTCACTTCTAAAAGGAACCTTCAGGGCATTATTGAACCGCAGATATACATACAGTAACTATTTTAAGACACGGTAGTTTAGTCACTGGTCAGCCTCGCATCTCATCCTTACAAGTCCCTTCCTCTCCCATGAAATACCCCAAAACCTATCGTACCGGAAGTCAAACGGTCGTACCGACAAAAAACTACATGGTACTCCCAGATCAAGCACAGAGGAAAGAGTATCGGTCTATATTGTTTTAAGCTCAATTTTTTCAATCCCATGTCATGCGTACATAGGATCTTCCCCCACAGCAATTTTGGCTCGTTCAATTCGTACTTGCAAGGCTTTGCATTTTACGGTTCTTGTAGAAAATACTTTGATAGTTGTTTAGCCTGTACTTTTGTGATGCGCGAGTCCATCCTGGGTTCCTCATACGAATAATACCACCGTGCTGATACTTGACCGCCCAAGCGGAAGTATCAACATTGTTCTTCTGTAGGCGCACGCCGTTGCAGCACGCATGGTGCAAAACGGTTTTTCGGTTTCGACTGCGTCACTGGACCGGACCTTCCTCATTCCGCGTCAACGTTCGTGTGTGTTATCGTTAGACTTCCGTACTTGCGCATATGTTTATGCCACATGTCGTTATGCGTTATGCAAACGGGGTTTAAGGTTGTTATGAGGAAGCGCGGTGGTGAGGGACGAGGGATTGTTAATGGCGTACTGTACCATGAGCCATAGTGTGAGTAAAGGCTGTAAATCCATGCAACGTTAGTTCTCCTTCCGCATCCATCTTCAGGCCTTCTTTCTCCATTTCGTCACTCAAACTTTCCTCATCCGAAGAGCTCAAGACATTATTACCAAAAATATGCCAGCCAAACATTTCCGGGTGGTCAAATATCGGTCGAGGGATATCGGATCGTACATCAGATATAGAATCATCAGGATTTCAGCTTCCTCACTCGTGCAATTACATAACGGAAGTCCAAGATTGATAATCTAAACAATAAGGCCTCTTGTTTATAGTCAGATGAAGCATATTTCAATACAGTGTTGAGAATGGAAGGAAAACTGAGGTCGACCTGTTTCGCTTCGTTAGCGCCGCTGAAAGCTCGAAGAAGGCAGAGCTTCTTTCGGATTAGACTTTCTTGCCTTGGTTCGCTCTTCCGATTTGTGTTACCTAATTCCTGATCTAACAGACAGTACAGTACAACATCATGGAGAAACCCAAGCACATCAACCTTTAAATAGCCTTTTGCTCTACGGCACAGTACGGCACACCGTGCTTCGTCCTAGTTGTGGCTCAAATATCCAGCCGAGGGATGTTTGAGCCGTCACAGTCATTTAGTTTCACTTTGCGCTCGTCCGTCGCATGTTTCGCAATATGCAAAGAAGGTACTATGAGGATGCCTATGGAGATATTCTTAGATTGCACTTTGATCTGTGCTCTAAGAGGTCGTACTCTGCGTCGTACGTAGGGAATGCTTGGCATATCTCTTGCTCTATAACTTGAAGCCGCAATGCTCGAAGTTATACAGCACGAAAAACACATGGTCCGCTAAGGTTCGGTATATTCCGGAATGAACTTGGCGCTTTCACTCAGCCTGAACCCCCCGCTCAGTTTTCCTCGGACGTTTCATCACTTTTGAAATCAATGGTCCAACATGCACTTCTACTGGATTTACACAAGGAAACATACAGTCTGGGTCCACCAGATTTTATTGACATCAGGCGGTTCGGCACACTCCAGAACATGCAAAGCATACATAGACTGCTTCGGACGAAGCAGATTTTTGTTAGTCGAGGAAGAGGAGCTAGTTTTGTAGCCTAAAGGAGCAGGAGGTTTCTCTGCTGTGAAATGTGCAGTATAATTTGTAGTCATACAATTCACATTGATACGTTAGATCATCACGTTCATCATTACCGTCTTCTCGACTGATGATAGTGAAGCGTCCGATCCATGGCGCGCTGGACAGTATATCCCCTTCTTCCCTTTCGTACATGTCCTCTTCCGTTCGCTCTTCATTTGTGTGTTCTTCCTCCACTTTGAGCTTTGTGGACCAGCTGACTTCCCCGGCTTCGTTGGACGCTGTGCATGTCAGGATCGTGCCGTTGTCGCGAGCCTGTGGTCGAACTATCAAGACAGTTCGTCCTTCGTAGTGCATAAGTCTAACCCTGGTCTCGATGTCCGAGGTAGCGTAGGAGGGGTTGTGGAAGGACCAGGTGGTTTGTGGTACGGGCTCGCTGCTGACTTGGCAGTCGACCATGATAGTCTGGCCTGCTTTGCCTGTGATGGTGTCTGGTAAGGTCTCGTGGAGGAACTGTGGCGGGATGGGCGACATTTCCGCTTCAACGGGACTGACGGCTTGAACGGCAATGCGCGTGTAGGACGAGGTGTAACCAGGCTGGAACATGTCGAGAAGGGAAGGTAGCAGGGTGTCAAGAACAGCTTGCGAATGGTCATTGATAGCGGCTTGCACTTGCGACGTGAATTTTTGCAACACACCCGAGATCATCTGCATCACACTAGGATCAGTATTCAGAAAATACATACCAGATTTCTACGGATAAGAGCTCTTTTGAAGCTTACTACGATTGATTCGCTGTACTGAATTTGGGACAGGTTCTCTCTGGCTAGGAAGGATGCCGTTTCCTTGATGTCTTCCGTATGTTTGACTATCTGTAATTCACAGAAAAAAATTAAACATTCTAAAAAGAATTGAAGTAAACAAATCATTACGAAACTTACTTGACTGGTTTGTTGGGACAGGTGCTTGAGCTTCTCGATCAGGCTTGTTTGTGCGGATGTTACAGCGCCATCTGTGGGCGATTCTCCTCTGTTGGATGGTGGCGCCCTCTGTTCTTGTTTGCTTGGAGGTTCAGTAACGTTGCACTTTAGTTGTTCTTTCAAGTTGTTTTGGGCGTGTTCGATCCCGTGCAAGCTTGATAGAAGTTCGTCGAGGGACTCCACAAGTTGGGTAGCAGCTGTCCTGTGTTCGAGGTGGTGTACGTCTTGTAAGCTGTGTAAGGTTCCTTGAATTGACGGCAGTGCTCTTGAAACCTGCAAACGGAGGTCATACAGATTATCCTTTACGAGGTTGGAATTCCGCTTTTCAAAATTTCGACCATTCAAAAAGACACGGTACTTCCAAAACACAAGCACAGTAATTTTGAATATTAGTTGTTACCGTTTCCAAGTTGTCCAGTAGATCTGCCGTCAAATTCTCAAGGCGGTCTGTGGTGTTGAGCTGGTCTTCTGTCTTCGTTGGTTGAGGTGGAACCGGAATGTTAAAAGGGAGGGAATGCATGTTGTGATCATGCTCTTGATGGCTTTCTTGGAAAGATTGCTGCTTCGCCTCTAGAGGAAGCGTCAACAGTTGGAGAAGATGAAGGGCAGTACCGGTCCGGAAGCTTAGGGTCTCCGAGAGAAGGTTCCACCGGTCCATCAAGACTTGTAATTCTTGCATCAGTTCGTTTGTGACCTCATAGCCGTGGTGCTGTAGCTGACCAATCTGTTGAACAGTATGGTCTAATTGAGCTTGGCGAATTCCCAGTTCTTCCATCAGAAGGTGATGTTTGTTCAGGAAGCTTTCGATGGTCATCGGATCGTTCTGCTTGATCTCGTACTGTACAAAGGAAACATACGGGCATTTTAGATCAAAGTTTCTCAAATCTTTTCGCATAAGCTCGCGCATCGCACAACATGAAATAGGGAGAAGCCACAATAGTATTTTGAAAATAGCAATCAGACCTATACCGACCAGGCAGACTGTATGTGCACATTCCTACCTTCTGGAGATTGTGCAAGGTGTCGTTAATCCATCGAAGAAGCTCTCGGCAAGAAATGTGTATTTCTTCGGTAGGACCCGACATTTCGACGTCCTGATCTTCTGGTCCCAACATTAGCAGGTCCTCTTGTCGCTTCACCACTTGCTGGCTGGTTTCTTGACATTCATCCTGTAGGTGACTGACTGCGTTCAGTAAAGGCCCAATGTCTAAATGGGCAGAGTTCTCTGCCAGAAACATGGACTGCTTAGTCGCTGACTTAGGAAGACTGATGATCTCACGGAGCAGTTCGTCCAGCTTTGGTGAAGAGCCGCGTCGGTAAATTGGTCGTTGCATGCGGCGCACCAGGTCTTCGAGGTCAGTATGGGCGGTTTCGACGAGGGAGTAACCGTCCATACACAGATCCAGAACGTAGGACTGCTTCTCCCACGTGATTTGGGAGGATACGAGAAAGGTCTCGAATGTAGAGATTTCTTCCAGGAGCTGCAGAGCGGATGAGGTTGACTGGTTGCTGACGCGAGCTTTCAGCCTTGTAAGACTATCTTCCATAACCTAGAACAAAACATTTTCTGGTTATAAAGCTGCCATAAATGTTTAGTTTCTCCACTAAAGAAACCCGGAACGTTGCATTATTCCTCTAAACATTAGTAAACATGAGTAAGTATCGTAATCGGTTAACCATTCCTAATGGTCTCATATGAGCCGCTTATAACATGCCCGATTTGTACACTAAAATCAAATTAACTTCAGAATTTAGTCATCTACACCATATAGAGTACGTTCGACAAAATATCAGCAGCAAAATCTGTTTTAGAAGAATTTTGAAGAATACTGCAGATAGTTATTTGGAATTTGGGTTACTTTCGCTTTACTCACCTGGACGGTGTTGAGGATCTTTTCGTATTCTTTGAGCATTTCCCTGCCGTATTCCCTTGTAACGGGAAACGTGGCCATACTTTTGCTTCGTTGTTCCATATCCTCGTGGAGTTTCATTAGCTGGTGGAACTCTAGTCGAGCTCGCGTGACGATGGCGTCGTGATGAATGGAACTTTGTCGTTGGGCCAGTTGCTGGACAACATGTCGGCGCTTGTCACTGAGATTCTCGATCAAGGAAGTAATACTGTTGACAGCTTGCTCTTTTGCGGGGAAGGCACTCAGCGTCGTCACTTTTGACAGGTGCTCGCTGGTGAAACGCTCCAATAAATCAATCAGACTGTGACTCCCCATCAGCGTCTCCTTAAAACGCTCCAGTACTTCTGTACATCGAAAACAGCAGGGATAAAAATAGCCGCAAAGTGCACAAAGCAAAAACAGTCAAATATAAAAACTACAAAGAATTAGAAGAACAATATGTCAAGGTTTCCAGGTTCGCAAATAACAGTGATACCTTTGATCAGGCTTGGTGAGTCTCGATTTTCATCTTCCGAGGAGCCCCCTTTCTTCGCATCGTTGAGGATTTTGTCGAAGAACTCCGTACACTGCCGTCGACAAATCACGCGCATATAGCGAAATTCTGTATTGAGTGATACACCTAACGTTTCTTAAAACTGATTCTGAACATCCACGCACCTTGCTATATTGTTGTCGGAAAAAGAAGGAATATTCGAGGAGGTTCACACGAGCTGACAGCATATCGTAAAAGATCATCCAGGCTTTACCCAAACTGTCGGCCATGGCCATGTGAAGTTGCGGCTCGATACCCTGACGAACGACCAACTCATCGCTTTGCGCCAAGGCTTGTTCAATCTCCATCTCTTTACTCTATGAAATACAACGATAAAGGTTTTACTTATCCTCGCTTCATCCACCTCAGGTCGACGACGTATAAAGGGAAGTCGAAAAAACTGTGATGAGACACAAGAAAAATTTTTTAACCTGTAATTTGACCAGGCATTCGTTGAGGTCCATCTGCAGCTCCAATATCTCTTCCAGGCTGTTTCCTACGTGTAACAAGGAGGGTTGCATCTCTTGCAGGCGCAGTTCCAGTTCGTCCCCATGCTATGACCACAAAACACACATGAGCGGTAGCCACATTGGCCTAAACACAGTACCCTATCCACTCCCGTCGCAAGACAGGCTGCCATCGTTGACAACAATTACCTCCTAATTGACAATTTGTGAATATCAATAGCCTCGACTTACCGTCAGGACAGCCACTACAATCCGCGTGTTGCCCGAATGGGCTGCAATGACGCTGGTCGTACTGGCTCGGACGCGCCGTTGTACTTGCTGTTGAACTCGCGGGACAAGCACCTCCATTTCCGTGTCTTGCTCCATTTCCGCAATGTTCCTCAAGTTGGGGAAGAAATGCAAACGAGAAGTTCATAGACGGTTCATCACATAAGTCCAATTCAACGGTATATCTGGCGTAAATTGATAAGGAAGAGCAGGGCGACGTAATCCAGGTTATACAAACGGTAGCTGTATGCGAATTCTCAAGGCTTCACTCGGCATCTCATACACAGATGTTTTTGCAGTGCGGAAAGGCAAGAAGCTTTCTACTTAACCCGTTTTGACTTTGGAAATAACAGTAGCCATGCATGCTGTACTACGTCTGCGGGACGCGATACTTCTAAGTTAACGCTTCTGCTTCGACTTATGACTGTAAGGAGCCAGGAACGGAAATCTGTAACTGTATCACTGACTCACTTATCTGACTTATGGCACAGCGAAGCGGAAAGGAAGAATTAAGGCCGTCTAAAAATGGACACAAGGTTGAACCTTCTCCGTTGCTTCATTCAACTTCAGCTTGTACGGAACTTCTGCGTACGCGCGGGAGAAAATGATCTTCTGCAGATACTAGACCGCCACTGAATTACGGTCCAGAAAAAAGTACTATAAGAATATTTTTTCAAAGCAGAAATTCTGCTATGGTTTTTACATCGGGGCTAGTTCGCTATGAGGTGCAAGGCAATAGCAAGACACAGTAGAGGCATCCAGTGGCAAAAATGACTATCTCCCGAGGGACGTAATTGTTGCATTTAGAGGTGTTGCAGGAGTGGACACCTCCGATCTCCACATCCGTTAGGGTATCGTGGCGAATTTAAAACGACCAAACGTTCGATCTTTTTCGATCGTCAGGAGTAAATCTACACACATCTCGTTATAGGTGGCAGAGCCTCCAAAACGCCTACAAAAAGTCGCAGTAGCGGAACAAGATTAGTGGAATTCCAACAAACGATACGTACGAGTTCGTCCTCCTAACTGGCGCAAGTTTGCAGCTAATCTAATCTTGAATGTAATAATAATGAGGCGTGCGCGGCCCCGGAATTTTACCAACTTGCTTTCCCAAGTGACGCGCGCTTCTGGCCATTAGCCATGAGTACGTGCGCTGCTAATTATGTTCCGTTGGTCGCGAAAGACGGAAATCACTGATGCAGAACATACTCTACCCGGGCATCGAGGACGGCTCATATAATACCAAATACAGGCTCCCCTGCACCGCATGTTGGTCACGTTTGTCGGGACTTTGGTTCAATAGTCACTGCATAGCCGTTGCAGAGGTAACACTCGATGTCATTCGGTTTTTGGGCGAGAAATTGCACTTCCGGGATCCCCACCGTCAGGTTGATGGTGACGTTCGCCATGTCGCCGGCGTTGCAGTTGTCGCGCAAGCTGTAACAGATCTTCTGACTGGAGGTCGTGTTGGAACATCCGTCTTGGGCAAGGTTTTGCGCCAGGCAGCCGCGCTGAACGTACTTATCTGTGGATATTCAGGTTAATGAGCTGCATGATTTTGACCGGATGAGAAGCGAATTGAAGGCACTAACCAGCGTACTGTAAGAGCTACCTTCCAGAAGGGTAGTGTAGCAAGTCGTGCACCCAGTCTTCTTGCCGGTGGTGGCTGCAGGCTTCGAACAGGTGTCATTAGCGTAACGCAGAAGGCCCACGCAGGTGTAGCAGCTTACAGCACCCCCTAGTACCGCACGGAAGACTTTCCCAAGTATCACTACCACAGTTAGCAGAACCATTATGCAGCATTGTCACCTCTGGACTATAACGGGTTCAGTGACGTCAGCGCGGCCAGTACAGCATCAGTCTGGGGGCCCGCAATCTTCTGCTTTCGCTTTAATCGTAGGTTGAATGGGGGTCGATCCACAAGTCGGTCTTCGGGCAACTCCCGCCCATCCAAAAGTGGCGCCACCACGCCGAAAACTCTTCTTCCGCTGGGCTTGCACCTTGAGTTTTCTTTGTGCCTTTTTCATTCGTACTCGATTGATGCATCTCAAGGTACTGATAGTGATGGCCATGGCAAGCGCTAATGAGGGTACCACGCTGCAAAAAAGTTAGTTTAAGTACAAAATTAAGCGAATTGGGAAACACGAAACGACACGATATTTATTCTGCAACTGGTAGAGACTTGGATCAAGTTCGAATTATAGTGGTAATTTAGTAGTGTGAGCAAGAGTGAAAAGTATGGTTTAGAAGCGCAGAGAGCGCATGATCGAAGAAGTAGAAGATGGGAAAGATGACAGATTGAAAGTGAAAGATGGTGATGCAACGGAATCCGTAGAGCCAGCTGAGGGAGGTTAATATGCCAAAGAACTTCTGTATCGCATAACAGCATTCACACGACAGGTGAAGCAAGCATACAATGGCAAAGATGGCTCGCCGGACGATGAATCGAGGCTATCGCCCATTGCTCATCTTTAGATCTTGAAGATTCTTCACGGTGCATCTTCATTACGAAGCGCGATGTTCCATTTTATCAATTCCATCGTTTGTCGGTTATAATAAGGCAAAGTCGCGCTTCAGTTGATGCAAGTAGACTCTTCTCAGTTCGTCCTCACAGCGAAGATGGGTTCCTCCATAGTAAGGATTACTGCTTCCTGTTTCCTGTTGTTTGGTCTGTGCAGAGCGGGTGGAAGTGACAGCAGTTATTCGGCAGCGTCACCTGTCGTTACCTCAGCACCGGAAGCCAAGCAGTATGGAAATGGCGGGTCCGGAAGTTCCTACAGTTCGGGCGACAAGGCGGCAGCTTATGGTGCAGGATACTCCAAGAGCCATATCAACGTGCATCCCGAACCCATTGACATAGTTTTACCCACGCTGGACGTTCCCCGACTTGACGTAAGATATCTTTTCTCCCGCAAAAAGACATTGCCTTGATTATGATCTTTCTAATTGCTCCGCTCTGTTGCCTGCAGATCGGCATTCCCAAACTGGATATTTCAATTCCGCATCTGGACGTGCCCAGACTTGACGTAAGTCTGTTCACTTAGGATTACAATAGAGGAAGAACCGAGCTGAATAAAAATGCGGATATAGATTGATGTAAAAAAATGTACCATTATAAGAAAGGGAAATTGATAAACCAATAACAGAAAGCCAGATAATAATTGTGACTTCGTTCCAGATCGGCATTCCACACCTGGACATTCCAAGACTTGACGTAAGACGGCACACAAGCTAAATAAGAAATTGATAAATAAACCGATAACAGAAAGCCAGATAATAATTGTGACTTCGTTCCAGATCGGCATTCCACACCTGGACATTCCAAGATTTGATGTAAGACGGCGTACAAGCTAAACCGAAATCTGCTACCGAAGTAGAAGTCTGAGTAGAATCTTAGAACAGAAAGTAATCGAACCCTATTGAATAAACATGGTAAATATGCAATGATTATAAAACCGAATGACCATGCTGATTTCATTTCAGATCGACATTCCTCACCTAGACGTCCAAATTCCTCATATGGATATACCACGATTAGATTTTGGCATACCGTCATTGGGTGCGTGCTCTCGTTGAATTTAGTAGAACGTTTATCCCCATAATCAGTTCCATATACATCAGCCGGTGCGTTTATCTTTCCGTAGGTGTCGACCTCGACCTGACGTATCCCGTCCTGAACGTCATTCATGAGCAACCCTCACATGACAACAGCTATGGCGGTGGCTCGTCGCACGGTGGCAACAACGGTGGTGGTTATGGTAACAACGGTAACGGCGATGGTTACGGAAATAGCAACAACAACAACAATGATGGCGGCTATAGTGGCGGCAATAACGGTAACGGCGTGAACGTATCACAGTATGGCCGTGATACCGGTGCCGCCAGTGGCCAGTCAAACAGTCAATCAAACAGCCATCAACAGCAAGACGACCAGAATGTTCAAGTGGTCAGCAAGCCATTGAAGGTCAAGGCAGCCAAGTCGAAAGAAAGCGTTGCCAGTAATAAGAAGCAGGTGGCGCAGAGCCTGCCGGCCATTACAGGCACACTTCCGGTTCAAGTCAGCTCGTCGGCCAACGCTGAGTCCTCCAGGAAGGCTGCCAAAGCTGATGTCCAAGACGACGAAGTGTTCGAGTCAGAGGATGACGATGATCAGAACGCCGATGACGAGGTGGAAGTAACGACGAAGAAAAGTGTGGCGACAAGCTCAGCCATGAAACTGCTAAAGAAGCTCACCCCAAAAAGAAGGATGTGAGATTCTAGAAGGCTGGATTTTGTACCGGTACTCAATGACTAGCTGGCTAGTCAGTTGTCTCATTTTGGGGTTGTTGTAAATATTCCTTTTTTGGCCTGAACACATCTCTCTTATTGCCTTCGGCCTTCCTGGTGACTTTAACTGCATGCTGCTGTAGAAGAACATAAGAAAAATCGACAAAAATTAAATAGACGATTGTTCTTCTTATTGATAACAGTTTGCATTTTGAACGGAATGACACGGGCGATGGACGAGGCAACGTTGGAGTTGGGCAAATGATCTCAAATCAGATCGTTTTCTCAAATCGCACATTTCCAGCCAGCGATACCAAGAATGTGCGCCAATTGGGACGTCGATCTGCGATGTATCATTTGCTCACGTTTCAGATATGCTACTTGATTGTTTTATTCTTTAAAAACATTTCTCTCGATGAGGATCCGAACTGTGAATCTGGCTGGCATATTATGGTCTACAGTTTTTACTGCTTCAGCTGTGTTTGTAGGTGCTATACACAGAGAATGGCGTTGGGAGCGCTGGAAACCGCCGGCATGATCTGGACCTCACTGCCACGCCGGCTGTAGTTGGTGGCCAAGTATTTCCGGCTATCAACCAGCGGTATATGAACATCCCCGTTAGTCCGTTCGAAACTGGTATACTGGCTACGGAGGTCCCTCCCTGAAGCGGTCAGTAAACTGGGTAGCGACCCTTTGACGCTAAAGCCAGGGTGTTCTTCGTTGATCACACCTATGATACCGAAAGCACACCGTTCACAAAGCGCCGAACCCGGGGTCTTATTTTGCATTGAATCAGTTCAGTCACAGTGTACACTGTTATCGTTACAGACCGTTGGGGATATGTCCGTCGGGCACATCGAGTTTCCGCTTGGAGTTTGCGGGGGAAGGTGAGCGCGAACCCGGCACATTCCAGCGAGCGACGGTACTGACGCGTCGTCGCGGTCCGGGGACCTGTGAGCCCCATTTGGACAAGATGGGAGAAGCTCGGTTCAACTCGCTCATCGAGTTGAAGTGGGGAAGTTGCCGCTGCTGCTTTTGCCGCTCGTCTTCGTCCGTCAGCCAGTAAGTCAACTGTTCACCCTTACCTAAAATACATTTTCACGGTGGTCGTTTTTCTGTTTGTTAGGAAAACCTTACCTTTCATGTAGACCATCCCACGAGGCTCCACAACATATCCGCCCAGTTCGTCCAGGATCTCCTTGCATTGTGGGCTGCAGTGGATCTTTTGCGCTTCACCGGTCGACTCGAACCGCGAAGCCGTGTTGACCGTATCACCAAACCTGCATTTTGAAACAGAAGTATTCTTTCCATAAAAAAAGTTAAAAAATAACTTGCTACGTTCGAACAGCGAAATTTTACTTACAAACAATATCGAGGCATCTTCAGTCCAACCTTTGCAAAAAACAGTTACTTCGGTACGCTAAAGGCTACGTATCTTTCTTTACAGGGACTTACAACGCCAGCAACGACTGGTCCGCTGTGTATGCCGATGCGCAGAAGAAGCTGTTTCTCCGGACGATGGCGAATGCGGAAAGAGTTGGTGGAATCGAGAAGCTGAAGGGACATACTGGCGATCACTCCGGCGTGACGGTTTCCGTTCGTTACAGGTAAGCCACTACATACCTGCGAGTCAGTCCAGAAAGTTATAGGCTAGCTCAGGGATGTGAAGAGGCTTGGAGGAAATGTTACCATGTAGCTGTCGCCGATGGTTTCGACTTTGTAAGCGTCATAGTGCTCAAGAAGGGAGTCGAACAGAGTGTACAGATCGTTGAGCAAGGCTACCACCTTCAAACTAGAATTTTACATCGAGCTCTTCGGTAGTCAGGTTGAGGCTTGTACCTCTAAAGGTGTACTTTCCGCACTCAAGGCTGTAAATCCCACAATATCCGAGAAGAAGATGGTGACGCTCTCGAATTGCTCGGCTTCTACTCGTTCGTGTTTGATCAAATGCTCCGCCACAGGCCTGACGTAAAAAAAATGTTGATGGTGCTTGTGCTCTATCAGACATGGCTCTTACCGTCGGCAGAGAACCTTACCTGGGAAGGATTTCATATAAGAGTAACTCGGTCTTTTTCTTCTCTTCTTGCAGTTGGAGAGTTCGCTCGCTGACCAGCGACTCCAAGTTGTTGGCATGTCTTTGAAGTAGGGCCAGAATATTGTCCACAAAATTGGACTTCCTGTTGAAGAACCGCGTTTAATATTGGGCTGTGAATGACTGTATGTGTTTGGCTTACATTCCCTTCTGCATTGGTTTGAGGCGTGAGGTGATAGCAATAAAGTCGGGGCGTTGTTGTGGGTTCTCCTTCCAGGCGTCGAGGATCAAACTGATGACGTATTCGGGCGTGTTATGGTCTAAGCAATGCAAAGATGGTCGAAAAGGCATGAAGGTTGAGCCGATCCGTAACTGCGTGATGATATCTTTGGAAGACATGGTCGTGTCACCGAAAGGTCCGCATCGTCCATAGATCTCGAAGAGGATGAACCCAAACGAGTAGACGTCGCCGCTGGGCGTTCCACCAGGTGGCGGGCGATCCATGCGCAGTAGCTCCGGCGCCGTCCATAGCATTCGCTCGTAGTTCTGCTCTTGGATACGGTGAGTCGAGGACTCGTTCTTCCGCTTAAATTCGTGCAGACCGTAGTCTGTAATTTTCAGAACGAATCGACTGTCGATAAGGCAGTTGGAAGGCTTGAGGTTGCCGTGACTTTTCAGGCTACTGTTGTAATGGATGTAATACATGCCCTGTCAAACAAGGCGCAACGTGCTCAGTTCAAACACGTGAAACCATGGATTATAAGCAATATCAGGGACGTCGGTAGATGAATACACTCAGAACACCGTCTCATGTAGCGCGCGTTTTCATGCTTGTTGGTTGAAAGAGTGCGCCACTTGGGAAGACGATCTCGGGGGGTTCCACTTGCCGTCGTCTCGCTTTTATATGTGAATACCTTGACACAGTCACCAATCAAGGAAGCAAGGAACAGGTCGTCTAAAGCGAGGTTTTCGTCATAGAGCACATCCTTCAGACTTCCACGTTGACAGTAAGCCATCACGATACAAACAGGGTCCGTACAAGCTCCCACGAATTCGCACAAGTTATCGTGTCTGATTTCTCTCATCTGAAACGTGCAGTTGAAATTAGTTATCAGTGATTCCTTGTCAGACTTGGACTAGCAATCATACCGCCAGCAGTTCTTTGCGGACTTCGCGCGTCAGGTCCAGATGGCGTTTGCGAACTTTTTTGACCGTGACGATCTGTTTCTTCTTCAGTAAGCCTAACTCCATAGTGGAATGGTCGGTCATCATGCGGGCGTAAGAGATGTGACCGATATCGGCGGCCACGAAGGTCAGCGAGTCGACGCTGGCGTGATGGTCCAGGTTCCCCGCGTCGTGATGAGCGTGGAGTAGGCTGGCTTTCTTCAGGTGGGCTTTCAGTTCTTCAATGTGGAGGTCTTTGTAGTCGATGCGCCACAACGAACCCATCAACTTTTGTTCATAAACGTACCTCCTGCATAACATTACGAAGTTTTCTTCTGACACTATGGTAAGAATGGTTGATGATCGAGTACCTAACACCTAGGCAGAGTGCGATAAGGGCAATAGTTGCCACCGAGGCAGCGACGATGTAAATCCACACACTGGCGGGATTATCCAGCAGTTCCACACACTTTTTACCGTCGAACCCGCAATCGGGTTCGTCGAGAGGAGGATGCCCGGCTGGCCACTGAATTTCTTCTCGAAGCTCGAGCGTCTACAGTTCGAAAGCCGACGTTATCTTCTTCTGCCAGGTCCGAATGAAGGTAAAATGTGCGTTTAGGGTTGAAGCATTTCAATTCAAAATTTGAAGCTGGCTTGCAGTGCACAAGATCGCTGTCCCACGTGGCGCACTCTTCCGGCAAATAATATTGAAGACGGGCGCCACTTGACACACCGATCTTGCACTTTTCAGGTTCCCATGTGCTCCCAACTTGTTGATTGAATGATTCAAACAACTCAAGCTTCATACCGGAAGTTCGCTGTCGTTGGCGCTTAGAAGGAAGATACCGATGTCGACCAAGCCGATGTCCCAATCAGGACCACCTGAACGCTTCGTCTTGAGAGCCAGCAGCGAATAATTGCCTTGTGCATCTCCCTTGGCATCGATGTAACCTCCATATCCCATGGCGCTCTTGTAAGGTTGGCCTTTGATGTACCGTGCTAGCTTGTTGCCGTCATGTGGATCGGGACAGTCGGTAGGGTTGCGCAAGCAGGCGTCCAGGGCTTGGGCGTAGAGCATGACGGCGTCGTACAGGTAGGCAGCTTCCACTCTGACGTTCTTCTGCGGGACATTGCTAGCGTAAGATTCCCAGGGGAAATTGAAAGGAGGTCGCTGCAGCCAGACGTTGACTTCGTTGTTAAACTCACGAAACTCCACGTGGAATTCTGATCGCTTGGTAGGAATCACGCCCAAGAATGACTTGAAGGCCTTGAAAGACTTTTGCGATACTGAAGGCTCAAACACACCTGTCACCACAACTTCTCTGTAGAATAACTTCTAAAATAACTTCGTGGCATTCCCAATGAACTTTACCGCGGAGGTATTTGGCTGGATCTTCCTGTTTGTAATGATTGAGGTACACTCCCACCACAAAATAGTCCTGACGGTCCAACAGGCCAGCATCGTCCATGGCTTGCATGAATCCAACGTGATCGTCCACGTTACCGACCAGCACATAGACTAACGAGGCGACAATCTTCTTTAGATGGAAGACCGGCAAACAAGCTCGACCAGACTGCTTTCCCAAGTGGCGCAAGTTCTCGATGCCATTGACTGGTAACGTGTGCCACTTCAGAAAATGATGTGGTCGAGATACAATGTGCCATGTTTCGCTACTTTACTTTCGGAAACTTACTCCGAGTCTTGTCCTTGGTGTCTTTTACGATATCGTCAAAGGGTGACTGGAATATGTCTTCTTCGCTGTCTTCGAAACCCTGCAGAACGAACTTGTCAAGATGACAACTGGCCGAGGTGAACTGGGTTCGCCACAGTACCTACCACGTAGTAAGGTTTGTTCCAAGAGCGTGTTTGTAGGATTTCGATGTTATGCTCTTCCAGGACATATCGTATTGATTCGGCTGTGGGTCGCCGTGACTCGACTTCATTGTTGTAGATGAAGGTGATCTTGTTCCAGTTGTACTTGTTGAGGACGGAGGCCACGGCTTTGGAAATTTGGGCGACCGGTGGCTTGACGGTGATGAAAGTAGAGTAATGGGCGGCCTCTAGTTGCTCCTTGAAGGCGTGCTGACAGAAGTATGTCAGCATCACGATGTTGAAGGCTGAAGCTAGCCGCGCTTCTTGGACGCATCTGTTTGGGACGAGATGTTAGTTGACCTGGCTCAGGAAAAACAGCTTAATTTTGAGTCACTTAACTCGACGACAACCCCAATATTTTCGCGAACAATTTTATTTTCGAAAGATTACTGTCTTGAGATACTCGTTGTGTAACGCGCGCATAATGCGTTGAAAGATGAAAAACATATGGTGTAAAAGTTTTCAGTTGAGATATCCTTGTGTTTACGTGGCATGTGGTGCTTGAGGATTTTCGAGGTTGTCTACATGTGGCTCCGTGGGAAGATTAAGCGATACTTACGTTTCTTGTGGGCCGATAATGGCGCTAAAGTTATTCAAGGCATATCGCGCCGTATGCTTAATGCTGACGTCTTCGATCCCGAACGTTTCTCCGTAGTCAAATTCCAGCGTATGGTTTTGTAGTAGACCGTCTATCAAAGTGAGCTACCCGTATTAGGATCTCATCCGAATTTACGAGGTCATTTGATGACTTGAACTGACAAAACACGTCAGGTACCTGGATGATGCTGGTTAATTTGATGGACGGCCAGAGAAATAGCGCCGCTAATTTGGTACCCGGGTCGATCGTAGGAGGAAATGACCGTATCGCGCCGCGATCCCGTTATGTAGCCAATGCGAAAAACGCGACCTTGGGTCTTCTGGACAATGCAGCTCCACGACAGAAAAAGCCACCAGCAGTGCCACATTGGATATGACCGGAAGTCTCCCCCCTGATATCCAAGATTAACATCCAGGAACGTAAAAGTAATGTAAACAGAATTATGAAGCGCGTTTCGACCGAGACCGTGAAGAAATAAGGATCATCATAACATAGAGAACATCTGGCAAGTGCATTCTAGAGTCATTAAGAAGGTTCTTCATCTGCGCCGCAGATAGCTGATTTGTACAAGACGGACTCAGACGCGAAGAAAGTTCGAGGACTCTTGAGGTATCTTATCAAGTCGCAACCGTTTAACGCATCCATAAAAGCTCCAAAGACGATCTGAATTAACTGCTGAAAGGTCTACCCAAAGACTAGAACTTACGCGTATCTGGCGTGCTTCTACCATGCCTTTATGGCGGTGCTTCCTTCGTAGTGTAGGTTGCTGTCTAGGGACGAGGATGTGATCGCTTGTCGGCAAGAGGAAAGAATGCGGAGATGTCTCGTAGCTAAATCGTACTAATGATACCTAGGGTCTCTTGTGGGACTTGACGAATCCCTCACGATCATGGTCATGCTCGTTTCGTACTTCCGGTTCGTCACCAGGCATAGATGGCAGCACTCATGACAACTGCTGAGGTCAGGCAGATGCGCAGTCATCAGTCCTGCGGCTGTTCATTCAGCTGTATGAGCAGCTCTGCTAGTCCTTTGCAAAAGCGTTACTTCAAAGAAATACAGATTGAATTGGGAGGTCGGCAAACTAAATTTACGAAGTGTTATTTCAAGTGGCGCACTTCTTCAATGTTATTGGCCGCGAGGGCGCGCCACTTGATGCAGTGATGTGCGTTTTATTTGCCAGGCGTGCCAGTCGTGGTGCTTGCTGACCGGAAACGTGACATGGGGGAGATTTACCTTGTTTGCCTGGCGTATTCCGCCACTGGTTTGGCTGGAAAATTTTCCCGGGAAGATTAGCGAGCAGCCGGACTGAGGCGCCCCCTGTAAACTTTGATAACTTTCAAGTCAGGGGTTTTCCGTTTGATCACGTGGCGTTGGGTGGAAGTTTATCGTGCGGTTCAAACGAATCGATATGAGGTGGTGTGCTTGGAAAGTTGTTGGGCATGCATTGCGCTGTTGCATAATGTTTGTTTGCCTTTCCGCTGAGCTTGACGTCTTTTCTATCACAGCTATTGCTGGACGTTGCAGCGAGTAGATCCAGCTAGCTCGACAAGTTCCTGCTGCCAAAGCAGCCATTGTGTAAACTTGGCCTCCATCACCCGTATCAGCACACCAGCACTTTCTCTATCAAGCTCCTTCCTCCCTCCGCACCAACCGATAAGTGTCTAGTACATGGGCCCGTAACACCAGCTGAGGAGGCCATGTGGTATGCAGAAGCCGGTAGCTCATATCGACCGACATTTCCAACTCGTACTAAACGCTCCAACCGGCATTTCTTGGTTGGGCTTGTGAGTCAGCTGAGCAGCAGATGATACGTGTTTCCTCTTACGTGCCTTGCTATACATAGGCACCATGGACTTCAAGGAAAGGGAAGTGGAGGAACAGCTGATTGACGTTGGTTACGTTCCGCCATGCCCACATGACGTCTTTTCCTCGTAAAGTCCTACTTTCTTCCCGGAGACATTCGCGGTTTGTCCCCATCTTTGAGAAGCTTGGCATCTCTTCCCCGTTCAATAGATAATCTCTGTCTTGTAAGAATGGATGTCGTCCTTTATGTAAGCGCTTCGCCCTGCTTTGCCGGCACGGATACTTGCTTGTTACATAAACGAAGGTAAGAATTGCGCCTATATTTGAGAGTTTAATCGGGTGAGCCGGCTGTTGATCGCACCGGTGGCGGTGATGATGGCCAGCAGTGAATGACACTCTGACAAATATATTCCGTGGGTATGGTCATGATGGGAACGGGTAGCATAACAGCGTCATATCCTTCCTGGCCTTCCTTTGTGTGACAGTGTAAAATGGGGCGTTACTGTGTTGGCCATAGCCGTATGATCAACATGTTTGTCAGTTGGATTGCTTGTCATGATTGCCGGCATCCATCCATCCATCTGTCCATCCGTCGGGATGAGCGATAATGTGGCTTAGAGTAGCGCAGATGTACTGTGGCGTCACGTGTGGACATTGGCCGGGCTACGCTTGGTTCCTCTTCAGCGATGCTATGAACTCTGGGGCACTTTGTCGACCATCGACCAACGATTGATTTGCGGTTACGTGTTTGTGTGCGAGCGAGGCGAGCGATCGCCGCACCGTGTTATGATGACTGTAGTAAAGGAAGGAAGGAAGTTGAACGAACCATGCATCATACTGTCAGGCTCTCGTACAGTATCAACAGGGGGCATTGCATTGCAAGGCTCGTTGTAGATTTATAGCGTATACCATCACAGCGACCTCGATCAGATTTACCTGTAGTTTGCTAGAGCAGTCCGCAACCAAGCCGAAGTGAAACCCGATGAAGAACCGGGTGGTCGGTCAGAAACTAGCAAGACTGCTCTCTATTTTTCCTGCGTGATGGGTCTAGAAAGGTCGCCGGAAATTGTGAAAGGGTTCTTGGGAGTGTTCCATCGTTGAACTGCCAGTATTCGAAGATTGGAATGCAGTGCAAAATACCCGAAGGTATGAATTAAGAGTTTTTTGCCCATGTGTAGGTGCGCCGATAGGGACAGGAAGTTAGGTTGGAGCAAGAAATTGGTTTCGAGCGAGAAGTTGCCTATTGGATGGAAGAAAGAGGTGTGGACGAAGCAAAGTTCGCCAGCAGAGTTCAGTCATCTCTTGGCAGGTCCGCCCATCCATCGAGCGGTTTTCCTTCTAACTTTCTTTTTCTTTGTCTATATCGTCCATCAGTTGACTGCATCGGAGTACAACGAGGCGGCGGAACCGGCGTTGAACAGCTGATTTGCCTTCTGCCATAGCTCGCACAGCCTTGTGACCGACCATGTTTCTCCATCGCGCTCTCTTGATGCAACGTGCATAATGAGGTTGAGGGTAGACATTGTTCGGCTAAAGCGCAGATGGAGGTTGAGAAGCGACAGAAAGAAAGACCGGCCTGATATGGCCAACCCTTCCTGCATGCCTTCCGTCCTGGCCACAAGTACAGCCTGATCGTACAACGTACCAGCCGAAATGTAGGCTAAATATCTTTTTTCTTTCGCTGGCGCTGTGACTTTGTCCTCCTCTGCACTACACTGCTTCCAACTACAGCGCTAGTTTGACAGCAACGGCCTGTCCGTTTGAACTGTGTATATCCGAGCACAATGGCCATCTACGCCACTAACTTGGCCGTGTATACAGCAGAAGCTAACCGATGTAACTTGCAACCGGAACGAGCCGGTAAGAGATTGCATTTGTTTGAGATTTGGTTTTACATGGCGCATGCATGTGTGTGTGTGAGCTGTTATCGGTTATCCGCCTCGACATATGACTTTATTTTACGTTACTGTACGGTTGCAATCTATCAGTATCGCTTGACAAGGATATGATCATAGTCCGTACTGTACAGTCGTCGCCGGTTAGCCCCGTTAACATTACAATGGATTACTTTCACTGCCTTGCTCTAAAGCCATCACAGCCTTTTGCCGGCTTTATCTTCTCAAGGTAACGGCGGGCTATCTGTCTCTCAATACGGAGCAGATGGTTCACTCTTTTCCATTGTTTTCTTGGCCTTGAGAGCAAGACTTTAGAGTCTGTACTCCTTCTCGGCTCCGACCAGCGCTCCTTTCTTGCATATCTGGGAGGTTGAACTGTCTTATCGTTCATGGACGATATGCATGTGGCATTTCTAGCATAACTGGCCATTTAGAAGCGACAAGGTGATACGTAACAGCTCCATAAAGGCCGCTGCATTCAATGCCTGATTCGTTTTACAGTTGAATTGCGGAACGACGGCGGCTTTACATAAGGCACATTCATAGGCGCCTTGCATAATCAGCATGTCCAGCGGCAAGCGTGGTGCCGGTGGTGGAGGGAAACGATCCGGAGTGATGGGCATGCGAGTGGCCGCCAAGAAGGAATCGACGGGATGGTATGAAGCGGCCACCGTCTCCGAGGTTGGTGGCGCGGATACGTCGATGCCGGCTGGAGAGGCCGGGGAGATGGCTTCCTCCATCATGCGCCACAGTCACAAGTTACGGCTGACTTTTGATGACGGAAGTAGCGGCTGGTATTTGGAACGCCATATCATCGGACCAGGTATGTCACTACTCCACTCTTGCTCTGTTACGGACGCCGGTACTAAGTCCACATAATGTACTCTCTACACAAAGCTTACCCGGCTTTCAAATTTCTCACGGAAAATACCCAAATTTCTCAAAACTCTATCAGGCCAAATTGAATGTGTTCGCCGGTTTGAAATTTATCCTGATGATTTTTGCCGTTAATGTTGGCAATTAACGAACAGAAAGTGTGCAGATGAATATTGTGTGGTTGCGGGATTGAGGTTCGTCGGTGAGGAAGGCCGGGTGAAGTGAGCTGTGGCAGTTTCGACATGCGGCGGTCGTTACCGGCGAGCTGAGGAACCACAGTATTACATAGCGGTGGAGTGTTGCCTATTTGAGAGCGAGATGCAAGACCGCAGGTTGGAGCCTTCATCTTTGTCAGGTGCGAGTTGAGAGAATAAGCGGCCATCGAGCGAGCTCGCCAGCACGGACATTAACCGGCCAGCGCGTGATCAAAGCTTGCATCTGCAAGCGAGGTCGCCATTACTCTCTTGGAGCTCGCTCCATCAAGCACGACCCGGATTACGAGCAGAGCGAGCTAGTCAGTGAAGCCTCCTTTTCTTCGGCTCTTTACTCTAACCCTCAAGTACTGCCAGCAGTACTTTCCGTCCGTCACAGCTCGTCTCGTTGGCCTTCTAACATGGATACCAGCCTGACTGCTGTACGACCCTCTTTTTCCACCTGACATGCGTCCTCAATGATTTTTTGGCGATCTGTTACATTGTCAGGCTAATATACCTTACATATTCATGGAATGTTTACGTAAGGAAGATTCAACCGGAACGTTATGTCATATGGAGAAGAGATAATGAGCGGACCTTATATTCTACTTTCGCTCCAGACTCTCTGGAAAAAAATCGTCAGAAAAATCAAGGGCGGTAATTAGAGTGACAGTGGAGCGGAAACGTTGAAGTTTTACAGGTTGAGAGGATCTTGAGGGGTTGGTGCGGACTGTGGAGAAAGACAGTGGACGATCAAGTGGCGGTCCTTGGGTATGCAAAGGGGCTGTGACATCACACTCCCCTACTTTCCCAGAGGACCGTTGATCTTTATGGTGCCATTGCTCGTCTTTGCTTGCAATGACTGTGATACTGTTTATAGCCAGCTCACGCCAAAGATAGTCAAAGCGGCGCACATCATACAGCTCAGAATATGACAGTCTCTTCCGCCACGCCATCTTGTCATATCACCACGAACTAACTTACAGGCGGAACTCTATCCTCATCTAAGCAGATGTGAAGACGCACCTTTTGCACCGTCGAAGGAAGTGGATTTACTCAGTAGACACATCGATGCATTGGAGACTTTCTGAGTGATCCAAATCACGATATGGACTCAGGTTTAGCCGTACGTCAACGGACCCGCAAGTCGAACGATGGAGTCCTGGTTCTGGCTTCGCAAAGCGCATTGGCAAAATGCCATTGGTGCATTCCGATGAGAGCATGCCTTTGTCATGTTTCTTGTTTAACCGAGGGCACCTTTGACGCACTAGTGATATCCATAGTGTTCATGAAGTAAAGATGTCCTGGGATGTGGGAGACTTGGCAATTAAGCTTGCTCATCTGCAGACGGTTTTCCAATGCTTGGCTCTTCCATTCGGTTCGTCACGAGGTCCTTCGATGTCTTAGAGTATAAGATAGACGACTGTTTTCATACGTGGGACGAAGGTCAGGTCCTTCGTCGGTTTACCTGGCGATGCGTCGTTTTTATTGGAGGCCTCCCCATATGACGGCGTTTGGGCTGTCCGGAAGTGCAGCTAATGTTAGCCGTTCTATTTATGAGCGAGCGCAAATGCGCGTGATAAGATGGTACGTTCAGTCAAAGGCACTATAGGTAAATGTTACTGGTCGACTGACGGCCTCAGCCTCGTCTAATGATGTATTACCGCTTAGTATTAAATACACAAACCTTGAAGTCGAAGCTAGTGATGTGTTGCAAGTTTCGTTGGAACAATGAAAAGTGTCCTGTGCCCAACCGTCATTTTTCGTCTCTGCAGGTTTCCAGTCGATGACGTCGACCTCCCTGACCACTGGTCAACTGGTTTACTGCACCGTTGGTCACAAAGAAATGAGCGGTAAAGTAGCCGCTCTTCCATCAGCCGGAAGTGAGCTCCTACAGATCACTCTCGACGATGACAACGGACAAAGTATTAGCCGCAAGGTTGAAGATGTGCGCCTGATCAAGAGCCGAAAGTCTTCGCGGCAGATTGCAGACAAGGATTACCTGTCGCTGGCGTCCGGCAAGAGCGATGTCGTTCAAGATGCGGAGACGATCAAGGAGCCTCCCGCCACCAAACCCTTAGCTGCCACTAGGTAAGAGCACCCCTCCCGAATTTAACAGAAATACGGCCCTAGTACGAACAGAGCAAAAAACTAGGACATTCAATATGTACTTAATGAAATGGCCGGGTGCCACAATGATTATTATTACATCTCCAACGGAACAACGTACTGTATGGAACTTTACAGGAGTCAATTGAGGTAGGGACAGGTGATATATGTACTGCTGGCGCCCCCTAGCCTCGAAGACTTCCGGTCGATATACTATCGGTCTACTGGCGTTACTGCGACTGTGCAAAGTCCGTGATGAGTGCATCAAGATGACACACTTCTTGTTCAATCAAGCCGTAGGAAACTTGCTCAACAAAAATATAGTGAACTCAATACAGAAATGCGGCGCGTGGAACGGACGTCATGATATACTGTATGGGGTTGCTCATCCAGCATATCAGAATCAGCTGATTCCTTCCGTCAGTCGGCAAGAATCAGCCGGCTTCGTGGAACCAGCGCTCCTGACGGAACTTCCCCATTGCGATAAATCACATGCTGGCACTTCAAACATTACTCACAACATGAGCAACATGTGCCGGTTAGCCGCAGTAACACACTTTAAACACACCCGCAGAACGCCATACAGTACTTTCATCATTCTCATTACGTTCATGCCAGTACCATCATTCTTTAGTGGACAGTTCTCAGCCGCAACCCTGCTTCCAATTTTTCCGTCATTTCGAATTCGAACCAAGGATATCAAAAAAACTGGCGAATTTTTTGTGCTACCCGTGAGGAGTAATCTATTATTTCGAAAACCATTTCCAACCGCCGTTTCTCCTCCCACTTCTGCCGATGTTGATATAAGCTTCAGAGGCGCGTGATCGATCTTGTTTCTTCCTTCTGTGTCGATCTGCTGGTTTAGCCGTGCCACGGCCCTCGAGTTTCTTGTCGGTTCAAGGAAGGAAGGGAGGAAGGAAGAGTTAGACGGAAACGGAAGAGTGTTCGACACCAGCATGCACCAGTTTTCCGCGTATGTACGGTAGAAAGAGAGGGTTTTACTTGTATCGTGGCTGACACGAGCGATTCATTGTCGACGATCAGCTGAGCCGGCTGGCTTCTCCCATATGGAAGCTCGCATCTCGCCATTCATGGGACATATGCCGGCTAGTCAGCGCACGCCCAAACAGGGGCTGCGGCGGTTCTTAGAGTATTTGTCGCTTTTACCACCTCAGTAGTACTGTACGTCATAATCATCCTGAAATTTATTTGATGAAAAATCTATTGGGGGACTTGATCAGGTATCAAGTTAAGTTCAGTTTGTGCCGGTACAGCGAATAAGGTCTTTCTTGGTTCCTATTACGAGGGAGTAGATTTAAGCTAACAACGGAAGGTTGATTGGCGAAAGTACCGAGAACGCTCTAAATATATCATTATCCTCTGTAATTTACGCTGTTGCCACCAAATCCGAAAGTGTTTCTTGAACGCTTTTATTTTTTGCAGTCGAAAACGAGCCATGCCTCTCGACATCGTTACTTGCGGTTCAGAGCGCGTAAAGTCCAGCCATGCCTTCAAGCCGGCCAAAAGCAAAGCCACAGCAGCATTACCCCGTTCCCCCAAGTCACTAGACCGCGAGTCGCTGGACGATGAGCTACCCTACATACCGATGGACGATGGCGAGTCGGAGGATTCAGACTCGTTGGTGCCGGAGGACGAGGACGAAGAGGAGTCTGGCGAGCTGATGGACGAGTGTTCGGCTGCCTTGGTCCTCATGTCCCTGCATGCTTCACCGGCTATGCGGGGACCAGCGGCGGATGGCTTGACCATGCGCAAGACTTGCGACCCGCACAGTAAGCATCGATCCCGCTTCCGATCAATGCACACCGCCACGCCCCCTTTCTTTGTCTGCCGAAATTTTCCTACTACAATTTTATACGCTAATATTAAAAGAAATGGGCTCGTGAGATACTAAATTATATATTAGGATTGAAGAAAGAAGGTAGGAAGCTATACGTGAAAAATTCTGTTGCTTGAGAATGCTGCGGACTTTAATCTGTTGTTGTGTTGTAGAAGATGCCGGTTTCTTCAGCTCCTCTATCCCCACGCCAGGTCTATACGGTTCATCGTGGCCGGTCCCTGGTGGCAAAATGGCGGAGTCTGGACGACGGCGGTCAGCGCGTCAAGCCTATGGCAACACGATGAGGGAATGGCGGCTGGCCAGTTCCAGTGACGAAGGAATCGAGATGGGCTCGACCAGCGGCAGCTCACAGCTCGATCCCTGCATGCTGGACCATGACTACTCACTGGGCACCGTCAGCTCAGAGTCGACCCAAGACTCACCCATGGAGCCTTACACCTTCCAACGAGCGCGAAAACAGCGAGTACGACGAACATTACTGAACTTTAATTTAGCGCACCAACGTTGGTTTTTTCTTCGTTGTAGCCGTCCAATTGCAATATGGTGACAATGTTCCAGTGCACTTGGCCTGAATGTTATCATATGGAAAACAGCAGAAATACCATCAAGCGGCATATCGAGAACGTCCATTTTACGTGAGCTTTGTACCTCCAGATTTGATCGTAACCCGCACACGCAGCTTTTAATATTCAGCCCTCAAGCTTGGCAAATATTTCTTACAGGTCTGCCGTGTTGCGTTCAGAGGATCTGGATTTCTACTACAACGAGGTGGAGACAGTGGCCTACAGTGGCGACCCCTGTGACTCTTTGTCCACCCCGTCGACGCCGCCCAGTGAGGAGAAGGAAATGATCGATGCTGTTATGGACAGCTCGAGTAGCCCGGCAACGATCGATCGGCATGGCTACGGAACGCGTCATCGGCAGCGTTCGACCATGTCCTGCTCCTCCGACGCCTCCACCGCCAACTTTAGTCGCTCATTCAAGTATGCACCGAGCTCTAGCGGCATCACTATTCCCCGATCGTCCAAACTACGCAGGCACTACAACGAATGGCAATCGGTAAACGAAACGACAATATTAATTGACTGAAATTTAAATCACCAAAGAAACTAGAAAAGGTGCGCTCGAGAGATAAGTCAATTCGGTCATTTTGTAGGCCTCGGCTCCTCAGGCTGATAAATACAGCGACCTCGTCTCGCCGTCTGGGAGCAGCAGTCACTTGAGCAAGAAGATGCGTGACATCAAGAAATGCCGCAAAGTATACGGGATGGAGAATCGCGAGCAATGGTGTACCCAGTGTAAATGGAAGAAAGCCTGCACACGTTTCGCTCATGAAAACGCCTAGACATATCCATCATCTTCCCCCTCAGACTATAATAGCCCTTACAGAATATATACAAGGTGCTTCCGCAATACAGAGTCTTACACACCAGGAAGCCATCTTTCGTCAATGTTCTCAGGCTGACCGACCATGATCTTACCTAAAAATGTAACACTGTATTCCTCTCAGAGTCTATTTTTCGCAATCACTTTCCTCCGCATGAGATCTTCAACGACTATATACTGACGATGCTTTGAGATTCCAGCCGAAGAGGAGAAAGATTGGCCTGAGTACACCGGCTGACATGTGTGACACTAGTATTTTTACTGTTTTAATTTTGAGCTCGTTGTATTATCTTGTGGTAATGATGCCGTTGGAGCCTACACTGCCGAATTTTTCTCCTTCGTGTCGTAAATTGTTCTAGAATGCCGTGTCGACGCCTGTAAGATGCAATGCTGCCTGAGGTTATGTCCCTCTTTTTACCAAGTACAACTCTATGTCCGTTTCTTAGTGATTTTGTCGATGTTCGGCGGTTGCTAAAATAATGAAGTTCGACCTTTGATACGCGATTCAACATGTTCGGGTTGCGAAGTGATACCAGCGAGGTCTTCAAGGTCTAACTCGATCTCGAGAGATAATTGTGAGCAAATACACACTTGTGCGCAGGGATGGTAACCATCAAATGGATGAGTGCAACCGACAACACTTCTAATTTGATTAATTTTGTCACTGAGCAATGTTCCAGCAAGTGGAATAAGAAACAGCTTTTGAGGTGTTTAGAACTGCATGGCTGAGGCAAATTGGATCGAGTAGAGAGTAAGTATGGAACATACGTTGTGCTTTAAAAGCCTGCATGAGCATCGGAGGGAGATCCCCAAGGAGTCTGACGGCACCAAGTATGGGCGGATCGTCCTGGTTGGGCAATTCATTAAACAGGATCTGGAGTTGCGTTTGCATGCAATTGTGCAGTAATGCTCCACTCTGTCCGGATTACTAGCCGCTTTTATCGATCTCAGTGCTCGTTCTGTGGGTCGCTGAGCATATCAAAATGCATAATTTCCGCTTCCTCTATTTCAATTTTACTGCGAAAGCGCCGGGCCGTTATAGGGCGTCGGAAAATCATACTGGTGTACTCGATCCACAGAAGAAAAACTATACAGAGAGCGAAGGCAGTGAACTGCTTTAATCATTGAGCTTGGATTGTTTTCGTGGCAGCCATTGGTGCTTTTTCGGTAACCACTTTCAACTGCTGTGCTGTGTCCGCATCTCGAAGCATCAATCCACCCATCTGTCCTACAATACCGGCAATGCCTCCTTACAAGTGGTCACGTGACAGCTGCTGTTGATCCATGGTAGCTGATGCTACGTGTTCACCGGTAGGAGAGCTTTGCCGATATCGTACAACTACAAAACCAAAGCAAAGACTGAAAAGAACGTCCTGAGATGGCTTATGCTAGATTGCAAATGAGGTGAAGTGCTACTAGTTCTCAGACCGGTGTCATTTTCCAGTTTTCATGGCGCTGTTGGGAAAGGCGGAAAACGGCATTCCCGCCAGGAGGATGATTGTCTTTTGCCGAGCGATTGGAGCTTGCACTTTTAGAAGTGAGAGGATTTGCGCCTTGCAGGGAATTTACTCGGTGGGCAGTGGTGTAAAAGAAGGCCAATTGCTTGGATGCTGCATGCGGCAGAGGCACAGCTGCTCGGTATCGATCGTCGTCGGGCCGAACGTGGTTCATATGGTTGGCCATGGAAGACCTCACGTCGTTGCAATGGTTGTTCGTATGGTTGCTGCAAGGGTGACGGTGACGTGCTTGCGGGCTGTTCTCGGCAGAGCGACTGCTGTGAGCTGCGGTCTTCAGCGGATGCTGTGCCAGCGGAGGATACCAGGACGGCAAACGCTGGTTGTTGTAAGTGAAATGCGATTGTGTTGGTGGATAAGTATTGTTCTGGCAGGGAAAAGCCTGGGGATCCAGTTCGGATGTTGAATGATAACGACGAACGTCACTGGAATGTATACACCGGTCGTTGGGCGACTGCAGTGGTTGAAAAGACGTAAATTGAGCTGATGAGCACCATGAAGAAGGTTGCAGTTGACAATGTTGTAAAGCCAACCGACGGTCCTTTTCCGTCCAATGAGACGTGAAACGAGCGATGGAAAGATATATGAGGGCAATGCCGCCCAGCTCTTGACAACAAAAGGAGATCATTGCGAACAGAAGGGAATAACCGTAACGGTATGTGAAGATGGGGTCGCCGTCTTCGCCTTTCTCTTGACTTTTGTGCTCGAGTTCTTGGATCACGTAGGTGATAAAGATGACAAGGCAAGTGAACGTACAAATCCCAGCCAGAATGTAAATGATTCCGCTGATGAAGATGTATAGCTTCCGAAATCGCATGAGGAAGTTGGTCAGCAGGCCCATTAATGTGATTGAGGTTGCTGATATTATCGAAGGAAGTGAGACCATTGTCGCATCTGTGGTTAAAAACAAAATTTTTCCCATTAGAGTGACGTCGTCGACGCCGGAACATCTGTCAAATTATCACAGTGAATTCAAAACGACTGTAATTGGTGGCAATATTCGTATTCTACAGGAGAAGGACGACATGGTGTCTAAAGCTGCGATGAGTGTACAGCACTCAACAGGCTGAAGATTTCGTAATTGTATGGCTACTGAAGTTCAATTAGTCCAAGAAAGCCTTACATAAAATGCAGGTGGTTGCATTACGAGGATCAACCATGTTGTTGTGATCAGGAATCTGATGCTCAATCCAATAGCAGTCAACTTCCGCTTGATGAGCTGTAATATGCAGACAAAACATTATTTCACAACACACGGAGGATCGCTAGCTACGTCGTTTGATGCTCACGAGTATCAACACGAACAAAGGTTAATGAGAGCGTAAGCACGCGTGGAGTGTCAATAACTTCAGTGTGAGGAACTACTCCCCGTCGGCAAATCCAGGTTTCCCTACTGATCACAGTACTGCGCCCAAAACTGCTTTGTATTGAAAATAAAACACCCAAGTTTAATAATAGTTAAGGAAGATTTGCTGATATTGTCCTGATGAACTCCATAAATCGCAATTACGAAAAACTTACGATTTCGTTGGCAAAAACTCCACATGCCCGATTGAGTATAACGCAGAGTGTAGGTGATATTAAGGCGCATCTTGATGCCACCGGTGGTCAACACAGGAGAGACGACATCCGATTGCAGCTCGGGAATCCGCTCTTGCGTGGTCAGCCAGGTATTAGTAAGGAGACTAACCAAGAGGCAAACGATAGATACTGCATTCAGCACGTAACTAACAACTGCAATCACCTGGCCATGCTCTCCGAACATTCCCGTTTATCGATTCACAAACATTCACACAGCTCGGCTTTCCTCAGTGTCTTAAGAATTGGGCTGAGTTTCCGAGCGTTCTCCGTATAGAACTTTCTCGTTTCTCGGTGGGAAATAATATTCGGATACAGCACGCGCCGGCCCACCGATTTTGGAGAAAGCAAAAGCTGATATCAGTCGCACTGGTCATAAAATGTTTGAAAAACGACGAGATGCTCGTTTGGGGGGACCAGAGGCAGACAACTGCACCAGCACCTAGTACTGTATGCTCTCCTGAAATTCACGTACGTCACTGTTATGGTCACCGTATGAGAACTCTTTCTCTAGTTTTACACTCTGAATGGAGTGACGTACGTGAATTTCGGGAGAGTATACAGTACTAAGCTTACGGGCGGCGGCGGCGGCAGCAAGATGTTACGTAGTGAATGCTCTCAGCATCAGGATAATCTTATCCTGACGTACAGGATGGAACATCGACAGAGGCTATCCAAGAAAGTACGAACGTGAAACATTCAGGCCGCAAGACGGCGGAGCTGTAGCGGAATTTGTCGGATGCGATCGATGACTGAGGGTTATATTGAAAAAATGCTTCTCATCGCTTGCTGAGCCAGTTGAAGCTGCAAGCCCCTAAATCGTGAACCACAACAGTGGAAGTGACTGTTACCTTGTTTCTCGGGAAAAGCTGGCTTCAACGGACAAACTGGCTGTTGCTAATACGCCGGCCGCAGATATGCGCGTCGCATCACTATGTGCGTCCGTCCAAAGAAGATTTCGCCTAGTTTGCCGCTAGTAGATACACTAGAACAGAACTCCGAAAAGGTTCCGCCGAATTCGAGCAATCCAAACTGTTAATATGACGTATCAATTCTAATGAGTGCCATGTCCGTACTACTGGGTACAGAGTGGATCAGACCAAGCTTTGGTCGAACCAATTGGCCTACTGGCTTCACTCTTGGTCTAAATTTTCCATGTTAGCTCGACTATCAGTCGAAATAGACTGCGAAATACTGTTTTTCACCTGGAAGACGATTGCTTTCCGCGCTGGAAAACAAATGCATTCACATTAACGATCACGTGGCTTTCGAGAGGCTTGATCAACAAATCAACTGGCCGTAGTCATCCCTACGAACCCGAAGATACTCTTGTTTTCGGGGCCAGGCTTTGAAAGCCAGACAGCAGCTGACAGAACGGCATTATGGTCGTAACGTAGAGTCAACATCGAGCTTTCCAACAAGCCCATGTGATAATTCATCAAAGCTCTGTGAAAAACGTTTTGTCAACATCCGGAAATGAGTTCTTTGCCGCATGAAACACGGTGCGTTCTGCTTGGCTTCTGATGTCTTCCGTTTTGGCTGACCGAACGACTCACACAACAAAGCTTGGTTACATCCATGAAACTGGCTGCCATTTGAAAGTAACTTGGCAGCAAGGATACCGAAGAAAAGGCGTCTGGGATATCCACCACCAAAAGTAACCAACAAAACTTCCTGGTTGGCGTTTTAATGAATTTTTATTTGCAGAGCTTCGAAAGATTTCCCATGGGCTCGTTCGAAAGCCTGGTGTTGGCTCTACTTTAGATGCAAAGTTCTATTGACGACTGGCCAATTTTTCGTCGACAATATTGGCCAAAAGTTTGACCAATTTATATGGCCAAGGCTTGGTCAAATCCACTCAAAGGCCGACCGTTTTAGTAAACGGAAAATTGAAAAAGCGACCCCGTCTCTGGTTTGAGATTATTGTTATGCATTCTAAGCCCAGTAGGCCCACGAATCTCAAGGAAATGTGCGATAGATGCGTATATTCAAGTCTGGAAGTTGCGTGGTTATGATCTTGCTCCATCCATGACTTTCACAAAACGAACAAATCATGAGAAACTTCATAAAAAGTTAAAGGAAGGGAAATCTAACAATCGGGCTACGTCAGCAAAGAACCCGCAGTCCGCCCTTACTGTGGAGTTTCGGGTTTGCAGTTTTGAGTTCACTGTTGTTTTGAACAGGTCTAGACAGAAACCAAACGATGACAGTAACATAACCAGGACCCAAATGGGTACAAAAGTCGAGATCGGACACCTCGCAAACCGGCGTAGACGTTGCGGTACAATCGCCTCCCACCATGTACACGGAGCCTCATATTCGACGGTCCACCCCCGGTTTTATTCAACATTTCATGATTTGTTTCGCAGTATGCAGAGCTCAGTATCTTGAACGTCCGCGTAGAGATCGATGTCTTATCTTTATGACCACGTAACTTTTGTGCGATCTAATCAAAAAATCAACCGACAATTGTCAGCCTTGCAGACGCCCAAACCAACCATGTTTTCGGTTCCGTGCTGCGAAAGCCAGCCATTCGCTAGCAAGACGAGTTTATGAACGTAGTGTAGGGTTAACATTGGGCTTTCGAACTAGTCAGCGGAAGAAACTTTTGCAGGTATGCAGTAAAAGCTGTGTTATGATGTTAACCAGGAAGTATTCTCGTCAGTTTTGGTGGTGAATATTCCTAAACCCTTGTCTTCAACATCCTTGCTACCAAGTTACGTTTAAATAGTACAGTTTACTCGCTTTCATATAAATTCCATTACGTTACGATGATAAGTGTGTTCTGATAGGGGATGGCTGGCTTCCGCAGCACGCGGCCGAAAAAGAGGTTGTTTGGGAGATCTGCAAGACTGATTACTGCCAGTTGATTAGGTAATTGTATCGCCCGATTATTATGTTGTTGGGAATATGAAATACCAATCTTTACAAAAACGTTTGAAATATCAAAATCTGGTCACTCCGATACAATTTAGGATTTTCGAATGGATGTATAAGGTGGACTGATAAACATGAGACTCAATTCTAAGCTTACCTTAAATCTTAGGCTTTTGCTGTCTTTATGATTGCACCGGAGTTACTTCACCCCTTTTACAATCTCGTGGCCTATAAAAATGCACGTTTTGTTTCCAGGAAAACGAATTGACTGTGATTCTTGAGTGTTTTGTGAGCACACTGTTCACCTTATTATCGTAGTTATTAACTTGTCCGAACGAACATGGTTCCTCGCATTGGTAACCGCGCATTACCATGGTTCGTCACTATATTTTAAGCGTTGTACTCGTGGCTTGCAGCCTGGCTGCGATCAAACGAAACGAGCCCGCTACTCTTGCTCAGGTGACACGGATGGTGACTTCGAAGATCTGCTACGTGTGAATCCCACGACCGAAACTAACATTTTGGGAATCAGCAAATTTGGATGCTACACCATAATCACAGAGTATAAATACAGTGAGTTAGATTCCGAAGTATTTGTGTTGTCGCGCTATAGTTGGATTGTATCTGAACTGACAGCGAAGGCTGTGCGAGGGCACTTCACCGGCAGCTTGCTGTTGAAGGGATTGCATTACCATTCTTGAATGACACTAATGAAGATGAGCTGGCGTCACACGGTTAGGATCAATTGAAACAAGATTGTCGCCTGCCGGCTCACGGCGGACGCCTCATCTCAACGAAATCGTTTCGCTGCGTCCACTGGTTGCGATTAGGTGCACCTGTACACGGGATATCCAGTGTACATGCAGGGTCAGCGGGAATATTCAGGTGTTTCAATGAGAGGGAGAGAGAGAGGCAGTATCTCTGCCGGACGGTGGTATCGCACAGATTTATTCCAGCGTCTGACGCAGATGATCCGCGAAATCGCGGTTATATGTTCCACCAGGATAGCGCAGTTATGCAAACATACAATGATACAAATAACGTTGAAATAACTGCAGCTTTCGCTGTTGACTTTTTCAAATAACGCTCGACGAGGGCTGCGGGGTGTAGCATATACCGTCACGCTCATTGGTCATCGCCACCCTCATGTTCTTCCTTTGGCTGCATGTATCTTGTGATCCTATTGACCGACTTCACTGACTTGACCGATGATACTTAGTATACACCTTGAACTTTCTGATCAGGTGACGTGTGGATCGTCTGCTCGATCAACCAACCGCTACGCTTGGCTGGTTGGAGCAACGAAATACTATCATTTTCGACAGCCTATCTCCCGTTACGTGACAGCCTTATGAGGAAACCTAAACGGCCAAAAGATAGCCCAAACATCATTGAATAAACAGCAGTAAAAGAGACTTCCCGAAAAATTTCCCTACGAAATTTCCGCATATGGGTGCCACCGCCCACTTCCCAATGCGCTTTATGGATGATAGACTTAAATTTTGGATATTTTCTTTCTTTCACGTCCGATTTCCACGACACCGATTTCCAGCAATAGCACAGTTGCTTCGCCTTCGGCTCGCTCGCAGGTTGCCTTGAATCAAGAAAAACACAAGAGATATTCCGTTGTAGACTGGGATGCTGTCGGCTCTGAGAGCACTGTTAATCTAAATTATAACTAATGTTAAGTCCTAGAATCTTTTTGGTTAGCGTTCTCAGAAACCGCTAGTCGAAAATCCTTCAAATTGTTTGTGCTGATGGACCGTGAGCTGCAGACGTACCTATCGACATTATTTCCTGCTTTTGACCTGGTCCGAATGTTATTCCTATTTTTATGAGTTATAAAGTTTTGTAGCTTTCTGTCACTGGTCAGTGTTGCTTAGCATAGGAACGCAGTTTCTGCATGGTAGGGTAGAGTAAGCGTGGTGGCCACTAACAAAGAATTTGCCTCTCGTAACAGATAGCAAAATTTCAGTTTTCATAGCTGTGGCTCGCACTTGCGAGATTGCCTCATTCTGCTTACATGCCAAACCAGGACGTAATTGAATTTCCCTTCTCCCACTTTCGCAGTTCTGTTCGAGCATGAACAACAGCGGGAAGCTCTTTGCAGTTAGCAGTTCTTAGTTCTAGGGGCGAATTCAAAACTAACTTACCAACCACAGAAACTGTATATTTTGGCTTTCTTCTGTGAACCTCACTTCGGCCTTTTGGGAATTCAGTTTAAACATGCTTCGGCTATGACATGCGCGGCTTTATGTTTGGGCGGACCGGTCAAAATTTTGACATGAAAATTCTATATTTCTTTCTAGGTAGCCCGCTATATATCGGTTTCCATCTTTTTTGAAGCTGGGACTACATGCACAGATTATTCATTTTCATTGTTGACCCTAACGGCATATCATTTCAGAAAGATTCAGAAAGAAAGAGATCAGAAAGATTAGAAAAGTAGAACAGAAAGTAGTACTGCAGTATCTAGAATTCCTTACCTATTTTTTCACTCCAGGAACTTTGCTCAGAAATTAACAACCTCAGAAAAGTCAACCTCATTGTTTTTTGAATGTGTACTTATTTTTCATGCTGTCTCACATGCGCAAATGGATAAAGAGATCACGCGAAAACAAGGAAGAGCGCGGGGCTTTTTTGGGCTGAAGACACGATTTTCGAATGCGAATCCTTAAGTTTTCAGATAACACGTTGGTGCAGACCGACAAAGTATCGTACTTCGGCACTGCAGCTCTCTACCAACAAAGATTGGTAAAGAAGAACTGAACTGTATTCTCTGGAAAGTTCAGCGCTGTGTATAGCTATACGGATACTTTGGAGTACCTTCTGAAATGGGGGGCGGAGCTCAGCGCGCGCACTACAAGCAAAGCATGCGCGGTGCACCATGTATAAGTGTGGATTGCGCAGGTCATACATCTTAATATGTACCGCACAGTCACACAACACATAGATTTTGCTTCGGCGATGGTGAGCGCTACGGTTAACGCTGCTTTGTTGTTGTGGTAAGTCATTGATGACTCATCCGCTAGGCTCATGTTAGCGACGTCACAAACGCTGGCTATCCACAGCAAGGCCGTGCAGCCGGTATAGTGCGTACAGCGCTGTCACAGGACAGGTAAAAAAATTCCACGATCACCCGGGGCTTAGTTTATGGGCCAGTCACATGAGTGTGCCGAAGTTTTGAGCGAATACAAAAGTACTGCAGTATCGAGAATTTCTTCCCTATTTTTCACTTCAGAAATTTTTCCCCAGAAACCAACTTAGAAAGAGGCAACCTTCAAAGGGGTCGCGAAATGGAAGCAAAGATGCCAGGAACTGTCCAAAAGTTTTTCTCCAGATCGTTCATTTCATCCTAGGATATTTCTACAAGGCACCAGCTGTAGTTCTAACCGCGTCTTCTGATGTATGGCGTGGAATATGGGTTCTCGATCAAACTGTAGCGATAACTGTATGCTTATTTGTGACTTTCGTAACTTAAGAAACAAAGGATATTCTCGATGTAACTGCTGCTTTTGAATCTTCCATAAACTGCAGCTCAACTGTGATTTTATCGGAATAAGCTCTCTGCCTCCAACTGTAGCTTCCACCGCTTTGTTAACTGTGACTATGCTTAACAAAATAATACGCGGTTTCTGATAGGACTCAGCTTTCAGTCGTTGAAAGTCAAACCTTCTGTTTCCATTACTCAGTCAGAATGAAGATTCAGAACGATTCGATATCTTGTTTCAAACTGGTCCGCGAGAAAGAAGGGAGGTTTTGCAGAAATTTCCGGAGAAGTTACGCAAATCACCTGCTTTGCGTAACGAGTCTCAACTTCGCATGATCAGCGCAGGACTTAGGTGGAGCTAGGCCTCTGCGCTAATTGGATTTCTTGCGCCGCTTAGATTTCGTATCAACCTGTCTACTCTATCAATATTTTCATGAGGAAATAGCCATAAGCAAATCCCTGTTTGGCTACAGACACCCCTATCGAAGCCCTGTTTTACTTCTGATTTGCTGCAGACACCCCTGTTAATAAACGCACGATGCGTAATTATGGGACAGTGAAAATTATGGGACAGGCCTTTTCCCCACCGCGGTACGGAAGCAGGTACGTACACGACCGATTCACACTAATGGACTTTTCAACACTTTTCTACGGTTGAATTTCCATTTTGTCGTCCTTTCCGCCTGCCCCATAATTTTACTGTCCCATAATTACCCATCGTGCGTGTACAATACTTTATAGTACCGATGTAGTCGGACAGAATTGGCGGCGGGTGCGTGCAAACAGATTGTCCGGATAGTGGGTGAAATATTTGGTGAACGTGTGTACTGATCAGCTGATCGATATGACATCACATTTAACAGCAGATTCTGCTAGTTCTGGCCAGTCTTTTTACACGCATCCGGACCCAATCCTGTCCGACTACATCGGTACTTTAAAGAAATTAGGAAACCCCGAATCCGACACACAGCTATTGATACCCCGATCAGGAAGTTCGCCAGTGATATGAAGCAGACTAAATAAAGATTTTCTGTGACATTGTTAGACTTAATCTCAGGTACACGTAGTTGCGGTTTGATAAGAACAGGAAAGTGATTTTGAAATCAGGGGTCCATAGTAATACCGCATTAAAAGGGTTTTCGAATTAGCGAATTAAATCGGGGTCTCTGCAGCTTGACGGGTTGTGATAGTGGTGCCTATGGCATCACCCTTCTCATGATGGAGACTGAATGACGATCGAATGAAATACGGAAATTCAATGGCGGTCTTGAAATGTACAACAGATACATGTATCTGAGTCTGGAGATTGCTTGGTGATGACCATGGCCCGGCTACAACCCTCACAAAACTAAAATCACGCAAAAATTTGGAAAAAGTTAACGGTGAGCAAACTCGAAGATTCGGCTTCTGTCACCCACTCCTCCGTATTTTGTACTATCTACATTCGATTTTAGGTTATGATTGATGTTATGGTTATTTAGAACTGGTTTGGATAAAAACCAAGATATAACAGTATATATAAATTAGAATTTCTTCTTGGTAGAACATATAGTCCTCTGATTTAGAATTACAAATGAGCTAGAAGGGAAACAATCCATTCAGTTTTCACGGAAAGTGGGCGGTAGCACCCATATGCGGAAATTTCGTAGGGAAATTTTTCGGGAAGTCTCTTTTACTGCTGTTTATTCAATGATGTTTGGGCTATCTTTTGGCCGTTTAGGTTTCCTCATAAGGCTGTCACGTAACGGGAGATAGGCTGTCGAAAATGATAGTATTTCGTTGCTCCAACCAGCCAAGCGTAGCGGTTGGTTGATCGAGCAGACGATCCACACGTCACCTGATCAGAAAGTTCAAGGTGTATACTAAGTATCATCGGTCAAGTCAGTGAAGTCGGTCAATAGGATCACAAGATACATGCAGCCAAAGGAAGAACATGAGGGTGGCGATGACCAATGAGCGTGACTGTGGACAGCTTTTATGGTTACGAGGGAAAGGTTGTAAACTTAGCCACCCCATACCGGGTTTGTAAAGTTAGCCGTTGGAATTCGCTCGTTTTGTGACACTTGTTCCCGAATGTTTGTAGATAAAACGGTAGATAAAATGATAGGCTGTCGAATGGTGCTAGTTGTGATCAACGTAAGGGATCGAGAAGCCAGGAAGATACCCAACTGAGAGAACGATGAAGTCCTATGTTAAAGAGCCTGGACCGGAAACGAAATCCAGGTCGGTAGAGGCACTTGCGACGTAGATTTAATCGACAACGTAATTTCATTTCATACGACAAGGCCAAATTCTTACTGCAGTATTTTCTGGTTTGTTCATCGTGAATAAAAAATGGCATCGCCTAAGCTTAAGACGGCAGCAGAAGCTCACGCTCAACTAACCATGGAAGCAGCGGCGCATGCGGTGGAGGAGATGAAGTGGAGCGGGCGGAAATTAGCCGAGATGTATGGAGTTAATCGTCGCACACTCAGTAATCGGCTGAATGATCGACACACCGGAAGTCGTGGACGGCAGCCGAAAATTCCTCCTCATGAAGAAGCTCCAGCAGACTTCTTGCTGAGTTGCTCCGACACGGGAATCCCTCTGAACCGACAGCATTGTGCCGCAACATTCGACTTGGTAAGCGAGTAAAATCTATCGAGAGTCTGTTTTCCATCTTACTTAAATATTTTAGGATTCCCGTTGCGTTTACAGGTCTTAAGTACAAAGCCTTCAACAACCAGCACTTCCGCCGTTTCCTCAAGCGACATCCAAATTTATCCATGCGGATAACCCACGCAAGCAATCGAAAGAAGGACCGAGAATGGACACATGAACTGGCGGAGAAGTACATCAGCAAGCTGACTGAGTTCCTCTACGATAGAGGATTCCTCGAGGAGCCAGAACAGGTGTGGAATTTGGATGAGTCAGCCTTCAACACAGCGGAGATTTTCGACAGGGTGGTTGGACGAAAGGGGATGAGGCAGATCTACTCTCAATTTGACGGAACGGAGAAAGAGTTGGTTACCATTTTACCCTGTGGTAATGCGGCCGGACTCCAGCTTCCGTTTATGGCTCTCTTCTCCGGAAAACTGCACGTCCGTTCTCGACTGGATGGTACTGGTGGTCACTGCTATCAAGGAGTGAACGCTACTGGGACCAAGGACCAACTGCACTTCGCCAATTACCTCAAGATGGTGGTTTTTCCCGCAATGACCAAAACAAAGGTAAGCACTATCTACCCAGTCAAGTTGCGCACTATGTCATTACGCCGTGTGGTCTGATTTCTGTGATCCTGGAAGGGTTGGAGTCATGACGTCATGCGTATTGTATCGTAGAATGTAATTTTCGTGGACGGACATTTCTCGCACGTCAACAACTTCACTCTGATGAAGTATATCACTGAGTTTGAGGCGGAAACCGGCAAAATCGTCTATGTGTTCGCTCTGCCTGCTGGACAGACTGGCCACCTTCAGCCCTTCGATACATCCGTCTTTGGACAAGTCAAAAGAGCTTGGGGAGAATATCTTCGATGCCGCCATAACATGCCAGGAGGACTAGTGAGAAAAGTTGTGTCCGTTCTAGGTGACGAAAGATAATCTGCTTTCTCATCTTGTCAAGCTGTGGTTTCATACCGAAGACTGTCCTCCGCAACACGCTTTCAACGTGGGCCCGAATCTCATATCCGGATTTCGAAAATCTGGGCTCTTCCCGTTTAGTCCAGAAGTAACTCGCGGCACTGTGAAGACTCGACATTGCCCTGAAAGTCCTGTCAGTATAGCGGAACCCCCTTCGAAAAACTATCAGTCCATCTTTGATAGTTTAACTGAGACGCTGAAGGACGAGCTCGACATTGCTGGACAGAAAGACAGAGAAGGTATTCTAGATTTCATCAAACTGAAGCAACAAGGAGTAACGCCGGGCGCCGTACTGACCGCTTCCCTCCAGGCATCGCTGTTCAGCGCAGCACCAAAGAAAGTCCGCCGAGAAAAGAACGAGCACCTCAACCTTGACGCTGGAGAATTGACCAACGAGCCCGCTTTCCAGTCAGCCCAAGCCGCGAAGCGTGCTGCTGTGAAAGCAGCTAAGGCTGCTCAACTGGCTAAACCGAAGGCAAAAGGAAGTCAAGAGGAATGTCAGGAGATGTCCGGAGCTGTGACTGAAGCTGCAAACACTGCGCGGATCAGAAAGTCTCGTTCCGTAAAGCGAAAAACCTCAGCGAGCCATGAACCTGCCGAAGTTCCCCACGAAGTGACGCACAGTGTTCCTACCAGACGGACGCGTGCTGCGAAAAAGCCTAGAATGCTCTAGTTCTTCAATTGTAAATCTAGTGCGGGCTCCCCTGTTTCACCTCTCATATTACCTGAGTATTTCGTCGTCGAAATCTAGTGTTGTGATGACTAACATGTTAAATGTTTTTATAAAGCCGAGGTGATGTTTTTGTAATGGGTGGTCCAGTTACAGAGATGTCGGCCTCCTGCAGACTGCAGGAGCGGTATCTACTATACTACAGTTTTAAAAAGCGGTATCGGCTATGCCGCGACTTAAGACTACGGCACTGCCTGTGCGCCCCCACATACCGCAGCGGTGGCTAACTTTACAAACCCGGTATGGGGCGGCTAAGTTTACAACCTTTACCTCGTAGTGAAAAATCCGCATAGAATAACCACCAATGTGTGTACCCGACGGCTATGCGCTTACCGATCCGTACAGCACCTTGGTACCTTTCATGGTTCGTCGGGATTTCAAAACTCTATCTCGAAATTATCAATAAGTGCCTTCTCATCAAGGGTCTCGCACCAGCACAGACACGAAAAAGGACGAGGTACGAGGTACGAGAGCCAGCAAAACATTCAGATAGGTGCGAACATTCCTGTCGAACGATTCTGCCTCTGACTGAAGTGTGCTGAAAAATCCCACTGTCCAGGCCTTGTCGAATCAACTCTATCATTCCATTTTGAATATTTTGTGTTACTTCGATTTGTTTTTGTACATTACACTGATTCCGCATATTGAGTTTGGACCGCCCTGCTGCTCTAAACTGCTTCGTTCAGTGATGCTCTGTCTCCGTCTCTAGCATTGCATGAACTCGCCAACGCAATCTGACGAACGGTGCACAGGGCGCACTGTACTGCAGGACAAAACTCGCGCAGCGTGGTCGTAGTACGATCAAGAAATCATTAGTTTAGGAAGGTAGTATGTCAATAAAAGCATATGCCGCGTAACGTCCCCTTACAGTACGTGAAAACGTTGTGGACATTGTAAAAGTGCATTCCTTCTCAAACAACTGTCTCAGTCTCTGTAGTCCGCTCGGTTTGTTTCACGCGCTGATGGTGTCGCTGACGGTTTCTGCTTGGAACGCCGGTTTCTGCTTGGCTGACGGTTTCTGCTTGGAACGCTTGCCTTGTTGCTCCGTATAGCAGCACGAACCAAAACACACTTCGCAGTAACTCAAAACTTGAAGACTAGTCTCATGCAGTCAGGAATATGGAGGTTGAGGCGGAAAAGGGATATCGTCCCCATAAAGAAGATGCCGTCCGGGCAGCGTTCTACCTGGCTAGCTGTCGTGGCCATATACCGAAGGTCGTTTGGTGTTTAGGCAACCAAAGGTGCAACAGATTATGGCCAGCCACGATAGTTCATGTAAAATCAATTCGCGTGGATCGTTCCCTAGGGTTGTTTACCTATGCTACAGGGCAAGTGGTGAGAAAAAAGGGTGACCACTGGTTTGTCGTTGGCTATGGCTGACCAAAACTGATCGTATTTGACCAGGTGTCTCTCATTAAAACCAACAACTTTATTTCCTTGGACATGTGCTTACACCCATACAAGAAGAGTACCAGGTCCGAAATGATTTGTTTTTTATATCCGAAACCATTCCAGCTCACTCTATTGCCCTTTGGTCCGATCAGCCGGTGTTTTAAATTCCATTCTACAGTCCGTCGCAGCCAAGTGGTCCGTCTGCTGGTTTTCGTTCTCGGAAAAATTCTCGTTCTTCCGCTGCTCCCGTTCAGTTTTTTCTTTTCTGACAGTACCTGAGTGATTTTAATACCATGGCTCGCTGGTTATCTCTTAACATCAAAGCTGTGCAATTATGACGTCCCCTATCTCAGAAAAATTTATCCGAAAAGTCCTCCCTAGACCCAATAATCTTTTTCCTGTGACAGATCGGCAACCATCGGCAACCTTTACGGCTGGGACAGAAGCTTTCGTACGAGACTGATTCAAGTTACAGTATTTTCTTTTCCGTATCCCGGTTTCAAGTTTTTTCGCCTGGTACCTAGAAGCGTATTGCGAGACATGCGCCGTGAGGCAGAAGTATTGTTAACACCCTGATTACCACCGTACTCACTGTGAGTACATTTTTGCCCGGTTTGAATCAAACCTTTTTCTTTGCCTGGTCTGCGGTCTTACACCGAAACGCAGCTGATGACCAACTTTCGCAGGCTGGAAAAAATCCTTACGATTCGGGCAGTTTCGGGGGTATTCTAGCTTTCATGTCTTTGCTCGAGATACATACTTACCATCTGTTTATAAAAAAATTGAAACACTAAGGAGAGCTTCCTCTACCGATACCAGGCTTGGGAAAAACTTGGTGTCATCGGTGCGTCCAGAAAAAAATCAAAACGGTCAGGGCTAATTTTCCCAAGTTGGCCTTTACGGCCTGCCAGTCTCCACAGTTTCGAAATTCTGAAAGTTGTCTGTTGGCCAATTTGGATTACGCCTTCCCTTTTCCTTCAGTTGAAGTTCTGTGCTCACAATGAGTACGCTGGTAATCTGCCGACACAAAAAGCTTGGTATGCAGGGTGTTAAGGTGCGTTTTCGTTCTGATTTTCTTGAATTGATCTTTCTGAGCTAGAAAACCTTGCCATTGTACGCCTGATCCTCTGTATTGCACTCTGATCTGAACCCAGTTGTGACTGGTGCTTAAAGGATTGCTGATGAAACGACCACCAGGCGCAAGAGGCGACTGGGACACCGTCGTGTGGACAAATTCTAGCGCCCATATTGACCCAGCGTTCAACTCGACTACAAGGATGACACTTACAGCGTCTCCATGGAAAGATTGTCTACATGGTGCTAATCAAGATGCGGAATACTGCGGAAGTTTTGCATCCTTGACAAGGTCGTCACCATCCCAGCCTACTGCAACGAGCCTCAGCGCCAAGTACCAAAGAAACGAAGTCATGGCGGGCTCGAAGTTTTCTCGATCATCAGCAGGCGCATCTAAATTATAACTAATGTTAAGTCCTGCATTCTCGTTCGCGAATGTTCTCAGAAACCACTGGCTAGATATTTTTCAAATTTTGCCCAAATAACAACATATGGAAAGTAAACGTACCCATTGACAGTTTTTTATTAGTCTGGTGCGGATTTCAATCTCTTTTGTATTTTTCTCAGCATTCTAGGGCTTTATGCTACCTGACATTATCGCTTAGAAACCTATGTCGCTATTTACACGCAGCTGGTAAAGTTCACTTCGAGGTGACCCAGAAAGGCCACTATCGAACTCAACAATCAGAGTGGAATGAGAAGCCAGAACGTGTCAAGTAATCCACTCACTTGACCCGTTGTGACCTTTTGAGAATGAAAAACTCGTTAGAAAATCTTCCGCTTTATCGATGTGCTCTGATTCACAAGCCAATGACTCAGATGATCATAAGTGATTCTTATCTATATTTAAAGCCGAAAACTAAACCGCTTGTCGCTCCTGGACGAAATAACTGCATGAAGCGAAAGTGGCGAGAACTTGAATACCACATAACCACCTGATGGTTGATTTTGCTAATTACACCTTGTTGGACTGAGTTTTATGACACTGCCACTCCATGTAGATTTCTCCAGGAACGGCAATAAGTCATGTTTTCGACTCTGACTACGGAACTGCTCTATGGACCGACGAGATCAGTCTGTATATTTCATTTGTTACAGAGCAAAAGCGTCTCGCGTTTACAGAGGCCCGTTCGTCCCCTCATATTTCAAGAAATGCGAACAAAACATCATTTTACAACACTGCTTGCTGTGAGCAGGTCGCAGAAAGGTAAAAACCACTAAAATCACTCTTGTGGTACAAAAAAGCGTCATTCAGGATCAAACAGCGTGAAATTTCGCCGGGAACTTGTTGTTTATTGCGAAAGTACGAACGGCTGGAACTGCAGTTTTCAGAGCGAATGCGTTAGAACTGCCTCTCTTCGCTCTGCTCTTCGGCTTGTTGGAATCCATCCCAGGGCTACAAACATCAGTGTTAAGTAACTTTCAGTTTTCAGCGTTTGGTTTCCAAAGATCAAGCGTTTGGAACATCAGACAATCAGTGCGGGAAATTCTGATATGGGATATTTTGTTTTCCACCCTGAATTGGTCTGCAAGCCTACTCCTGCGTCCGTCCCGACCTTTTTTGAAGGGTTTCTGGAGGAAAATTTACCTCTGTTTACCTCTATCTACCTCTAACCCTCCCAGGAAAGTCGGGAATAAAATTAATTTCTTGGAACATCAAAGAACCAACTCCATTCTACTCAACTTGACACGCTCTTTCGAATGAGCCACAAATATTCTGGGACAAAAGTCCTCCTGAAGCGAGATATCGCACATCACGTAACTTCAAATTCACCAACTCATTTAAAAACATGCCACTAGGACAACCTTTGACGAAGATTCCGATACATATACTAGTGGTCTGATTTTCCTCTGCCGTGAGATCTGTCGCGTAGGAAATATGCTCTTCTGGTGGACTGGAGGTCAGATAAGCCGGCCTGCTGTGGTAACTCTTTAGTTTCGCTCCTCAAGCAAGGAAAACGTACTGATCCTAAGTTACATACACTGTTATCTTTAGATTTTTGGGATCGCAACTGTGGGTTATCCAGCCAACCGTTTTTCTTCCAATTTTTCTTTTGTGTGAGGTACTGTTGGAGAGGTGCATGACGGAAACAGTTTTCTAGATTCTTACGTCACTGATCTGTTTTTAATATTTCTATTTTATATTTCCGCGGAAATTGTGGTTAATGTCGGTGTTATCACTAGGCAAAGTTTGTAGAGAAGATTTGATCTATCACGTGTAAAGCTGAGCTTTTAAAAAAAAACTCAGCATGAGTTGCGCAATTTCAGAATGGCTCGTAGAAAGTGGAAATTAGTGTGCAATAACGACCTTGAAAAGACTGCTGGAACACCAGCTAATCCTATGTTACATATACCGTCAAGATTTAAATCCGCTGTCCACTCAAGTTTTCCAAGATTAGCGAACCAAACTTTTCTTGAAATTAGTATGTGAAGCGGCGAAGTTGCAGACGGAGCCCGTTTTCTGAGTTTCTAAATTTTCTAAATTATTCGGCCTTTTTCAACTCCATAAAACTTGTGATGGTTCAGTGCGGTGGTTGTCCCGACAAGCTCCTGGTCTAGCGAGCCGAACTTCCTCAAACTTTTCCCAAAATTAATATGTGATGCGGGGAAGTTGCAGCCACTCTTATTGATGGTTCCTTCTTTCTCGAAAACCGGTCTCTGTACTGTACCACATAGCTTAGGCTACAAACTAAAGCCAGTAAACTTTGAAAAACAAATTTATCAAAATACCGGCTGGTACGTCGCACTTTCCGGCGTACTAAAGAGGTGTCACCCCGAGTTAATCAGGGTGACACCTTTTTCGCTACTTTTCCTCGCTTGATCGATGAGAGCGAGTAAAAGCGCTTTTCTATGATACACCAAGGTATCCATTTTTTAAAATTCAAAGTTCCAGAAGTTCCGCTCTCTCGAGGAATGTAAGGTACTGTTATTTGTTTCATCAGTTTGTGCTTGTTGAAGTACTGAACCTCAACCTGGCTATATTTTCAGCCAAATTTGATAGCTATTTGATAGCACGGCCTTGAAGCTGTTGTTGTTTACTTTCTGTACGATTTCTACTGGTTTAGTGGGCCGAAAAACGTTTTCTTGTAGACGGTGTCAGAATTTTCAAGAAACGAAAGTAACTACTACCGTTCCTGGAAATTAAGTGAGAGCGCGAGCGTTCAAAAGACCGTAGCGTGCCCTATGCTACAGAAAGGAACCCAGATTGTAATTCCGATCTTGTACAGAGATTTCAAAGTTGTACTTCGAAAAACGTAAAGTCATATCGACCCGACCTGATAGTTGGTTTTAATCTGTGATTAGGACTTAGGAAGTAGTAGTTTAAGTGCGGAAGGAAATGCGGAAGTGGAAAGTGAAGTAAAAATGATGAGTTATGGAAGGGAGAATCTTGTAAATTTTATTGCTCCTGAATTTACAGGTTGACAGAAATTTTGCCGAATTGTGCCGGCAAAACGGCCACATTTGGCGGGTTTCAATTGCTTGCCAAGTTCTCTTGAACCTTTTCTGGTCTTTCTCGATTCTTCGAATTTTCATGGAATTTTGTCGACTGCGGTTGACCCCCTGGCGGTATGTCATACTAGTCACGTTTTTCGAACAGCTTGTCACCATAACTGAACGAATCATAGCTCAGTCGAATCAGCTTGAAAAGTTGTATGGAGATCGGTGAAGCACGAACGAGAATATAGCATTCTGAATTTGTCCTCGTCGAAATTCCAGGTGGTAGCAAGTTGGCTTGGGCATGGTGTAGAACAGACACTTTTCTATCTCTCGTGATAAGCCTCGTCACAGAACTGAGGAGCCAGCGGCGGAAGGAAGAGGGGTCTGCTGAATGTTGAAAAGCCTAGAGTTATATTAACGGATGTACGATGATCAATCAATACAGCATAGTGTATAACGTATCAGCTTTTCGCGCCGCCCAAATTATGAGGGGAAAACTGACCCGCCCGAATTGTGGAGTTTACGTCGTATAGACAAAACCCCGTTTAGCTATAGGCAGCCCTATCGGAAGTTTCGAAACCCTGTTTTACTTCTGATTTGCTACAGACACCCCTATTAATAGAACAACTAGGAAACCCCTGATCCGGCACATAGCCATCGATACCCCGATCCGGACGTTCGCCTATAATACGGAGCATGGCTTGCTCAGACTGAACAAAGGTTCTCTGTGATATTGTTCGACGACATTTCAAGCTGAAATTTCTGAAATTTCCATGAAATGTCACTGAAAGTTTTATAAAATGTCAATGACTCAGACTGCAGGTCCATCAAACTGAAACTGGCATAGCAGGACTAACACTGATATTGAAAAGACTGAAACGGATTTAGACGGAATAGAAATCCAGATAGACTGAAAAACTGAGACTAGTCTCTGCGATAAGAAATGTTTTGTTACAAGAAACATCACTTAAAATTCAGTCTTCTGCGATGTTCCAAAATATGGACTTGTGCAATGGGATCCCACCAGAACTGTGCATATCACTGAAATCGCTTTGCAAGCTTTCGGCTTTTTCCTCACTCCAGTTATTTTACATTTTCCCATCGCATTTACCACACAAGATTTGTCAGTATAAACGAAATATCCAATGGACTGATATGAGAACTGGATACTTGAAACTGAAACTGAAACTGATATGATGCAAAAAAATTGCTTGGTGACTGTGCATAACAGCCAGAGAATATGAAAAATTGAGTAAGAATTGACAGAAAATTTAAAAAGGAGAAAGTAAAGAAAGCGATCCGCCACCAATCCTGTTGAGATCAGTACTATACGGTTGTAAATTCCTAATTTTTTTGGTTCAGCCATCTTCTAGAACTAGTCCGGACAGAAAACCAAAAGATAACGGATAAGATTATGCGAGCTCTGGACATGTCCACACGACGCAAAGCTACCAGAGCTGAACTGGAAGTATTTTGCGGGCACCTAACATTTGCCGGTAGAGCAGTACACGGCGCGCGAACATTCACTCGTATCTTCCTTGACGGAATGAGCCCTTTGAAAGAGGACACACACCGGCTACGCATCTCTGCGGTTCTACGCAATGAGCTTCAGTGGTGGTCCGAAATTGCGCCTCTCTTTAATGGACTTTGCCCTTACAAGTTCGGCAGTGCTCGACGGGTCTACAGGATCAGCACAGATGCTTTCTTCTCAGGTTTCGGAGCCACCAGTTGCACAGGCCTATGGTTGACCGGAAGTTGGATCTCCGGACAGAAACCACTCGACAAGGATATGTGGTCGAACTGGGTAGAAAGCCCCACTATGCATGATTCCTTCCTGGCTCAAGTTGGTGTTCTACACTTTACGGAACGCTGCCGTGACCGACACAAGCAAGTGTACTACGTCATCGAAGTGGAAGGCATACCTCACCTTCTGTTCGGCGCACAAACTCCCGCCGTTGCCTGCCTCATCCTCAACATTTTGCCACTTCATAGCCTCTCTCTCCGACAGACTGGAATATTCCTCCATTTATAATTACGTTGCGAGCTTGGCTTCCCTACATTATGACCACAATATGGATGCTCCGGATCTCACGCACTTTTCCGTTTGACAGGCATTGGCCGGCTTGAAACGCTTCCGGGTAGAGCTTCCCAACAAGCGGAGTCCCATCTTACCTCACCATCTCATTTCCATTCACACTAACATCTACGTGATTACTTCTGTTTACCGCAAAGCCTTTTGGTCTGGCTGTCTGCTTGCCTTCTTTTCCCTTCTTCGCTGTTCAAACTTATTCAGAAGTCCACGCAACATGAAGTACCTTAAACTCTCGAACATCGAGATCTACGCTGGACATCTGACCGTAAGAGTGGCGCAACTCAAAACAGATGGGTTCGCTGAAAACCATTTCCACCTCGCAATCGACGCTATACCGGGCTAACCGTTATGTCCAGTGGTGGCGATCCGGGATTCGATCGCAACAACAAATCACAAGCACTCTTCCGATGCACTCTTTTCCTGCAGAGATCACGACAATAAACAGCGATTCCTCGACCCTAACTTGTTCACCCGTCTCCTGAAAGAGGTACTGACGTCAGCGAGAATCGAGTCCTCCAAACTGTCCATCCATTCCTTTCGTCGCAGTGCAGCAACGTTTGCTTCCTCGCTTGGTCTTGGTAGTGACCATATAAAAGCACAAGGTCCCTGGAAAAGCTCTTGCTTCCAGCAGTACATTTCGCGTGATCAAAACCTCCGGCAGGAATTCTCATCTGCTGTTTCCTCCTCTCTCCTGGCTTCTTTTGGCTCATTAGACGCTCCGCGCCGGACGTTAGCCCGCTAATTTACGGCATTAAGTTGCCCGAGGAAATAAATTCCTGCACCCATGCGAAGCAGTTTCGATAACCCCTTACACAGGAATGATGAATAATTATGGTATATATAAATTAGGACTTCCACACCTGATAGTGAAAGAGGTGCAAGCGAAAAGTTTCTGCAAGTTTTTCTGCCCCAGCTCTAACTTCCCAGTCTGATCGTATAGTATTCGCTTATGTGTGAAAAAACAAGGAAAGCCTGTATATACTCTCGACTATATTTTGAGATCAGAAAGTTCAACGGCAAGTCAGAAGGAAGATTTGAAAGCAACCCCCCAAAAACGGATAAGTCATACCGAGACCCCTGATAGTTGATGGCTAATAGTACCCAGAAGGAGGGGCATACAGCCTTCGCCTAAAGTTTAGCTACGCAAACGATTGTCTTCTCCTTTGTTTCCCTCTGGCGCGCGACCACTAGTTGCTGATACCAAAGTTCACTCCCCTGCGAGGGAAGTGAACTGTGCTGATACCTACACAACGCTTTTGTCTCTGTAACTCGATTTGTAGCGCGAAGCAAAGATTCCAGTGTACTGTGAGAAGGAGCGCAACAGTTTTCAGGTGTTTTTTCGAAAACCACATACACTTTTCCCATGCGCTCATCATGATATCCAACTAAACGATCGAGCCGCCACCAAAACATCTCAAACAAGTTTCCGTATTTTAATGGAATGACAATTTAAAATTTGTGTCTGAAAATCATTTGACTGATCTTTTTGGTCTTGGAACAAAACTGCTCAGGAATCAGTTTCTTCATCAGGGGTAATTTGGTTCTAGCTTAAACGGCTGATGCAGTCTTTCGTGTACAGTAACTCATCAGGACTCCTTTGTGTACAAAGTCCAGGCTGATCGGATAGTCGAGTTATGAAGGTTTTTGTGAAGGGTGAATGGCTGTTATCAGTGAAGTTTGGACCACGTTGAATATGGGTCGCTTTTTGTCCGCAGTGTCTGCTTTGAAATCAAAAAGGCACTGCCAACTTGTGCCAAGATTTTGCTGGCTACCATAAATAACCAAAACAATGGATGAAACAATAGAGCTTCCGAGCAGGGAACTGGAAGTTATTATCGAAACGAATGCCAGCTCACAAAGAAGCTCATAGCACGCTGTATGATCAGCTGCGCATTTGGCAAGCCGACTGTTGCAGAGTTGCAGTTTGATGTGCTCGCCCTGGACCTCTAATGACACTTTCTCCTAACACACTCGTTCTCCTAACTCGCGGGCCTAACAGCCGCAGCCGCAGCCGCGAGGAACTCTTTCCTCGAAAAACCCAAGACTGCCCCGAAGGACACTTTCCCCTAAGCACCTAGTTGTCGAACAACCGCGGTCCCGAAGAACCTCGCGTCTGAAAGGCTCGTTCTCCGAAGAGCTCTTTCGACTACGGGAAATTGGGCATTAAACTCCTAACGTTCTTAGCAAGCTCATCAAGGAACTTGTAGATTCCTGAGTGGGCGCAAGCCATGTGGTTCCCAAACGCGCCATGCCAGGCTACAGCATTATTGGAGGTTCTCCACACTCCTTCACAATATTCTTCGGCTTCGGTCCTTCATCCAAGTCAAAGCGGAATGCCATGGCCTCCAGTTCGTCGCGAATTCCACGGAAGAGCCTTTCGTAGATGGCGCTGTTCTTATTTGGCAATCAAGCGAACAGCATCGGAAATACTCCGCCGAAGTGGTCAGCGTGGATTGTGTACAAGTGGTACACAACAGCTTCGGCGCACTCTGAAACGTCTCATCCAAACGTCTCCTGAACCAGGTCGCTGAGCAAACGTCGAGGTTGGTCAAGCTCTTTCTGGCGCGTTCCCGTAAGGCAGCTTTGGCATCTTCCGCTATTGTTTCGTTCGCGTTGGCCACGTGGTTATGTTCGGCAGAAGACAGGACGATGTTGAGCGAGTCCAGAATGATCGCTCCCTTGCAGCCATGACTCTCCTTCTTTCTACAACTTCCAGTAGGTTTGCCCATGAGGCAAATTCCGGTTTTTAGTGTAGGTGTAGCTTTCATGTACAGCAACATTCCCTCCTCTCGATGGCTTGATGAACTTCACCATAATGGAACTGTTGCTGGCAAGGGATAGAGAAGCTGTGTCCTCGAGTGCGAGCAAAGAGTTTTAGGGGAAAGCAAGAGACAGCAAAGAGTTTTAGGGAAAATTGTTCGTTGAAGACTAACTGTTCGCAGCCGTGGCTCTTCAGGAATAAGGACATATTTCAGGGGAATGTGCTATTCGAGTATGAAGTTGTTAGGGGAAAGAGTTCTTATGCTTCAAGGTTCTTCGGAGCTACGCTTAGGGCAAATTGGAGCTAGAGGACAAGGTGCCCCACCATGTGAAACGAGCAGCAAGTGGATAACTGGCTCCTGATAGCTTACCACACCTCCCTCGTGAAATTTTTCGCTGGACTTTCGGGAGGGGAATTTCTCCCCTGGTACAGGGGCAAGTGGTCGGCAGAAAGGGCGACCACTGGTCAGTCGTTATCTATGGGTGACCAAAACTGACCAGATGTCCCTCGTCAAAACCAGCAAACCGATGTCCCAATACCTTTTCGCACCGTCACGATGAAAATGATCAGTGCGGAACGATTTTCTTTATTCAAAACTGAGATTAGCTGGCAGGGCATTTGATGTTACTTTTTCCTGAGTGGCGCTTCAGCCGAGTTCAAAAATGTTCAGGACACGACCTTATCTGTGGGGGAGTGAAACGTACAATCAGTGGGCCGGCAGCAGGTTGTTTTTAGTCTCCACGCAGTTTGCCTAATTATCGGATAAGACATGTGATGTGGTGAGGAATAGAGGTCATTTTGTCCTCTCTTTCGTGTGCTTGATTTGTGTTCGGTTGTTTGGACCTTACATTTCCGGCTGCGCACTTGACTATATGGTGGTCTCTTCAGCCTGTCTCTAGGCTTCAAAGACGCTCCTTTCGGAGTGTAGAAGGAAAAGCTGGAAACCAAGAGGGTTCGGTTTGGAAACTTTGGATCCCAAAGCTACGTTGAAATCTCACGCAGATGCATTAACTGAGCACTGCAGCATTACAAGGTCGCTCAACCCGGTCACAGACGGTAAGGGACATCTCCTGCGCCTTCTGCATGCTAATAGCTAGAATAGTTGATCGCCTGACAACCCACAGCACGCCCTGTACGCACTGCGTTATCGTACTGCGTGCCGCAGCAGCACCGCTGGTCCAGCTTCAGCATTCAACCTGAACCTTCCCAGCTAACCGTTCTAATTTTATTCGTAAACCTGAAACCGGCATGTTCGCGAGTATATCTTCGAATTTCCAAAACACCGGAGATGCGGCACCAGCTGTACAACGCGTAACCTAGGTTAGTGCCTGAGTTGTCATGATTGCTTACCTGCTCAAGAAGCTAACTCAGTTCACGTGGCATTTTCTGGTGTTTTTTTTAATACGGTACACAGCTTCAGTATGCGGAAAAAAGCAAAATGCACCGCGGGGAACGGTCTATTGCACACAGCACATTGAAGTAAGACTCTGAAAACGCAACGTTTCTGCTCTAATCGAAATCGTAAACTGTATTTGCAATGTTCATGGAATCAAGAACTGGTTCAGTAGACTGGGCTGACTTTTCGTCTGTAACATCGCCAAGCGTCTCATACTGTTTTCGACTTTTCTCGTACGTGAACTGCGAGCCCGCATCTTCCCGCTCACCATCGTCTTCGAGAATTCGTTGACTGTACGGTTCGTAACCGCTGTCTTCATTAGAACGGTGCTCGTTAACTGCCTGCTTGGCCAACGTGACCGCTTCCTGGTAGGCACCACGTAGTTTTGGTTTGTACTTGCGTTCGAAGTCTTCGGCGAAATGAGCCAGCTGACCAACCTCAATGTAGGAAATGGACGATTTTTGGCCATACCATTCAACCTGAGCTTCCTGGTACTGTAGAAATGACGACGTGGCTCGTGACCCGGAAAGGGATGGAGCGATGGCTGTTTTCTGTAGTACTGGATCGTCGCAGATAACTGCAAATAAACCAAAAGGTCTCATCATGCTGACATGGGTACCTTTAGGGAGTAAAAACCCAGAACGAGAGGTTCGTGGCTCAAACGATATGTTGAACTCTGGGGATACTTTCACCAAGAACAACCTAAAGCCAGCTACCATGTTAAACAGCTGCAGTTAATGCAAAACAGGCAGGTCGAAATCGTGCAGTTCCAAACCGCGCGAGAGCCCGAATGTTTTCGCTCGAATGCCCGACTGACAGTCGGGAATTTTGACGTGTTGTGTCCTTTAGAGTAGACGAATTTCCGTTTGGCCTGGGCCCATGTCAGTTGACAACTTTCGGAGAATCTAAGCTTTCGTTCGAAACCATCAATACCTCCTGCTGAAGTTTTTCTAAAAGATCGGCTTGAGGTGGTCGCAATACAGATCTTATCCAATGTCTTTCGAAACTTACTACGAACGTCAGGTTTTCTGTCAGATATCCAACCGCCGAATTTTTCTTTCCGCCGCCCTCTTAGATTCTGGTTCCTCGAGAATATGATCAGTTTGCAGCCGATCTCAAAATACGATGCTGAGCGGATAAACTGCAGACCAAATCACCGCTCTTCGTGGCCTGATATCGAAATCAGTACATGGGGTGTTCTCGATTGTAGTGCGATCACCTTAAGGGCAGAGTTGTCCAAAAACCGACTTTTCTCGATGGGCGCTGACGGAAATAGTCGTACGAGGGTCCTATGAGGTGCAGAGACCACTCAGTCGCCGAGTGCCATAAATTCTGAGTGCGCGCAGTAATCCATGTTTCTGCAAAACAGGAAATTTTGAAACCTGCCGAAACCGCCCAACATTAGCACGAACCATCAGTTCGTCCCCAGATTCTGACAGGCGATTTAGGAATCCATCCCCAGACATAAGCATCCAATCCATTAAGTGGTCTCTGTGTCTCGTATGACCCTCGTACGACTGTTTCAGCCAGCGTTTATGGAGAGAAGTCGGTTTTCCGACAACTGGAACGCAAGGTAATTTTTGCCCTTAAGGAACAAAAGTTTTAATGTCTTCAACTGTTTTCCGCTGACTCTTCTTACCGCGATGCCAGACTCTGCAGGCGCAAGGCGCTAATCACCTTTTTGTACGGTTGTACAGTTGTTTCTTACCAATATGTCTGATTATTCCTGGCCACCAGGGGTATCCTGTGATCTGCGGCAGGATGCGGGACGATTAGCGAAGGGTTACTGGAGACAGATGTTAAAGAAAAGTGCAGTGGAACTCCTGATACCTTTCCCCAGACGACATCCCCGACAGCAAAGTGCCGGTTATCCTTAGTGGAACACCGTGTGACAGCACGAGCTACAGGTTTAGGCAGAGAGTCTCCATTTGTTGTATGTGATCCTCTGGCAATACCGTGCTCTTGTTTTTCCTGCAGCTGCAAAACATGCCCATGATCAAATTACATCTGCCCACAACAGTGCCATACAAGAACTTTGGCGCATCTCTCACGCCCTGGCCATTGTCACTTAATTAAAGTTTACGTTCCGCGTCACAGTTCGTCTGCCATTAATCTTCAGAATATCTTCTTAGGTACTTCAGGATATTCGTAGACCTCGAAATGAGTGCCAGAAGTTTCGGTATTGATCGTGCAAATAGGTACCTTTTGGATTGCGGACGTTGCAGTCTTACTATTTCTGGTTATCTTTGCTACTTTGGGCGTCTTGGGTTTCGCCGAAGACGTTTCTCTCGGCGCCTTTTCCGTCAAGCGCTTCTTCTGCTTCGGGTTAGGTATATTAACCGGCTTGTCCGAATGCTCTTCCAACGTTGGCAACGGTAACGATAATACCTTTGCTGATTCACCTGATATCTCCTCACTTTTCGCTCTCAGTTCACTCTGGATTTCACTATCATCCACTATTTTCAAACGTGGTCGGTCGTCATCATCGCCGTCGTCGTCTGGAGATAACTTCCTGTCGACTGAAGTCACCTGAACGGTGCGCGCGTTTCCAGAAGCAGGAGAAACCCTCCGTGCTGAAGGTGCTAAGCTGCTCAGTTTGAACTTGATTTTTAAACTGTTGTCCGCTGATAGAATGGTGGCTACAGGTGCTGAACTTTGATTCAGTTCAGCTTTGCTTTTTCTCCGTCTATTGTAGTTTTGTTGAGCGGCGTTACCATCATCCTGCTGCGGTTGTTGTTGAGGTGGCTGGTCGAGATGACTTGTGCTGCTGTCTCCCGTAGAGCTGCCGTCCGTAATGGAGCAACTTTCCATCAGTGGCGGGGGCAGTGGAGAACGCTTGAGAGGAACTTTGCGCTTACGAGTGTGTAACTGGGAAGCAACATCGGCAGCGTCGTAAAAAGTTCTTTGGCCGGTGGGAGAAAGACTTACAAGGACTGCTTCGGACGACGCTGCAGGGACGAGCTCGGCGTTGGCACAGCTTCCTGATGTGGCTAGCGTGGTATGAGGTTGAGCAAAACCTGGCAAGGCGTATCTGCACCGCGCGCAGAGGAAATTTCTTGGCCTGTAAACCCCAAGAAAAGTCACCCAGAAGTAGAACCACCAGAATGAACAAATATATCAGTTGTGCCACGGTCCATATATATGGACTCTGGCTGTGCTAAATCACTCCATGAACTTATACTATATCAGGTGATCTGCCGAAGAGAATGCCGCAACCACGTGACAATGCGGCCGGGGCCCGGGATCAACGTCGAGACGTGCGAAGTATTCATCACGTGACAAAAACATCATCGTAAAAGCCACAACCGCACGTGACTGCTATGACGAATTTTTATTTGAATAAATGACTCTTAATCTAAGACTTTTACCGTAGTTTTGGGACCTGAAGCAGACGTTCACGCTCGCGGCGGGAGGGTATATTTTTCCTAGGCAAAGGAGGTGTATCCTGTATGAAGTAGGTCCAGCGGTGCTGAAGAGCAGCATAATCTGCCATGCCTGTTGAGACGACCGAGGGAGAAGAAGTAGCAGGGGATACCGAGTTCACGGAGGCGACGGGTACCAAGGAAGCCTCCACTGCTCCACCTGTCTCGGTTAAAGGAGCAGGAACAGGAAGCACACTAGGTGATGGCCTGCATCGAACAGATAATGATGGTAACGGTTGAACGATCATCTCAACACGCAATGCTTACCATTTTTTTACTTTCAGAAGAACGCCGCGATAGATTGTTCCATCTGGCGAGCTGTAGCTGACCATCATTACATCCTCCGCTGACGATTCTATTTCTACACAGATTTCCGAAGGTAAGGTAGCCATGAAAGGTTGGTCTTGGTAAGAAGAAAAATATTCTTACAGGACTGGGAGAGAGGTATATAACGCAGTCGTAAGTCGTAACTTCTGAGCGGAATTAGTACTTTAAAGTCCCAATGATATGGGACAGGTTTGGGTCCCGGTGGGTGTAAAACTGCCGCCTGGCAAAGATCAAACAGAGTAGGCTTAGCTGTAATTCGCTTCTATTCAACATCATACAGCCTGTTCTCTAAAAGCCACGACAGCAAAGCCCGACCAACCTTGATTTTAATTCGAGCGTACCATACACATACTCTATGAATTCAAAATTTGCTCGTCGTCCATCTTTTCATCAGACTCGCCAGAATTATCAGAACCATTTCTATCATCAATCTCGCTATCATCAGACCGAAGAAAAGAGTTTTCATAGAAACTTACGTCCAGAACGTTATCATCATCGTCAACAGTATCGCCCTCACTGAGAGTAGGATGTGCAGCATTAACCTCCTGAGTAACTGGAGGATCCTACGCTTCTCGGCGTCCGAGTAATGATTCCGAGCCATCACAACGGTTGTATCAAGATGTCCAGAGCACCAAAGAAGAAGCGCAAGAGAAAATGAAACTTTGTTATCTCAGCTGGATAGAAATCAAGTTCTCTCGCTGACACCCGGCCGAGAAAGCACTGTAAATGAGTGATTAGCTGTTTCCGGCTGCCAGCCTCAGTCAGAAAAGACCGCGACTGGGGGTTGTTTTACGCTGACTAGGACCCAAACCTGTCCCATATCATTGGCATCTTCAAGTATAGACTGGTAATGCAGAGCAACGTGGTCCATACAAGCCTTCGTTCCACGTGCTTCCGGTGACGTCACATCCAGTCAGTCGATAACTATTTCAACCAGCCGAGCCGAGCACTCTGCCATCATCCAATACTCCGATAGCAGTTCCCAGATTAGGCTTCCATTCGTCGCGGTGGAATCCCGCAAGAGAAGAGTCGGTCCGCCAAAACTAATATAAAACGGAGAGCATCCATTTTTTCTTAGCAGGTCGGGTCTAACGGAACTTATTCGAAGGATTGTCGAATGAAACCTGTCACCAGCTTCGACCCGGGTTCATCTGCCTTGCAGCGAGCGTTACTCCTTTATGCCTTTCACACTCATCAGGAGCACGTGCTACGGTGCCAATTCTTTATTGTAAGATGCGTTAGGAAACAAGTTGGGTTGCCGTTTAAAGTTTGCCAGTTACGTTCTGAGTTTCTGACCTGCACTGGGAATTCGAAGGAATAACTTTTTACAATCACAACGTTCTATTCCAAGTTTTCAGAAATAAACAGTGCGGAATCAACCGTAAAAAGTTAATTTAGCTGACGAGTGGAAGTTGATTCAGTTTAGAACTGACGGCAACAATTTCTATTGGGTGGTCTCTCTTGTTTCTTCCTGGAACATGTTGTGGAGCCCATGGTACTGTAGTGCTACTAAATTATAGTGCACTGAACCACGTGATGAGTCATCGCTGGTCCGGTGTGATCAGATGTTATCAGTTTAGCCTCGCTGGCTGACACCGGGCATCATTTACTGTTCACGTGGTTGAGTGCGCGATAATTTGGTAGCACTACAGTAATATTCGAATCACCCACCGTGACTAGTTCTCGGCGAATGTTTTTGATAGCTTGCTGATGTTGTTGTTTGTTTTCATTGTTTGGTGGACGTCTGGGAGACAGGCTTGGTGGTTGGTGGAAATATGATGTATCCGTAGGTACGTTCTCACAAACTTCCTCCTCGTACCGACGCACAGTTGTCGCAGTCAAGTACTGGCGGTACAGAATTTGTCGATGCTTGCTTCCTTGAAGAACGAGAGTTTGGTGTTCGGCGGATGTATGTTATATCGGCAGATGTCTTCGTTGAGTTGTAATGTTGTAACACCTCCGGAAGTTTTGCTTCCTGGTGCAAGCGGACACAGAAGATGGTGACATTATTCGTGTTATAAGCATCAAGTATGGCAAACTATTGATGACTGAGCTCGCAGCAATGTATAGTAATGCAGAGAGCGCGCTTGATGGCAGGATCCATCTCTCGCCTCTTGAAGACGATCAGTCATCTTCATCAGCGGGTCAAACATAATCACAGCTCTTTCTACAACTATCAATTGTCATATCGACCAGTGACCGAGAAACGTTAATAGCTGGTGGCCCTCATTCTCGTCACAAAGCAAGTGAGATTCACGAAGCAAGAATGCGAAGATACGGACAATGATGGATAGAGATTCGCCTTGAATTCGTTAACGACCGTCGCCTTGCGCTGTTCAATAGTGAAGCTCGGTCTGGCTCGCTGAACCGTCCCTTCCATCGAGGACGAGCTACGCTGAATAACAGCTCTGTTGCTAATTGCGGGATAATTGCTCTTGTTCTTGGACTAGGGGATTGTCTTTGGGGAAGTGACGGATGAGACTTGACGGCTCATCCATGGGTCACTCCATCGGACTCTCTTCTTTATCCTCTTGGTTACTTTTATCTTCCTGTTTTCTTCCAATAATCTATGCCGTCGATAAGCCGCGCAAGAGTGCGCGAGCCTACTCCAGTCCCAGTTCCTCCTCCAATAGTCTTGATGGGTCGTCATCCGGCGGCAGAAGTAATGCTTTTAATGATAACTTCGACACCGCCTATGATTCTATGAACTTGAACAACCAAGGCAGTTCCCAGAGGATTCGCATTTGTAAGTGCTCTGTTGTTTTGGCTCACTTCCTATGTTCAATCTTGCACAAAGTAACAGATAACTCAATGTTACAGCTCTGCCGAATCCCCCACGTCCTCCTCGGCCTCCGATGCCAATGAAAGCACCCAAAATGGGCAACTTTGAGAACGATCCAAATCGCATGCCCAATATGCCTCGTCCTCCAGGTATTAACGATGCAGGAAAAAATTCATTTTACTTTTGCCCCTTTGTCGAATTAATTGGAAAGTGTGAATATTCAAATTCCAGTTTGTCGAGCGAAAGTGATCGGCTCTGTTACGCTCTACTCAAAACGATTTCTCATGGAACATTGTTTAGCCTGTTGTCACATCATAGAAACAACAGCCGGAACCAAATGAAATTTTAACTGTGTTATATTGCAGCGCCGCCTGCTGGTTTCGGGCCGATGGATATCGAATTCAACTTTCCTAGTTACGAGCCCAGCGTCGATGATTCCTTCTTCGATTCCGACTCGGGCTTCGGTAACACTGGATACAACAGCGGTTTTGGCAGCGGCAATACCAACCACCGTGGATCTTATTCGAACAATAACAATGCGAACAGCAATAGCAATAGCAACAGCGGAAGCGGAGGCGGAGGTGGAGGCGGAAGCAGCTACAGTATGCGCACCAAGTACGCCGGGACTTACTACAACCGCAGCAGCGGTGGAAACAGCAGCACGACGCCTCGTACTGCCACACTGAGCAGCACACAGTACGCTACCTCCACCACGGCTGCCTACGGTGGCGCTGGTGGTGTTGGAGGTGTCACTGGTAGCACCACCACCACCGTGGCGCCAGGTTCTCTATTGCCGTGCTCACCCAGCAGCGACCCAAGTATCACTGGTGGTCGATGTGTCAACACTGCGGCCTTGTCAACTCTGTGCAAAACTCCCTTCGCGGCGGCGCCTTCGACCAACTGCCAAACAGGTATGGCTTGTCCCTTCGGACCATATAATTAACTTCGGACCATATAATTAACTCAGAAGAGCCGTGGCGACTCTTTTGCTCATTGTTGCGACAAACTTCCTATTTCGGAATCATGGTTTGATTATAAAACGAATCAACCGAAGAAAATGAAACCGGCCAAGGAGACCCTCGAGCCACTCGCAGTTACTGTGTCAAGTCTTTTGTTGTGTTCGTCGAAGCTCCAACATTTTCTCATCGTTCATGTGTTATATGCCTGCCAACAGACAGGATAGTCTTCTGACTCTATTCCCTGCTTGCAGGCGAGCGTTGCTGTTTCAGCCGAGCTGTTACACCAGCACCGACTCCTGCCACCGTCACTGCCGCAACCCCCACCGCCACCACTTCCGCCAACGCCACACCGTCGTCCACTACACCACGTACTATCCCCGAGGGTACCGCTTGTTCCCCTCTGACCAACCCCACGGTAACCAATGGTCGCTGCATCACCACCAACGTGGTCTCCACCCAGTGTGTCGGCCAACAGCTGGCAAAGTCCAACCAGTGTGCAGCAAGCCAGTTCTGCTGTTTCCGAGCTCCGCAAGCGGTCGGCGGTGCCGGAGCTGTCCCTGCCGGAAATCGCCTAACGGTGGAAGTGTCCATACCGAGTGAGTCGGCAGCCAGTATCAGCGCCAGCAGCAAAGGTTCCTGCCGACCAGCATCCAATCCTTCGGCTAATGGCCAGTGTATCGAAGCCGACAACTTGGCTTCCCTGTGCAAAGGACGTCAAGCTTCGAAATCGGCTGATTGTGCCAGCCAAGAATGGTGCTGTATCTTGAACCAGGATGACAGCACACGGCTGCACGTTTCCGCAGCAGGTACCTTACGAGTTTAACAGAAACCTGGACTTACTCACTTTCGAATACTCTGAATTTCCGTGTCGATCAGCAAAATCGAAAGTAACATGGCTGAATGTTTACAGCCCAAAGCGCTTCGACAAGTGACAGCGCCACCTGTCGAGTGGCCACCAACCCGTCAGCCAGTGGCCACTGCATCGGTCTGCAGAACCTGGCTTCTTCTTGTCGTGGTCATCAAGCCTCAAAGTCATCGGATTGTGGTCCGCAAGAGTGGTGCTGCATTGACGATGAACCATCGGCCAACCGTGTGGTCGCTGGAGTAGTCCCCGATTTGCAACCTGCCCTGACAGCCAGCGCCGATGGCGGCACTTGCCGGCCCAAGACCAATCTATCAGCTACTGGACAGTGCATCTCGTCCGAGAATGTGGCCTCCCAATGCGCCAGTCGTCAAGCTTCTCGTTCCGATGACTGTAATACTCAATCATGGTGCTGCGTATCAGGTCCTGCAAGGTAAAGTTGATGTTCATAATTATTTCTGCTGTTTTTATTTCCGGTATACGTGTATCAATAAAATTCAGCTATTATTCACCATTTCCGTCTGTAAAAACTGCTTCGAAAATAGCACGACGCCACGATTCAGCTCATTGGAGTTCTTTCTGACAGTCCGTTGACAACAGTGGTGTCATTTTGGGTTGGCTTTTTACTGATGATTATTCATATTCGTCTTTTAGTGGCACTTGCCGCCCAGCAAGTAACCCTTCCGCTTCCGGTCAATGCGTCCCCACCGCCATTCTGTCCTCCCAGTGCAGTGGTCGTACGGCTTCCAAGTCCGTCGACTGTGCCTCCGATCAATGGTGCTGCATCTCCAGCCCTCCAAAGTAAGGCTATTCTCATCTTTCATGATTTCTGCTTGCCACAGTCATTTGCAGTTGGTTCTTCATTTTCATTTTTTGCTCCGTTGTCTGAACTGCTTCAAGATTCTATTTTCCGGCACAATTTCTTTGTTTATTCGCCTCGGGGAAGTTTCTCTTGGATGATCATGTCACTTCCGGTTGGATCTTCCTTCCTAATTTAGGCTGTATATTTGCAGTAGCGAAGGATCGACATCGACCACAACGACGCAACTTCCGCCTGCCTCTTCCACTCAAGGCTCCTCCGGTGGCTCTTCTACCCAAAGTACCAGTAGCTCCACTACCCAAGCCACCGCTGGCTCCACTACTCAGAGCACAGGAGGCGCTGGTGGCAACACTTGTCGCCCAGCAACCAACCCTTCCGCTTCCGGCCAGTGTTTCCCCACAGCAAGCCTGTCCTCTCAATGCAGCGGTCGTTCGGCATCCAAGTCCACCGACTGTTCATCCGACCAGTGGTGCTGCATCAACCCCGCAACGTTACCTGGCACCGTTCCCGTCGGCACAGCCTGTACACCGCGCTCCAATCCAGCGGCTCGTGGTACCTGTTTGGCCACTTCCAGCCTGGCTAACGACTGTAAGGGTCGCCCAGCGGCCAAGTCCGACAACTGCGGTGGCGATCAATGGTGTTGCTTCGCTCAAGGCGCCGCTTCGGCCAACAAGGAAGCCAATGTCGAAGTCAAGATAACCATCGACGGCAGCGCGAACGCTGCTGGACAGAGCAGCAATGCCGTGCTGGCCGGACCATCCATCACTCAAGGCGCACAATGCACGCCGAATGACAACCCCAACGTCAAGAACGGTAAATGTCTGACTATGCGCGAACTGAGCCAACAGTGTGTCGATCAAAAAGCCTCAGCTTCCACTGACTGCGCTTTCGGTCGCTTCTGTTGCTACTCGGACAATGAGGTAGGCGGTGGCAGTAACCAAGCCGCCGTTGACCTACCACCTTCTTCCGCTCCATCAGTCAGCGTGCAGGTCAACAAGGAAGCTAGCAGTGCAGCAGCAGCCAGCGACGGTCCATCGGTGGTCATCAGTACGGCCTCCGCTTCTTCCGCTAGCAGTACTAACAAGGAGGGAAGCTCATCAGTGGTGATCAGCACCAGCAGTGCCACTTCCGGTACTACCAAGACCTGCTCACCCAACTCTAACCAAGCCATCAAGAATGGTGCCTGCATGACTATTCGCGAATTAAGAATCAGTTGCATCGAACAAAAGGCTTCGCCATCGAGCGACTGCGATTTGGGCAGCTGGTGTTGCTTTTCGGAGGACAACGCAGTGGTGCCACCACCCCAAGCCAACACGCAGGTCAAGATTGAGGTACAGGCGCCAGCGGTGGACAACACCGTGGCGGCTGTCAGCGACACAGCCCAATGCGTCCCCAACTCCAAGCCGGATATCAGTAATGGTGTGTGCCTGCCCACCAAGGACCTCAGGACACGCTGCAAGAACCAGCGAGTGTCCAAGTCACCCCAGTGTAAACTGGGACAATGGTGCTGTTTCAACGATAGCGGGGCACCGGTGCAGCTGACCCTAAATGAATTTAGTCGTAATATCAACACTCTGTAAATGCTCGTTAATACATGAATGTTCTTGCTGGCAAGGACTGTTGACGCTGTCACACGTTCCACCTAATAAAATTGTGCTTTTTTATTGTTTGACTCTTTATACTGTGTAAATGTATTGTATCAACTCCATCTTGTGTAGAGCGGATGGGAGCTGGTTCTCCTTGGTATCATCCTCCGAAACCCAGGTTTTGGCTATATAAACGAGCTTGACGACATTTCTGGCAGATGACGAAGTGAAACCTGGAACAAGTACTGTAGTTTGCGGTCGAATACGATAGACAGTATAAGATTCAACTAAGAAGCTGGTCAGATATTCTTTCATAGCTTGATTGTTATCCATCGCCACGCGCCGTAGGAACATAGCTGTTTCCTGTGTCGGTACCCCGAAGTCCTAACGCTGGCAGAGTATTCCATTTTATACCCGCTGCTCGATGACTTAACTTGTATTTAGCTCGATGTGCTAACTCATACACGCAGTGAGGTTTGATGGTTGTTTACAACAAAATAATTTACTCTTCTGCCGGAAGAATGGATGGGCCCTTTGTATCCGTGGTACTGCTTACTTTAAGCTCCTTCGAAATTACAGCCTACTGGTCCGTTGAACCGGTTGATCGAGGGGAACACTTCCGTGACTATCATCAGGAACTAACTGAATGCACAGCAGCATGCGCGAAACTAGACTTTTGCCGTCCTTTGAGGAAGTAACTGTTACGATCAGAACCAAGATGCAACCTAAATAAATTACGCTACCAGCTACGCCAATGCACATCATGGAGAAACTATTGGGTAATCATGATTGTCAAAGGAATGAGGTTAGTTAGGCGTCATGAAAATTGCAGTCAATAAACGGCGAATGAACCTTCCGTACAAGTTGCAGACTCGACAGCGCCATATGAAGCATTATGAAGTAAAGAATAGGAGATAGATGAGCGAGATTAAGCAGCGAGGCTTGACATCTCCATCTAATTCGCCAACCTCGCTGCGGGCATTCCATGCGAAGTTGAAGAATGATGAGATGGCGGATGGAGGATGATGAGCGCTTACTGTTAAAGATGGGCCGTATCAGCAGTGGTTGTCATAATTAGTCGCCGCTGAAAACGTTGGCTGAGTTCTCCGCCGGCCATTTTCTGCCGAATGACCACTCAACCTCTTTCCGTCTTCGGCTGGCTTCTTCATTTGAGCGTTTGGCACTGATAGTGGTTGATCTTTCCTACCAGCTATCCGCGTGACACCTTTACTGGTCTTTTTTGCATCAGCGGCTGTGTTACCAACGGTGTGGAGAGCCCGTTACTGTTCTCCACCTCATGAGATGGCTGGTCACCTAAGGAATACCCTCCTGCTGCTGCTGGTCAGTGTAGCCGTAAGGACCGTCTACGCTTCGGATACCACATCTTTCTTTGCCTACTTGAGGGAACACGCAGTGGAAGCTCCCGAATCAGTGGAAGAGAAATCGTCAGGAGACCGAGAAGGTCGCCAGGCTCCCACCAATGGTCCCGGTTTTTCTCTCAGTGTTAGTCTCGGTGGTCTCGTCTCTATCAATGGAGTCTCCAATTTCAGTAAGGCCTGAGATTTTGCGCCAAACGAAGTCTGAGCATTGGCTCGAGTTCATAATGTAGTCTTTTGCGTTAATCGTTCCAACCATGCAGCCATATCTAGGGGAGCATGGCGCCTGGTACAGTGTAAGCGTTGGGGCAAGAGCTGTGCCACTCCGTGAGGAACTTGTGGCGACAAATCAAGAAGTCAAGCTGATTGTTCACAAGACCCTGAGGCGGGGGTACGGCGCTTGCCCCAACGCTGACACCGTTCCAGACGTCACGCTCGCCTGGATCATATCCCTACCAGTCTTGTCATGTCAACCTTTTTGTTGCACAGCTTTCTCCTTCACTGTACCCAACAATCCCCCTGTCAGCTGTGCAGGCAGTTCGCTGAATTACTGCAACTATCCCGATCTACCGTTGATTGAAACCTACGACTTAAACTACTATGCTCGCAGACCCATCCCCTCGGGTCGCTGCCCTGAAGGCTACACCAAGATGCCCACTTTCGACTGCCTCAACATTGCTCCGGCCTTGTTCGAAACCACCTGTTGTGTCTTTGTAAGTCTTATCTCTTGGGTCTTGGGCGATCCGCGCTTTTCATATGGGCCCTTACTTCTGTTTACAGTCGGCAACTACTGCGACGACGGCTACCCTGACAGATAGCTCAACCATCAACGCATTCTTCTGCCTGGCCAACAGGACATGCTATGTTATCACCGATCAGGATGCGGTCTTTGGCTTCAACATCGGCGGCCTTACTAGCGCCACCCCTGTCTCCGGTCCCTTCTCCCTGATGGCCTTTACGGGAGGTTGTTTGACTTCCGGTGTAGCTGAAGCGGAGACCCTGGGAGACGGTACTGTCATCTTCTTTACCGTGAGTACAATGATACGCAGTCACGGTGTCACCAGGAAGCAGCCATGAAGTTTTGCTCTTTACAGTTTGCCGACACCTTCGTCATTGTTGACTACTCCGGTGGTACCCCTGCATGTACAACAAGCGCACCGCGAATCGTCACAGACTTTGGCGTGCCCGGAGTGCCTTATCTGGCTTGTTCCTTCAGCTTCGGTGGATTTCTCGTCACATACATTGGTATGTACTTGACCAATGAAACGGACAATGCTTTGTGGCTGACGTTTCACCCGCATAAAAGTGCAGTCTTGTTTATTCTACCATGTTCCTTACAGATGCTACTTCCAATCCTGTCCTTACCACTGCAACTTTAGTTAGCAGCCTGCCATTAACGTTCACAGGCCCAACCAATACCAATCCAGCCGCAACTACTAACGACGCTCAGATAGTTCTCCTGACCGGCACGACGTCTGTGACAGTCCAGCTGCCTCTCTTGCTACGCTCTTCCCCCTTCGTCAACGCCACTGCCTGTTCGTATGTTCCCAGCCTCAAGGCCACAGGTTACTTCATAGGGAACACACTCGTTTTCGTCAATCAACAAGGAACAGTAAGATTTAGTGATGTTCCTGTTCTTTCAATCTTGCCTACCTCTCAACGACTCTCTATTGCTACGTCTAACTTCATCTTTTCTGTTCCAGCTCTTGGGCGGTGTCACGGTGACGGGCACAGGTCCCGTATTTCCGCTGGCTGGCAACAAACCTCTGTGTAGTGGCTTCGGAGCATGTATAGGTACTTCTACTTCCGGCACCGTGGTGGCGCCACTGGTCTACATTCCTTACCCCATCTATCCGGTCTTTACGGGCCAGCAGACCTCAGGCTAACGTTAATATCTCCTTCAGTGCATGACTGCCTCGTTAGCCGCCGCCTAGTTTAGATTGGTACTGCAGTTGGATCAACCCTCAGAAATAGTTAATTGTTGCCGAAAATTTCTGGATAAAGACGCTGGTCGTCGACACTTCCGCTTGATGCGAACCTTTTTCTGTTACTTAACAGCTTTTTTAGCAATGAAAAATTTACATGCACGTAATATCGCCAACCAATAAAGAAAACGCCACTTCAAGAGCCGACTAGAATGGTGCGATAGGTTGCACGGAGCTGGATTATTCTCCAGAAAAACCCTGGCAATCTGAGTTTGGCCCGTCAAAGTCATACAATTATAATCGCTAGTCTGCCCACACGGTATAAGGTGCGTACTCAATCTTCTTCAATCCTTTCCAGCGTGTGGTAGCTACACTTGTCCAGTCTATGGCTTCAAAGAGGCATTTCCTGCCGTCGAGAAGTCAACTTCTCTTGTTGCCGTGTGAACACGCTTGTTACGGTTGAACTTCTGTATATACAAGAAGATCATCACATGGATGTAAACAAATGATGATTTGATCATAACCAGAACATTCAAATCCACGCCGTAATCAACTGCGAGGATGATTTCTTACTCTTAGAAATTTTCGCACGAATGAATGATCACTTATCGGCATCGAGAGGTTGTTTATGCTACAGAGCAATGTTGTTCTCAGTCGTGAAGAATGCGAGATCCCGTTGAGGATCAATCGGATGAGACATCAAAAGTACAGCGTGAAACCGTAGGATCAGCCTCACGTCCTCGTTCTTCTCGGCGTTCCAAGTCACGCCCAAGCGATAAAGGCAATCCGTCTAAATTACCCCAGTCCATTACTCAGCGTATTGAGGAAGTCCCTGTGGTCAAAAACGACCAAACTGTGCAACGCGGTAGCAATGGAGCGGTAGAGGGATGTACGAAGGACCAGCAGTCACATCACGTCAAGCATGTTAAAAGAAAGAAGGACAAAGCCAAGACCGGTGTGAGCGATGAGGAAGCACCGCTCGACCGTATGCTTAATTCGGCGCCGGAAGACGAGAACATATTGCCATCTTCGACACCTGATAACGCTGTGGGAAAGGCTAGACGACGGCATAGTTTGAAGGCCCGGCCAAAAACAGCCAAGAACAGGAAAGACGAAGCAGAAGCAAGAGGAACGACTGGTGGTTCGCCTGTGGTAGATAACGGAATACTAAGTCATTCTCCACCAGGTACGTTGTGGCTTCAGTCTACGCTCATAAATACTGTGCGCCGTCTTCACCCGACACGCACTCAGAGAAATATTCGAACAAAATAGAGTAAGAATGGTTTGCTGGCGTCGTAATAAAGTCTCACTGTTACGATCCAATACCAGTGAGATATTCACATGGTGTTCCCTGGATGTGTGTTACAGGCACGTCTGCGGCGACCACAGAAACCATACTTTTGCCACTGGTTAAGGTTGACGTAGCTAATCTGACAGCGGGCAAGGAGAAGAAAGCTACAGCCACTCCGAATGAGCAAGACGAGGCAGAAAGCAACGAAGTCGGACGCCGCGTAGATAAGCCTCGTCGGAAATCGAAGGCCAAAACTCGTGCATCCAATTCCCCAAATGAAAATGTGGTTAATGCCGAACATATCCCTCTCAAGTCGCATGTACCTGTCATTGAGGAGCCACAGGAAGAGGAGATAACAGACAAAGCGCGGACCACCAATCGTCAGAGGTTTCGTCCGGGTCAGATGGCAGGCCCTACCGCAGTCCTTGTCGAGCTGACCGAACTTCCGACCAAATCCTCCGCAGTATTCCCACCCGACAACCCTTTCGAAGAGGCCGAGGAAACAGAACAAGCCGAGCGAAAGGTAAAGAAGCATGAAAAGGAGAAACATCGGAAGAAAACCAAAGACGGGACGAGTGAAGGTGGCTTGCATCGGGCCGGAAGTGCCGAAAAGACTGAGCACGAACCACTCAAACCACCAAGACCTCCGTTGATTCTTAGTCCATCGGACGCAGCCGTCTTTCAGCGACCGGAGCCACCGCCGGAACTAGGGCCAACTCAAAAACGCCCACCCACTGTCCATAGGAAGGTCCCACAGACGGCTCTACTGATGGGCCTGACGCGGAAGAATAAAGTTACACCGTCCGATCCATCCACATTGAAAAGGTCCACGTCGGAGACGTCTGACGAGGCCCTTCTGTTGCCTACTGCTCAACCTTCCGGCTCGGCAGAAGAACTAATTGACGAAGAAACGAAGTCTCATGATGAAACAAATGCAGTAACTGCAGAAGACTCCACGGTTTCCGGCCATAAGAGCCACAAACACAAGAAAGACAAAAAGACCAGACGCCATAAATCGCGCTCGGAGATCAAGAAGGACAAATCCCCCGAGAAGTCCCTGCTCAAGTCTGAAGCGCTGACGTTGCCTTCCGTTGAGGCGGTCGAGCAGCGCGTCGAGAAGGATGAACCCGAAGCTGATATGGCGCCACTAGTAACAGCGGAAAACAATGAGGATGAAGAAGACGACCACGACAGCGCACAGAAAAAGGGTAAAAAGAAAAAGAAGAAGAAAAGAGATGAAGATTCGGGGCAGATGAATGCTGAGGACGACAATGCAGCCGGTAAGAAGAGGAAAAAGAAGAAAAAGCCAAGAGATACCACACAGGATGACTCTCGAGGAGTGGCTAATGAGGCTGCGAAGAACATGGAGCCGACCGAGTCTGAAGCAGCACGCTTGGCGGACGAACTGTATGGCAAAGCCGTGGGTAATTTCTTCATACTGGAAGATGTGCTGGGCAAGGGTGGGTTTGGGGAAGCTCGCAGAGGAAAGCATATAACCACCGGGAAGAAGTATGCTATCAAGCTAGAACGAACGAACGATGGCAACGAGTCTCTGGCAGACGAATATAAAATCTACCAAATACTTGGCAATCACAATGGCTTCCCAAAATGCTACTACTTTGGTGTGGGTCCAAAAAACAGCAACGCATTAGTCATGGATTTGCTGGGCCCTTCTCTAGAAGACTACTTCCGGGCGATGGACAGGCAATGGTCACTAAAGACCGTTTGCTTGGTAGCACTGCAAATTTTGGAACGAATTGAGTACGTCCATAGCAAAGGCTTCGTTTACTCCGATATCAAACCGGAGAATTTTCTGGTGGGATTACCCGAAGAACACCAGGATAGTACCGTCTTCCTGATCGACTTTGGTCTGGCACAACAGTTCAAGGACAAAGATACTGGCAAATACTGCTATGATGAGAACCTGAAGACCCACCCAGTCGGTACGATGCGGTATGTTGTATTCGCCTTTGCGAACTTTTGAAAAAAGTTTCTTCACCCGGCTAAACAATAAAAAAACTTAATCTTGGTTTTCAAATAACTAAATCTTCCAGGTACATGAGTGTCCGCTCTCACGAAGCGCGGTCGTTGTCTTATCGTGATGACCTGGAGTCGATTGGCTACCTTATCATTTACTTTATTCGGGGTCGCCTGCCCTGGCAGGGATCCGGAATCAAAGATCGGGCCAAGAAGGTTAAAGCTGTGGGTTTGAAGAAGAAAAACATGACGATCGAAGAACTGTGCGAAGAATGTCCCACGGAAATTCAAGAGTACATGAAGTACGTTCGTTCCATACAGTTCTACGCAGAACCCAAGTACGAGCGACTACGGAACTTCTTCTCGCACATCCTCGCCACCAACAAGTGGACAGACGATGGTCAGTTTGACTGGATTGGCAAAAGCTATGATTTCTCCAAAACGAAGAAATCTGAGAGTGTCTTGGGCAAGCCTCCAGACGGAACAACAGCGGAAGACGACACAGCCAAACCTGAACATGCACATCGAATCTTGGTGGGTACTCCTGTTGCTGTGGTGGCGCCTCGTCCTCCAAAAGCCGCCGTGTGCCAAACCACGGACTCCTCCAACGTTCAGCCGGAAAAAGCTCCGGCGGTTCCTAAACCAAAAGCGGGAAGAAGAACCGCCACCGCCGCCGCAGCTCGAAAGAGTAAAGTGGAGGTAGCTCGAGCTTCACTTCCGGGTGCAACAGACCCGACGATAGATCCCATGCCGGTCACTAAAGGTACTCGTATGATCTGATCTGCTTTACGACCTGGATGTTTCAATGCGGTTTCCACTACAAATTAACATTAGTAAATATTTCCTTGCAGACAAAGATCTGGATAAACCACCGGCCAGGGCTCCCCCAGTCTCGTCCTACAATCCTCTTTCAACACCTTATGACAAACCCACTAGAAAGAAAAAAAAGGACAGTAGTTGCGCGTGTTGTTGATCGTCTCTCCTTCTCCTCTATCTGACATCAGATTCTGTTCGCATTTCATTTGATGGATGGCGCTAGTTTCTTTCCTTATATTTCCTTGTTTCCGGCCAGAAGCTCTTCTTAGGGCGGGTTGTTGGGCATCTCGACAGGCACGTTGGTTTATTTTCACCACTTAGCATCTTTCATGACATTGGCATGGAGAAACCAATGCAAGAACGATTAAGTCCATAATTTTTCCGGTACCGGAATTCTGATGTTAGTGTATTGTCGGATTCAGGGACAAGCAGGCATCACTTCCGTCTGGATTCTGGAATTCCGGTCCATCGGCGATTAGGGGGCGGGGCGAGGCTGGGCTAGTTTCGTGAGCAGTTGATGACGCCAGGCGTCGACAGGAAAATTTCCTTGCGGATGGACGACGCCATTGACGTCATCGCTGTTTGCGTATTCGCAGGATGCGGTCCAACTTTCACTCTTTTAGCCATCGAGTTTCTCTGGAGTTTCTGTCTGAGCTGCTTTCCCGAATATCTTGCTGCGTTCTAGGTATCAGCAGCAGTACGAGCCTCCAGCCTTCAAAAATTGTGGGCAGACGAGACGAAAATGCAGCGGGATCGAATGCGGTGAGGTTGCTTTGAAGCGAAATAACGTAGAACTGTAGACGAGAAGCGAACGTTGGATCTTCGGACTAAGCTGATTACGGTGTGGTAGATTGTCTATCTCATCCATCGACACCTCTTCTGTCTAAATCTCTCTGGATGTGTTCGCCTAGCGTTTTCTGATTCCAGTTATAGCAGTCGAGGAGAGGAGTCGTTGGTCGAGTGGGCTCAGGGGACAGGACGTCAAGATGGACGATCGACTATCGATGGATTTCCATCGTTCCCACGTTCCAAAGACTGCATCGCCTCAAGACGTCCAGAAGAAGAGCCATGATCCTACTGTGGAATAATTAACCTGAGAGAAATTTCTACACAATTTCTTCGGTCTTGTAGTTGGATTCGGACAAGCTACTGAAACGAACAGCAACAGAATACCAAAACTCTGACCCCATTATTTGGTGAAACGATTATCTCTGTAAAATCCCTTGTGTTCTTTTTCCTCCCAATCCGTTACTAGTCGATACACCGATCCCCCCAGCATTTCGTGCGTCCCTAAACACAGACAAAATCATTAACAATCCCCCACATATCCCACCCACTTGTATAAACCGTCATAAACTTTACCAGGGAAGAAGCCGCCATAGCCCGATATCTTGTGGTCGTGCCGATATCTTTGCAGGCGTTCACGCATCAGTGAAGGGTCAGGCGGATGGACAGACCAAGGCTTGTTGCCGTGATCAACAATGGGTCGTTGGTAGACTTGTGGTGGCGGAGGTGGCACTCCGTAAATGCGGTTATACGGAGGCTCTACCGGCTTGGTCGGCAGGTTACTTCGGCTCCTGTAAAACAAGGCTTGATTCAAATCGTTGGAAAGACACACACTTCCCTAATTTATAGAAAGGCATGATTAATATAGATATCTTTCTTAAAATCGTAGTAAGAGTCAAAGTATGAAGCAGCTCCAGATCATGAATATTCAGTTCACAGATAAGTTACTGTAGAAGGAGAGCACATATTCATGTTTTACTCTTGATACTTCAGGTCCAACAACAGCTTCTCGAGGTGAAAGCGAACTTACATCTGTGGCGAGGGTGCTTTGTAGGGTTGTACGGGCGGGTGATAGGAAGAGACGTCAACCGGAAGTGCCGTGGGAGGAAAGTAAGCAGGAGCCAAAGTGCCTTCAGAGACATATTGGCGACTGTTAACGGGTTGTAGGATGGGCGAAGGACTCGCTTTGATACCCGCACAAGTCTTGGGCTCGTTAAACTGGACATATTTGGGCTGATAGGCTTTGGCTCCGGCAGTGCGATAAACAGGGAAACCATCGCCGCCCACTCTACGAGGCAACTCTTGCAGGCCGTTCATTCGGTATGCCGGCATCTGCGGTCCACGTGAAGTGGCGCACCGGCCGGCAGGATACGAACAGTACTTCCCACTCATTTTGTGATAGCGCCCCAGTTCGTCCTGTTTGACGTAATAAGGTAAAGTACCAAGATCAAATTTTGTGATGAGTTATAGTACAAAGACGACAGACGGCATATCATAAAATACAGAGGTTAAAGTACTACAGGTTTCATCTGATGGAACACGTTTCTCAGCAGGATCTCCATCATGCTAGGATGGTAATAGGAGATCAATGTACTACACCACACCTCACTTCATCAGAAACGTAGCATTGTCCAGCCTTTGTTGCCTGGACAATGTTCGGTATTTTACAGTGCTTCCAAAAATTTTTTTTCTGCCCATTCATTCAGCTAAAATGTTTTCTACAGAAACAAACCGACAAATAACACCAAATTTTCTTCAGACACTTCATTACGGTATTACCCGTACTTCCATCACGAGGCAGGACTATAAAGCCCACGGAGGTTTCACTTCTGATGTTTCACTTCTTCTGGCTTTGGTTTCTAAATTTAAGGTCCATACGACTCGGACCGTATGGACTTTTGATGTCGAGGCTCTTTACAAGAGAGTTTGCTCTTCACGGCTTCGTTTTGGTCCCCGAAAAAACCGGGTGCAGTTTTGACAGTCTCGCAAGTAGCTAGGAAGAGTACAAAGGCCTCGTTTTACGCATACTTTAGTCGGATAAACGGCGCACCTTTAATACAAATTCGACAAAAATCGTTACCCCAAGCAATCTAAAAGGCTCTCCAGGCTTGCCAAGAACTAGCAAATTCTACCGGCTTATCTTTGGATCTATGCCCGGTACAATTCACCATCTGAAGCACAACAGCCTGCGTCACAGATGACTTCCTTCCAACAGCGCCACCTACAGCTTGACAACACAACACGATTGCAAAAGGGCGCTCCGTACCTGAAGTACGCCAGGTTAAAATTGTCTCAGAATGATCTTCGCCGCCGCCATACAGCGGACAATCTAAGCAGGTAAAATGTGGGTATCCTGTGACCTGTGTCCGTCACAAGATCTGACTATTATGAGCGAAAGATCGGAAACCCCTTCGGTCTCTTTTAAGAAAGATGACAAATTTCTGATCCACAGGAGCCGCATATACGTCAGTTCTAACCTGCGCCAGCCCATCTGACAAAACTTTGTACACATGTGCGCACAACTGGCTTTGCCCGGCCAAATAAAATACGTGCGCATGCGCAGAATGCGTTTTCGAGGTGTGGTTTCACCCTGGAACCGTGCGTATTTATCTGTTCACTATTAGCTAGCAAAGTAGCGTGCCAGGTTCCCCACAATTTCGCAGGGTCCACACAAGTATACCTAAAAGTCCTTTTCTACATCAATTTCCGAAGAGCTAACACCTTTACGAATGAGCGAAAACGTAAAAGGGTTCTCGAGAGAAGTCCAACAGACAAATCATCCCGTTTTTAAGATATGAATTTTCCCCCACTAAGCTTTTACCCACACAGGTAGCACACTTCACACATGTTACACACACCATACTCCTGAAAGGCAGTGTTTTCGCTCGAGACCGTTTCGTGACTCTCAGAAGTTAGTCTCACAGTTAGTTTGATCTCACTGTGAAATTGCTTTTTCCACCCAGGCATGAGGTCTTATGTCAAAAGGTCTGTTCAGTCAGCTTGTGGGTGCAAAGCGTACCATCCCCGTTTTGGTAATGATTACCCCGTGGCTTGTGCCAGTAGTGGCTTCCGACGTTCAAGGTCTCTATTACCATAATTATGCCCTTTTATAGGCTGCCACAGAGTCATCATATCACATACAGCAGTCACGAAACGATCAAAATATTTTACCATAAGAAAGGTTTTCATTTCACTTTGACACCCAGAAGGCCGGATGATGTATACAACTTGTATACACGCATACTGAACCGAACAGCACTGGAAAAGGCTTCCTAAGCTTTTTGAGTCCGTTTCATATTAATCGTGCAAAAAATGTTAGCGCCAGGGTACAGTACGGACTTCCTTCCGGTTTCCCTTATCTCACAGCTATTTTCAGGCCGAGCGAAGCGAGGCCCTTTTAAGTCTGTCGAGATTTTAATGGACGATCAGATTCTTCGAGCTTCCACATATCGCAAACTCTGTACTGAAAACAAATGCGTAACTCGATCCGGGTCACAGAAATTTTTTACTCGCAAGTGCAACGTAACGCAGTAGAAATGTGTGGCCTATAATCTTTTGCCTCCTTTGCTCGGCCTTCCCAGTGGTCAGAACTAATATTATTTAGTTCTAACTATACGGCCGATAGACAAGGTGGAAGGGAACTGGCTAAACGTATTGAGACGCTCGTTGAATTTTTCTGGTTTTCATACAGTAGCACAGAAATAACACAGCATATCATAAAGTACAGAGGTTCAAAACGAGTAGTGTCGGTCGCCGAGAATGCTTCCATTGTTACTTCGAAGGTAGTTTACTACATCGTCATTGTATCGGAATCGTCGGCGCCGGACGAATACTCACTATTATGTGTTTTTTCCTCAACGCGTTCTTTGATACGTCATTCTAGTGTCACCAAACGCAGGTAAGCCCGCCAGACTGATCTCCGTACCAAGGTATCACTCGCTTTTGTGGAGCGCAGCTTGATATTGAACCAAGTCCAGCTAGAGGTCTTCACTTCACATCTATTTGGTCTTGATTGAACGATGTGCTCCTCCTCCCCTCTCAGATCGACTTCCTCGCTCTCAGATCGATTTCATACCGCTAATAATGCATCGTTGTACCGGCAACGGTGCAAGTTACATGTATCTTCACGAAATCATTACATTATACTCTTCATCAAATAACTCGAGATATATCTTTCATAAAGAGGTTTTTTATATAACACTTCAATACACAGAAGGCTGGATGCTGTATACAGCTTGTATACACATGAATCAATCACGTCCAATGCAGTATCCCACTCGAACCCTTAGCTTTTTCTGAACTTCTGATACCCCACAACGCGTCCCGAATTGAAATTTTAGTCGGAGGTTGTTCCCTGTCCTCACATTTTTATTGTAGAAAGTCCTGAAGCGTTTTCGTCCGCTGGAAGTGAGGTGCTGCCCTCTACCACGCGTGTGCCATCTTAACTTCCTTTCTGTCCTTCATCTTCAGCGAACCGCTCCGCTTCACTCGAAGGCTTTATCGTTTACTTGTGGCGTGGTCGAAGGCGTACCGTGACAAAACACCCAGCCCTGCAAGACGGTATTGCGACTCTGATCTGGAGCATTTTACCAGTACTGTAAATATTCACTGCGTCCGCGCAGCACGTCATCGTACAAGTGAAGTACAGCCCTAGTCCAGTTTCACGGATTGCGCAACCCCCTACGGGGGTGCATCGTTATGTATGAATACGTACTGCGCTGATGCAGCGAATATTTACAGTATTCTCGCCGCGAAGGTGAGTGATGTCCCAAGTAATGAAGTGTCCATTGAGTTCCATGTAAACGATGTTCGCAATTTTGCAGGTTCGCAAGAAGACGAGAGGTTCGACGGGATGAGAAGCAGTGGTTCATGCTTCTGCATGATCATGGTCCACCTTGTAGTTACAACATCGAGTGGGTCTTTCAGCACGGGCCGGAAGGAAGCTAGCTAGCTTTCCCTCGTCGTCAAGGTAAGTACAGTAGAGCCTGTTCGGTGATACGTAAGGCTAATGTGGTGCGCCTGTATGGTGGGTAGGTCTGAAAGAATAACGGTTCGATTGTGCAGGTACTGCGTCGCGGTAGACGAACAGGAGACTGAACAAGCCGCGATCGATGGAAGTGTTTGGTTCGTCGCTGATGCACCGCACAAGTAAGAAGGAGGGCTTTCGGCAACTAAGAGCCGGTATTGAATGGTGGAAAATCGAGCGGTAAAACGTGGTGAGTAATATGCAGAAGGCACTCCATGACACACACACACAGACACCACCTTCTCATACAGACTGCACTCAGGAAATGCACCGTCAGACACGGAAATGGTGATCTAGAGAGGGCTTCTTTGGCAGCTGTGAGCCAACGCGCAGAAGCGCCTCGCTCATCTTCAAAAATATAACTTCTAGCCAAAGTGAACAATAACAAGTTGTCCGACACAGCAGCCACATACTTGCTCTTCCACCTTCGAGAAAAATATGCAGACCTTCTTCACCGAACTCGTACGGTCCTAATCGACTTTTACAAACTCTACAGGGCATATTAGTTTGGGTATTCGTGAACAAACTTGACACATCATTTTCCCTGGTGGCGCACGTATTCAACTAATATCACGGAAAACGCGCCATTTGGGGAAAAGATGCGGTAGAGATTGCCGAGCTCTCATTTCTCTAATTTCTGCGTCCCTTTCGTGACTTCCTGCTGAGTCCTTGGACTTTTTTATCATCCCATGGAGAATAGTCGATTATGTAATATTAGGCGAGATCGAATGCTTATCGATTTCGCGTTAGGTTGGAAGGATCGCTTACAAGAGGGGCGTTCTAGACGCTCCATGCTTCCTTTTACCTTAATCGACGATCCTTATCAACAATCACAAAAAGCGAGCCCCCAAGTGCAGTCGCATGATGTGGCCATATTTCTTTAATATCGGCCAGGACGAAAAAGCTCACCGGCATTACGAACATGTATACGCGTTCTGATGTTGCAGTTTTTGCGATAGCGTGAGAAGAGTGCTAGGTATAGAATGCCGGCGTGGCACCTCCTTAGAAGAGTACAATGCATGTAGTAGTACAGTATAGCGACAAGTGTACAACTATCTTCGTCAAGAAGTTTCTTTCCTTCCGTTACTTGGTGGACAAGAGCTAGGCTTGTACGCTAGCTGCGGTACTGAAGGCCAGCCCTTCTTCTTCGTCAAGCACTTTTTCGTGCCGATAACGTGGCCGCTGATGATATGTGCGACCCGTCGGTCTACGCAGCAGCATTATTCACCATAATTGGGGTATAACCGAGAAGTGAAGAACCACAGTAGCAAACCCGGATGTGCGCCTATACTTGATCGATTCGCGGCCTTGATCAAACTTTCCTTCCATCCTCCTTCTCTTCTTCCCTTGTTATTGTTGGAAAAACACACTGTGATATAACCTCCGCCGTTTCCTCATTCAACTTTGTGTTGTTTGCCTATTGTCCGTCAACAACCAACGGGATGATTCTTAGGAGTAACTTCCACTTCCGGTCTGGCTGACTCCATCACGGACATGCCTGGGAATATACGCCTATTTCTGCTGAAGCGTATTCTTTGACTGGGACTATATTCAAGGCTAATCTTTAGCGGTCCTTGTGGAACCGCGTGATCTTCCTCGTGGGAAACGCGGCGCCTCCCTCCCGAAAAATGAAGCTTTTGGTGCAGACTCTCTCGCTCTGGATGGTGACGATGTTACTGCAGGTAATGCTCGTATATGATTTCTATTGGGATCAAATGAGGGTAGTGGGAACTGCAATAACGATAAGCAAGTTCTTTCATGCGTGTAAACGGAAGTATTTCTATTTGAGCACGAGGCAACGTAACTATCTCTAGACTGTGCCTGGGTTGTAAAGGGGAGCCTGCAGTGAGGGTTGATTCACTGGAGTTTGATGTCGAAGAAAACGAAGAAGGGCCAGACGGTTTTTAATGTCTGTCGTTTTCTTCATATAATATCGCGCTATACAGTACTGTACTTCCTGCCGTGCAGGTTGACGGTGCCTGCTCGTAATATGCTGTGCAAATCCGTGGCCGATATGATCACGATATGACAATGTCAGGGTCATAAGTAGCTCAAGCGTCTTTAGCGCATGTTCGGCAAACATCAGCTTGAGCAGCTTGCCGTTTCCTCGTTCAGTCTAGCAGAAGATAGAAGATGATGGTGCAGGTGGACGGAAATTGCAAGCAGGTAGTAGTTATGACGGTTGTGTGGAATAGCCGCGAGGTGGCCGGGCCTTCGAATGACCTGCTGGTGGCACATTCCATTCGATACCTTCTACCCTAGCTAGCTTAGTCTATTATTCATCGTTTTATTGAGGGACGAGATATAGACGAAGCTAAAATAATATCAGCGCCATGACCAGAAGCGGAAGAACCACCATTTTAACCTGCGCGTATTATCGTCTTTAATTGCTATCGACATGAGCGATCGGCAAGAGGTCCTCTGTACACTGTCAACGATAAGCAAAGACTGGCACTTGAATGATCGCAAGAAAATGAAACTGATCTTTGAACTTCGACATTCAAATTTCACACTGAAAGAGGCCGCCGACTTGATGTTTAGCATACAGTAGAAGAGTATAATATACGGCCTTCGGACGCAACTACGAGCAGTTCATTTTTCCGAAATGGTCAGTTCGAAAGCTATATGAGAAAACCGAACGCTTCGGAGTAGAATTCTAGCGTCTTGACGCCACCCCAGTTCCCTCTTCTCGGTCGAGGAGGCCTTGTTCTTTTAAATGTAACTGCCGGCACTCGGAGCGGACGCTGTACGAACGCCTATTGTTTCTGCATGGTGATGAGTGATTAGATGCGGGCCGCTCTTTTTCGTGGTCGATTGAGCCATGTTTGTTGGGACCTACGTACCTTCTCTCCTTCAGGTGCAGAGGGAAGTAGGACGACGAACGTTGCAATTTCCCGCGAGTTACTTACTTTTTACTGCACGATTACCGTCAGGGACTTGATGGGGATTACCTCCAAAGCTCTCCTGATGTAGCGTCAACCTGGAAGTGCTTTAGGCTGACATTGAATGAAGATCTTTTCACGTTGAGGTTTCCTATTACCCACAGCAGCAACAGCCTGGGAGCAAGAATAGAGACTGTATAGCACGACATAAAACCATTATGAGCTCCACAATGGCTTTCTATAACGGGTTCGCGGCTGAAGGCTTGTCTGCATTTGCTTGGCTAGAAGCCAAGTTGGAATATTCGAAACGCATTGCATTTCACGTTCAGGTTCTCAGGAAGCGTTTCCAGTTAATGGTAGCGTGCACGGAAATAGAAGTTCGGACTACAGGTTAATTAAAATGAGCATGAGGTGTAAAAGCTATTTTCCGGTAGAGTGCGCATCTAGAACAATGGCTACCCTTGCAGTCTTTGATTATGTTCATGCTTGTGCAGATGTCTTCCACCTTCCACCACCGTCCACGCCTTTCGCCTCCATCACGCCAGATTAGTTCAGCTTGACATGGCAAACATTTCGCGTTCCTTTTTAATTCTGACTAATCGAATAAAAAACTCGGTCCTAAAGTTATTTCGGACTTTCTCAAACGAATTGCCTAGATCGTCACTACAAGTGGCGCGCGGTCTCGGTCTATAACACCGAGAAAGTGCGCCACTGCGAAAGATTCAGCAAGATTGTTCTCGCAAGTGACGCATGCTTCCAGCCAATCACAGTGCAGACTTGCGCCACTTGGGAAAAATTGATCTCGTCGACTTCTTTTGCAAACATCTATTTATTGCAGTACCCACGGCTTATTTCCCGTGGATGAGATAGATAAGCGAAAATCTGTCATACTATAGTAGCAGTATAGATAGTGGATTTAGTCAGGTAAAGGCAGCGACGCTATTGTGCGTCTGTAGTACTGTATGAACACAGTTGAGAAAGTCTTCATCCAGTGAATCAAGTGACTTTTGGCAGTGGAAGGCGCGTGGTTCCTTCAACTTCCGTAAAGAGTGGGTACCTCAAACAAAGCAGCTTGTCTGCTTATGATTGTGGGCAAGTGTTTGTGTCAATATTGGCCAGGGAAGAATGGCTCGTTTGGCCATATTTTAAGGCTAGCTCAGCTTGTTACCGTCAATGAGGTCTCCCAAGCATGACTAAACGAGTCCTTAGAACACTTGAACAATACAGCTACGCAATTATCTTGGCTTACGTAATGGTTAATTGACGGGGGCTTTTTTTGCAGATATGGCTGGTGGATGGCTCAAAAGACTGGTGGACGGACCATTCGCTGGAAGAAGCCCTAACCGGAAGTGAGAGCAAGCTGCAACGGCTGGCTCGACAGGCAGTCAATACTCCCAACAGCGGCCTGACAAGTCGACCCTATTTCTTTCTCAATAACCAAAGCGCTTCTCAGATATACTCCACGCTAGGCCTAGTCCAGGACTTGGTGGTCGCCGACTACGCCTTCGGTCTCCATCAGGTGGCTCTCTTGAACCCACCAGAGTCCATCCAGGACTTGGAAGCAGCACTACAAGCTGCTTGGTGGCGCACTAATGTCGGTAAGATGTCGAACCAAGTCTAACAAAAGTACTGCATACGTGAAAACGGATTGCAACGACTTGGACAGGATCGTTTCCCCAAGTGGCGCAAACTTTCAGCCCGTAACAATAATAATGTGCGCCACTTGGCATACCGGTCGTGTTCAGTTCACCTGCCGGCGTCCCATTTATCGATGATCCTTACAGGAATTTCTCCGGCTCTTGGTCCCAACAGTATCACAGCTCGGATTGTCTCTTTCCGAGACTATGGTCTCTTTTCTGACAGAGGGTAAGCCGAAAGCTGATACGCACCAGAAACCTGATTATAAATATCAGCATCGGACTGAATTTTGTTAACCGTGGCTGTGACTTACTTGCAGACTTCCGGTGGTCGATGTGGTTTACCTAATCGGCCTGAACGACAGCAACGCTGCTGCTGCATTTCAACGGGGTTCCCTGGCTCTCCGTTCTCCGCCCATCCAGTCGCTGTCCAACGAGCTGCTGGCTAAAAACTTGCGCATCTTTGACGGCGAAGTGGTCGAGGGACGCATCTTGAACTTTAACGGCATCATCAGCTTTGCTCAAAACATTTCGGCATACCACGACGGCCTCCTCAGCGCTTGGTTAGCCACCGTTCCCCAGCTCAACGATGCCAACAACGTCGCCGACATCCAGTTTGCTCGAACCGTCATCACTATCGCCATTACCGGGTAAGTAATCATCTTTTAGTAAAGAACTTTAGCAACCAAAACTGTTGACTCGGTTCGATTAACGTATTTGGGAGCTCGTTTTTCCAAGTGGCGCGCATCTTCGGCGACGCAGACTGGTAACCTGCGCCACTTGGTAAAACTATCTGGTCGAATTTGTTTGCCCAGCACCCAATTTTTATACTCGAATATTGCAGAGCGCGTTTGTCGACCGTCCCCTATGTGGTCTTGCTGAATGGACAAGTGTGGCCGGGTACCGGTGCTCCGTTGGTGGCTGGTCCATCGGCAGAAGTTATAGAGAATGCCTTGGCTGCTCAAGGATTGGACGTAACGCTGTATCGTGGAACTGATACTCCCATCTACGCCGCCCTGTCTTTCGTCAACTACCTCAGCGCCAATATCCAGTACCAAGATATGCCCGCCGTTCAGCGTAGTGTTCAGTCTTACGTCGCCGCTTCCATCCGTAAGCTGACAATGATCACATATCTTGTGACCGATACACACAAGTCGCTGTCTCAAGTTGCGCCCGCTTTCGTTGTTATGGGCCGCAAGCGTGCGCAAATTGAGGAAGCAATCTTGCTGAGTACCCAAGTGACGCACGCTTCCGCTGTGGTTAGCTGGTAAAGTGCGCCACTTGAGGTGACGAGTTTGTACGTTTCGCTTGCTGGTCCTCCATGTTGTTCGCTCATGCCGTTCGGTTCTAACAGCGCGTCCCGCTTTGCGAGCCCGAGTATGGAATCTGGAGCCCTTCTTGGATCCCAGCGCGTAGGTCCTTCTATCGTCAACGTAACCTATGCAATCACTCACAGTATCCGTTTCTGTTAACATAGGAATATCATCACGCAGTCTTCGCACTTTCTGTCGCTGCCCAACGGTGACGTCCTGGATCCGCGTCTCTTCTACGCTCCGGTGGTCATCAACGTTCTGCTGAACCAGACAGAAGGCAACGTCAGTACGGTGACGGGTGAGACACTGGGCATCCATCCTGTGTACCTCAACGGACACATTCAAGCTGCTCAGCTTCGCTCCATTGCCGAGATCCTGAAGATTACTTATGCCGAGCTCAACCCCAGTCTGCAGAGTGACGATGTCCAAGTAGCCATTGTCAGCTTGGATGACGGCGTTACCGTTCTCCGTCCCGCCAAGTACGTATAAACGACATCGTTAAAGTTGAGAGACTGGCTGAAGCAACGTACGAGATCCTGAAGTCGCGCACGCTTCCAGTTAAGGAAAATGCAAGAGTGCGCGATTTGTAATATTGATCTCGCACGTTTCGTTTGCCACCGCAATTCCTGGTCAATTTTACTTCCGCCCATGCATCTTCAAAGGTGAGCTTGTGTTTCACAGTGGTGGTACTGGGCAAAATATCATGCCAGTAACCGAAGTCCATGTCTCGGCACTAGTCAACGGTGTCGACCCCGACAAGCTGCCCGACCTGACGCCATTCCATCAGATGTTGAACAGTGAAGACTCGCAGAATGCGATGGACTCGCGGCTGTCTTCCTTCAACACGGCCATATGCCGCAATTGTCGCTTCCGGAAACTGCGAACCCTCAACCTACTGCAAGTCGATCCCACCACCAGCTCGATTCCCGTATGTCTCCCATTCTCCGCCTTACTTACGCGTATAAGCTGCTTCGTGTGATAATCTGATCGTTTTGTATCTGTAGGACGCGCGAGCGGTCTTGGACAGAATCTTGGCCGCCTGGATCGCTGCCAACCCCATCTCGACATGGCTGCCCTTGGACATTACCCTCTTTGCGCGAGATGATTCGCTGGCTAACGCCAACGGGTAAGGATCTGTGCTATTGTTTGGATCTCGGTTTTTTTTATTCTAGTAAGTTTTCAAATGTTGTGTCGTCGTAGAACGTTGGTGACGCAGCTGATGTACTCGGTCGGTTATCCACAGCCCAATTTCAACTGGTACATTCCTCGGGATCCCGACAACGCCACAATGCAAGCACAACTGACCACCATCAGAGCGGTTAGTAAACATTGTTCCTTGATTCAGAGAACTACACCAAACACAAAAGAGTTGAAAATCACCATAGCTAATATTAAAATATGTGGGAAGCCGGAAAACGATCTCGGGATAATAGTTATCTCAAGTGGCGCATGTTTCCAGCCAATAATATAAATAGATGCGCCACTTGATATAACAATCATTCCAAGATTGTCCCAAAATTGACATCGTGTTATATCGGATTAGCTTATTATAGTCCAGCAGGGAGAAGAAAGGGTTTTAACAACCATGTTTTCTGCAGGTACCATTCTTTGGTACGCCATTGACGCCGCAGTTGATCGTGCTGAACCAGCAGATGTCGGCCAGCGACCAGCAAGTCTTCGCCACAGCGGCCATGCGTGCGTGGGCCGAAGACAAGCCCGGTAAGTTCTTGATCATTTCTCAAGCGGTCTTATTATCTTGCTTCTTGTTTATGTGCTTTTCGAGTGTGCCAATTGCCTCTTTCCAGAATTACGCCAATGTCAAGCCAGCAATGCCAACTGTTTTGTGGCACTTGTCGACGCTGAAAATCCAACCGTCACCACTGTCAAGTAGGTCCCTCTCTGCCTTATCCACTCAAAATACTTGCAAATATTCCTTGATCGAACTGTTCAAGTATTTTATATTACTGATCGCTTGGTCGACAGTCCAGTTTTGTTGGTCTAGTCTAGCTGATTCTTCTCTGTGCCGTTTTATCTTCCGGTTTCTTCTGCCAAGTGATATTTAATCTGGATTTGCCTTTTCTGCAGTGGGGCGCCACAGTACCAGTTCAAATACTACATCCTGGTGGACGATCAAGTTTACGTCCCGACTTCGCCCTTGTCTCCACCACAACAAACCCGTCTACGCAACGCCCTGTTGACCAGCGTCCCCTCCAACGCTAACGCCAACATTGTGGAAGCAACAACCAGCCTCCCAGCTGTTGTGGTTGTTCCCGTCCAGGTCGTGCCAGCCAGCCCTACTCGCGGTACCACCACTCGCGCTCCCACTCGACAGACTAGCACCACCATTGCTGCTCGAACTACCACCACCACCATTGCTAGCCGAACTACTGCCTTGCTGGTTGCGCCAGTGGTCCTCAGTAACGTGGTTGCCGCACCTAGTGCTGGCCAGTTCAACCTGACGGACTCTATCAACATGGCCGTCACCACCGAACGGCAGCGAACCCGCATCCTGGACCAGATCAACACACTCTGGGCGCAAGCTCTGGCACCCAACGTCACCGACGTCAAGATCTCCACCATCCGCGATGTCCCAGGCTTCCCCAACCCGGAAACGGCCGACGGCAGACCGATCCGCTTTGTCACTTACAGGCTACAAGGCACCGGTTAGTGGCTCCTCCGACACCAAATGGCCAGGCCGCAAAATCATCTCGGGACGATCACTATCGCAAGTGGCGCACGTTCTCAGCGTTGTTGGCCGACCGCGTGCGCCACTTGGAAATTCCACTAGAATTAGTCTTCCAAGTGGCGCAGTTCTCTGTATTGTTGGATGGAAACGTGCGCCACATGAGATAACGATCATCCCGATGTTGCTTGCCTGCTTCCCAATACATTACCGGTATATCAACAAACATGTACCTCGGATGTGCTTTCTTGCAGGCAATGCCCCGGTGGATCTGAACGTTGCCTTACAGCGTTTCCGTCTTGCCCTGGGTAACGCCAACATTGCGCCCATCGTCGCTGCCAACCCGGACATCAACGCCGTGGGAGCCTCGGCTACCATGGCTCCTTACATGGTCATCTTTGGCCGAACACCGCTGAACGGGACAACGACGGGAGTTTCAGCTGGACAAGTGCCGCAGTCAGCCACTGCCGTGGTAACTACTACGCAGAGCAGCGCTGGTAACGCGGCTGTCCTGCTGTTGCCGTTAGCGGTTCTGGTGCCACTGATGGTCGGTCCCGGGCCAGTGGTCATCAACGACACCATCGTCCTACTGGCTGACACGCGACGAGCCAGAGATCGTGTCATGGAAGAACAAGTCAAGCCAGCTTGGCAAGCAGCTGTCGGTAAGTTGTTTAGTTAAGCTTAAATCGTCTGATACTTTGAGATTCTGTCATCACCGTCTGTGATTTTACAGGCAACAACATGAGCAACCTGCAGCTGTTGACAACAGTGGACAGCGCCTACAGCACCGCTCAGACGCCGGAAGGTACCAATATTCGGCAAATCCAGTACCAGATTCAGGGTGTGACGCGCCAGCCACTCGACGCGGCCGCCGCCAAGCAGCTCTTCTACACCAACATGGCCACCAACAAGCCTCGCAGTGTTTGGGCCGTCACGGCGCCCAACGGTACTATCGTCCTCCTCAGCGACATCGTGCCCGACACTACAGCTGCGGTAGCTCCGGTGGTGAGTAACGTGGCTACGACAGCTGCTACGACTACGACATCGACCGTAGCTTCAGCGGTCGCGGTGGTGCCTGTTGGTCCAGTCACGTCTGTCCTGACGCCGCGCTATACCGGTTCCCTCTTGTTGCGGAACTTCAGTCCTTCCGATAGCGACGCCATTATTCAGACTCTGCAGCAACTGTGGATTCAAGCTTTGGGTAATTCTTCATAGAAAATGATACGCAAGATCGGCAAACCAACCAACAAGAGAGTTTTCCAAGTGGCGCATGTTGTCGGAGAAACTGGTGAATAGTATGCGCCACTTGAAAAACACGTTTAGGTTCTTTTCCCAGGCGGCGCACACATGCGTAGATATCGGCTGGATGTCTGCGCCACTCAGCCTAGTTAGCTTGTCGAGTTTGTCTGCCTATGTCCAAAATGATATAAAGGGTGTACTGTAAACTGCTTTCTTTTTCATCAACAGGTGCGAACGAACGCAACGTCAACGTGCAGTTCTTGACAGCGGACCCCAGTAACGTGACGTCAGCGGATGGTACTCCCTTCGTCGACTTCCGGTACGTGTTGCTGCTGAACGGTAATATTGCCAATCCGGAGCAAGTGTGGGCGCAGTTCCTGGCCTTGTTACGCCAGTCGGATCTGATGGAGTTCATCGCCCAGCTACCTGGACAAGCCCCACAAGCGCAAGCCACTTCACCGGCTGTCATCGTCATTCCCAACCTGCCAGTCGTACCCGTCCTAAGCTTCACCGAACGCCAAGACATCACGTTGGCTGATCCCAGCGAGATTTGGACTGTCACCGACCAACTGCGTACTCTGTGGGCAAATGCCAGCGGTACGATAAATTTGTTGTGCTCTCGACAAATGAACGGGACATGATCGTTGTCTCAAGTAGCGCACTTTTTCATTGTTATTGGCTGAGAGAGTGTATCATTTTAGAGAAGTAACATGCTCAAGTCACTTTGCCGACTTTCCAGTTGGCGACCTTCTCCATCGGAAGTTAATGCTGAATTTTTTGTGTGCCGATAGGTATCAACGCATCGGCGGCCGAAGTTCGCGTCATCTCGCTGACACCGCTCGACCCGCCCCGAACATCTCCGACCAACGGTCTGCCCATCCAGACGCTGACATACGGCGTGACGCTGCAGAACGTGACGGACTTGCCGGCTGTCCGTCAACGTGCCGAAGCGTTGGTACCCTTCTCACCACTGGCCCAGTACTTCATCTCCGCTGACCAAGTAGCTAGCAACGGCACCGCAGTGGTCGTCGTCCCCATCGCTACGCAGTCTACTACCGTCCGACCAACCAGCAGTACCAGTGGCGCCGTCGCTCTCGTCCCAGTGGTGGCAGGAATCACCACGACCGGTCGCAGTGTGTTGGTGGTGCCCATTACCACACAGCGTACAGGTAATACCACATGAATCAATCATGAATTCCTAACAGGGAAGGTGGTCAAACAAAAGTTACAAGACTGTGCTCCTGAGTGGCGCACTTTTCCATCTAGTAACAATGAAAACATGCGCCACTTGGGAAACACTAACTCGATCAGTTGGCGTTTTCGAGTGCCGCAAGATTTTAGCCGATAACACTGAGATAGAGATCTTAGACTATTTGTTTACCCAGCTCCCATGATTATAACTGCTTTTTTGATTATCTAGTGTTTCTGTTGCAGTCGTTCTGCATGATATCAACGCTACCGTCAACAGTCCGCAAGACGTGGCCTTAGTAGCTTCTGACCTGAAGGACGTATGGGCGCAAGCCTACCAAGTCCCAGCCGACAGCCTGAACCTGACGGTGGTAGGAGTCCGTCCACTGAATGTAACGGACAGTCAGAACCGGCCAGTTAGTAACATCCAGTACCAGGTCCAAGCCACCAACCAGAGCGAGACGCCGGTCATCCTTTCCAACTTTTACACGCTCCTTAACGGTTCCACCCTGGCGCCATTGCTCTTCATCCCCCTATCGGTGGTAGCTACCAACGGAACAGTCAGCAACAATTTGGCTGTGGTGCCACTAGCAACGGAGAACGTCAACCGCTTCCCGCATACGCTGCGCATTGCCGTGGCCAATGCGGCGGATATGGACCAGTTGATCAACGGAGTTCGTAACAGCTGGGTCTCCACGCTTGGTAAGTTCCACTAGACATTTCGATACAGTTCGACAATGTTTCGACTTGTACATACCGACTTGTTTCACAGGTATGGAAGCGCAACCACAGCTAGTGGCCATCACCTTGACCAATGTCCAGCCGGAGAATATCGCCACTCGGGACGGCAAGCAAGTCTCGACCTTGTCCTACAACTTGACGGTACCGGCCAACGTCCAGGTAACACCCGCCGAAGAACAGACCTTCCAGCAGACGCTACTCCGCAGTCCGGCTGCTCAGTTCCTCTTCGTGGAAGGAGGTACCACAGTGGCGCCCGCTGTCCTCTTAATTCCTGTTGTCCCGGCTGTTCCCACACCCTTCACGCTGGACGACAGTGTCGTCATCGCTGCTACTAGCCATGGTCAACGCAATCGGCTCCTCGAACAGATTCGCCGAAGCTGGGAAGCCACACTGGGTACATTTCCAATCATGGACGTTTTTCCCTGTAATGTTTGAGATTTCACAAAAGATAGGTTTTGCTACCGGCGCACGCTTACAGCTAGGTGTACCGCAAATATGCGCCACTTGAAAAACAATCTGGTTGACTTTCCCACTTGGCGCACACTGTCAGCCAGAAAGACTGTAAACGTGCGTCACATGGGGGAAGCATTTTGTTGAGTTTGTTTAGCGACCTCCCGTTTGATTTTGTGTCAGTTGCGCAATGCCTGAATTTTAGCATTTGAAGATTAACGAAGGAATAGATGAAAATGGACTGACAATCTTACAATGTTTTTTTCTTCGCAGCACCAAATGCCACCAACGTGCAGCAACGCCTCCTTAACGACGTGGGTTACAGCACATCGACGACACCAGAAGGCATTCCCATCCGATCCTTGTCGTACGAAGTGACCGGTACCAACAATGGTCCGCTGGACGAATATGCAGCCAAGGCCCGTTTCCGTCAGTACATGACGGACCACCCGCTAAACGGTATCTGGCTCATTCCCGAACTACCACCACGAGCCACCGTCGCACCTTCTCTTACCGAAGCACCGGCTCAGAACGCTTCCCAAGCCATCGTTATCCTTCTGACCACTCAACCGTCCACGGAAGTGACAGCCAGCACCACAGTATCAGCTGTACTGGTACCCGTTGTGGTCGTGGACAACTCCACCACCACTACCACCGAAGTAACTACAGTGGCCTACGTCGGCTTCCTCCATCTTCAACGACCAGTTGGTCCGCTGGACGACGCCACCTTGCGACAGTTGATTGCCCAAGCCTGGTCGCAGCAGAACAATGGTGTCACCTTGGATAGCAACAGTGTCCATATTCTGGGTATCCAGCCGGTGGTCGACCAGAACGGTATCCTGGGCAGCAATGTCTCGTATGAAGTACGAGGTCCGCCGCAGTTGAGCGAACCCAGCGCTAACGTCAGCAACGATGTCCTAACGCGAGCTGGCTATCCCGTTTGTCAAGACTGCTTCAACATTCCCGTCTACCGTTTCCTCCTTACCACCGACGTTAACTCCATCGCCCCAGGTAATGGTAACACTTCAAAGAAATGCTAAACGTAACGCAAGCAAAACAAAAACTGACAAGATCGGTTTACCAAGTGGCGCACTCTTCCGGCCAGTTGCATCGAAAAAGTGCGCCACTTATGAACTCAACCTGCGTAATTTCCCGAATGGCGCACGCTTTCAGCATATAACACCGTAAACGTGCGCCACTTCGAAAAGCAAACGCGACAAGATTGTTTCGATAAGTCTGCGCCCAGTCTTGTCGAATCAATTCATCGAGGTCCCAACTCTCAAGTTCGTCTGGCGTAATTTGAACCGGGGTTGCTTTTTTTACGATAGGTGCCGAGCCATTGGCGATTCGGGAAGCCGTTCGGCAAGCCGTCAGCACAGCCAACGTCGTCCTGCCCGCCAACATGATCCAAGCCGGCTTCCCCCAAGGCACGCCGCCGGCCCTGTCCACCAATATTACCCGTCCCTTGGCCCAACCGTTGCTGCAAGTGGACTACTTTGCCGCTGCAGTCGACGCTGAAGGTCACCTGCTGCAAGTGGCCCAGCCCACTCTGGACCAACTGCAAGCCCAGTTCCCCCAGCAGACTGTCCACCTGCCGGCTGGTCCGGACGTGGTTTATCCCGTTCACTTGACGCTCGAGCAGAAGGACCTCGACTGGCTCCAACCCAACAGCGTCGCTGCCACACTGGACAACAGCACTATCCAGGCAGCTCAAACGGCAGTCAATAACGCCATGCAGGCAGCAGTCTCCAACCATTCTCTGCAATGCGTAGCCGAGGGGTGAGTTTCACTTCTCTGAACAGGTCGCCAAGTAGATTCCCGCAAAACTGCAATTGTCACGCACTTGAAAAGGATCACAACCGAGATTGTTTTCCCAAGTGGCGCATGCTTATAGCCGATAACAACGGAAACGTGCGCTACTTAAGAAAGCGATCTTGTCGAGTTTTTCAAGTGGCGCTCCCATCAGCCAACACCAACGGAAAGGTGCGCCAGTTGAATTAACAGCCATTCTCCATTCTTTGCGGTCGTCCCCACAAAACTTCGATCGACACATGTTTATGATGTTTTCTCATGTGCGTGACTGATTGCAGGTGTCAAGCACGACTAGCCTATGCTCGGCTTTTGTACGGTCGCTTCGGTCGCCAGTTCGTCCAGTTGGTCTTTCTGCCCACCAACCTGCAAGACGCCAACGGCAGCTACCCCTCCACGCCCGTGGTTGACGCCATAGTCGAGGATGCCCACAACCATCTTCAGTCTGGCAGCAATGCCGCTCTTCTTCAGCCTGTGGTCCTGTCCAACGCCTCGGCTTCCGGTGTGGCTGTTGCAGGTGGCGCCACCGCTACGCAGGATGCCATGCTGGCCGCCACGGATCCCAGCCGCGTCCTCTTCCAGGACTTTGAAGGCCGTCTCAACATCTTTGATGTGCAGAGTCGCAAGAGCCAAATGTCCGCGGCCTGGCTACAAGCCAACCCTAACTGCCTACGCGTCAACTGTAGCTACACTGTCGAGGTTTTGGCCACTCAACGGCGCAAAGCCATCACCGACGGGTACGTAAGCAAACTCACAAGATCTTTTCGTAAGTGGCTCACTTCTTCATTGTTATTAACGCGCAACGTGCGTCACAGGGAAAAACCGGCTCAACGAGCTTGTTTTCCAAGTGGCGCATTCTTTCAGCCAAATTTTCGGTAACGTTCATCACCTAAAAAACCATGTGTCCAGTTGCTTTTTTCCAAGTGATGCACCTTTACAAGTGCTACTGGCTGAAAGCATGCGCCGCTTGGGAAAACGATCCTGCCGAGTTTCTTTGCCGATGTCCCATTCCATAGTCGAATGTGAGATCGTCCAACGATGTAATGTCTTTACAGGGCGGACATTACTCGTCTGTACTACACCATCCGTTCGCAGTCGCCCTACGTCGTCTTTCCGTCGAACCTGGCTTCGGCTTCTGGTAGCACTGTTGCACCAAGTCGCGCCATCCAACAAGTGAGCATTCTGCCCGGCGCCACCATCAACACGGCCGTCCAGCAACAACTCCTTCGCTCTCCGCGCATCGTCTCTTCCGGTTCTGCTGTCTCTCAACGTCGTCGTCGCCAGACGGAAACAACTCTTCCCACCGACATCTCACTGATCGACCAGAACACGCGCTACTGTTACCATCCCGACGATGGTTCGTTCAGTCAGTACGAAGAAGCCAACGTCTTGATGACCGGTGACCAGCAACTCCCAGGTACTCCCGTCAACCCGGCGGGTAACTGCGCCAACTGTATCTGCGATATCCCGGTCTACCTAGCCCTCCTCCGAGGCGGCCATGACATGAGCAACACACAACAGCTGTCGCAGACGTTGCTGCAGCCTTGGCTGGACAGGTATGGTAACGTCACTCAAGACGTCGCCGGTATTCCTTCCTCGGCTTGGACAGCCTACATCCTTCAGCCACCTTCTTATCGCTTCCACGACGCCAAGTAAGGCTTTCCTTTTCCACCTACCACCATGTGACACGTTATATAGTCGACTTGTTCTCGTTGAATAGTGGTGGCAACCTGAGCCTGGTTCGATACGGTGTGCAGGTGGCTGGCGCACCTCCCAGTCAACTGTTGATCCCCGACTTGACCCAACAAGAGCTGGCTAACGCTGCACTGCCTGCCGCTGGAAGCGCGTATCAAGTCTGTGGTAACGACTGCCAGCCCATGCTGGACCAGAGTTTGTACTTTGCCGACCGCAATGGCGGCAACCTGGACAATAACAGTAGCAACTGGAATAACCTGGCTCCTGCGCTGGCAGCGGCCTGGTTAACCGCCAACCCTCAACTTCGTAACGACCAACTGACCGTCAACAATAACGTCGCCCACAGTGGAGGATACGTTCTCCTGAACAACAATGTTAATGACACCAGGTAAGCCACATCGTTTTTCCTATCTATCCGTTCTCCAGACTGTTTTCCGCAGTCGCGCAAGTTTTCAGTACGACTGGACATGTGCGCCACGTCGAAAAGCGATATGGTCGAGTTTTCAAGGGGCGCACTTGTTCATCGTTTTTGGCTGGAAGTGTGCGTCACTTGAAATGACAATCTTATTTTGCTGGCTGGCTTCCTCATTAGCCTGCAGGGCACTAAAGTCTGTAATTCTCGTGCCGTAGGAATGCTGGAGCCAGTGATGGAAGTGTTGCGGGCAACACCACCGGCAACAACGCCCTCTACGATGGAGGGTACAACACCAACGTCCAACGTTTGGACTATGTCGTCTCCCTACTTCCGGACGTTAACTGGACTGAGCTGGCCGCCCTGCAAACGCCGTCTCTGGAGAAATTGCAGACGGCTCTTCGTTCCAACCTCAACAACCCCAACATTACCGTCTACCCAGCCAACCTTGTGCGCGTACAGCCGCAACGTTTGGTGCAGCGCAGCGACATGGCTACCGCTACACCGGTAAGACTCCCACTACGTTTTCGGTTAAGAATGTATTCATAACACCATTGTTCTTGCAGCATTGGTTGCCAGCTGCCATCATCATCCCTCTGGCTGGACTGATCGCCTTGACGCTCATTCTTGTCTGCCTCATCACTAGAGCCAGGTACTTGTCACTTCTGGCCAACTTCCCTGCGTCATACAGGACGGTGGCAAATGATTCTCTTTCCAAGTGGCGCACGCTTCGAGTCAATAATGCTCAAAACTTGCGCCGCTTGGGAAAGCAACAAATTTGACAAACTCTTTGTTCCAAGTGGCGCACGCTTTCGATCGATAGCGATGCCAGCGTGCACTTCATCACTTGAGATAACGGTCCGGGTGTATTCATTTGCACATCGTTAGAGTTACCCTTGGTCAGCGCAATGTTTTTTCGTTGTAGTCGATTATTCCGCAGCAAGAAGACGGTGGTTATCACCGACCCAGCTATGATACCGGCGGCCATCGGCGAAGCCTCCTTCAAGGAAGGCAACGGCAAGCAGAATTTGGCCTTTGACGATTACCACCATGGCCGACAAGATATCAGCAAAGTCTGACAACCGGAAGCTTGACTTCTTGATTGACATGTCCGGTGTTTCCGCCCATTCCGGTGGTCTTCTTCTTTTCTCTGAATTGCTCATTTTGCTTCTCTTGACCAATACTTTGATTGTTCTTTATCGTTGCGTAATATCCAGTGCCACATTGAGGAAGTTTATCATTATGCAGTAGCTTTTTATCGCGGACATTCTTGCTTTTAGATGGTACCTCGGGCCTTTCTGCCGCTTTCTTTGATTCGCGTTTTAGCTTATTGATTGTTAGATTTCATTTAGCTTCATAGTCTGGACTAGACTAGACTAGACGAATTTCGTATCAGGTATCTCATGGCAAAATATTTGTTGGCATTATAATACTCTGACGGAAATCGGATAATGGAAGTTCCTGTTGGCTGTAAGGGAAGAAGAGGGTTCGCTGGTGTGATGCGGCAGATATAGTTTGAGTGAGAGATCGAGCGGCACATCTGTATTTACCCAGCTCGTTAATTGATTGAGGCGCCAGCTTAGTAGGGAGAATGGGAGACTTCCTTTCTGTTTTTCCTCGACAAACACGTATAATCGACAGGCAGCGGCGATAAACAAGGCTCCATTCCCACGACAAGATCCATACCATCTTTTGTATACGCAGCCCACTTGGACCTCGATCGGTACAGGCATAGTATGCCTGTAAATGTGGCCAGTTACACAGGAAGAAGGAAGGAAGGAAGAGCCATATCGATCGTCGGGATGGACGGTAACAAGTAAGCTCAAGCGACGGCGATCAATTGTTTTGGACCAGAGTGGGAGAGAAGAGCCTGACCAATATGTTGTCCAACAGTACATGCAGCCTAGACCAGAGTTGTAGTGAGCGGGTCTCCCTTTGGGCAAACAGTTGTAGTCAGCGGGTTTCCCTTTGGGCAAACATGGTCAATGTTGACTGCAACGATATCCAGCTGGCCTCTTCCTCCTTCACGCTCTCTCTCAACAGGCAGGCTAGCTGCCTCATCGACTGATAGGAGCCTGTTGGATCCTCCGTTTGCCCGTTTGAAACTCTGTGAGTAGTGCGCGCCGCGACACGACACAGCATCCCCCTTCATTCCCTTCGATCGATCCCCACCAGCCGAGCGCAGGGATAACGTTAACTGCGGCCGAACAGGCTGACGGCATCGATATGCATAATGACATGTTGCCGTAAATGACAGCGACCTTATGCCCAACACACAGCCCTATATCGTCGTCATACAAAACATAGGACACACCAAAGATTCCTTTGGCTAGATTTTGATTGTATTCCTGCTTTTTGTACCACACCTGGCTGTAATCTTTTCTCAGAAGTATCAATAAAAGTTTTTCGACGTTGCCGCGTTTGTCCAACGTAGTCCCATTCGACCAAGTCAGGCAACGCTAAGCCGACCAAGTGTTTCGATGCGTGTTTTCCATCAATCTGGGACTGTGGTGAACTTCCGCTGGAGAATATTGCTGTTATGTCAGATTTGGCTTCGACTGGATTATGGAAATTAGGGTCCACAGCGCTGCCGTCGAGCCGATGGGGCATTCCTCATTTGGTCCCATTATAACCGACGTTGTTTAACAAACATCGTCTCCCTCCCCAGATGCGACAGTCGCAGAACTCGTATCATCAACTGCAAATGTCAAACTATCCTCCATATTCTGAGTCGACCATCTTTTATCCCATAAGCTCTTGGCCAAGTCGGCTCTTCCCGTTATGCTATGCCAGCTTCGGGATCGAAGCTCTGTTGTCTGTGATCGACCATGGAAGCACTTTTCTGCTCAATTATGCCGCTTGAATCCATCGCCATATAATTCTGCAAATGCTGGACTTACGTAACTAATCAGGGTTAGTTTGTCATGCTTGCTTCGAGCCCCGTCCGTGTGTTTCACTTCACAGGACAAATACTCTAACCTGCAAATTCTTGTCTACGAGTAATAAAAGTAAGAAGACTCCAATTAGTCGCAGATGGACGCCCTCGAAGATATTTTGTACCCGTATACCGGAATCGAAACATATTTCCCTGAACATTTCCGCCCACCCGGAAGTTCCCGGCAACGAGCTCTCCATATAACACCTCATGATGCCAGTCTGGTTGTTCTTTCCGGCTGAGCATCCACTTCACACTTGACTTTGGTCCACTTTCTTTACAGTGTGAGGAAGATAGTCGCGCGAGTGACAGCCACCATGCTAGCGCCATCATCCAGCGAGGATGAGGACGACCGTGAATATTCGACCAGCTCACGGGCCGATACCTTGTCTCTGACATCGGATCGCATCAACCAAGCCTCTCCAGCCAGTGCCTTCCACCTCAAGCCGGTGGTCTCGGCGGCTTCGGTCCGTAGTCTCCTGACCCCGGCCTCCGACCCTGCCGCGTCCAACGTACCCTCGCAAAGCGGTCTCCATGCCTCCACCAACCGTACTGAGAGATCCATCAGGTAAGAAGATCAGGTACTTTGCTCCTTATCAGTCTCAATCACGACTTGCAGATAGAAGAACGCAGTTTTAAGTTCAAAACTTGGTTCGGGACTATGTCTTCCTGTTGTCTTTTTTTATGGCTGATATTAAATGTGCCATCGTCCGCAGTTTTATCGCTGTTTGCGTTTTAGTGTGGTAACAAAATGAAGTGTGTGTGTTAATGCATTACAGTCCCAGCCCGTCAATGTCATCAGAACCCATACAGAAGTCGATGCATCATCAAAATTCCCAAGATCAGTTACTGGATCAGGTCAATGGTGAACGCGCTGAACTGGAGGAGGAAAAGCGGAAGAAGCGTCTACAGTTATACGTCTTCGTTTCCCGATGTATAGCTTATCCTTTCAATGCCAAACAACCCACCGACATGTCCAGGTACATCAAAGACGAAATCACTGGATGATCGCTAACTCACAGCAGAAACCACCATCCGAAACCAACAAAAACCTTTCGGGAACATATTAATAGCTGGAACTGGTGACAAAAACTTCACTTCCGGTTGCCCGGCCCTTATGTATAATTAACAAACAAACGAAAAGCTTTCTTGATCGAGCAATCAATCGAATTGGTACGGTAGTATCATTCTAATGGAGGGCACCATTGTTTTGTGAATGCACCGATCGCACCGGAAGTCACAGCTCAAGTTTCTTTCTGTCAGTTTAGCTGTTAGTCTATTACTCCTCACTTTATCTTCCAGCTCTCGTGGCAGAACTCGTCTTGTGCTTTGTAGGAGAGCCTTTAAGATTCAGAAGGCGCAGTTGCAGCTGATCAAGGAGCGCTTCACTGCTTTCCTGAACGGTGATAGCCAGATTGCCGCCGACGAAGCCTTTATTAACTCTGTTAAGTATTACGTGGAAATCTTTCTCAAGAGTGAACGCTGCACTCGCCTGGTCCAAAGCAATGCCTGCTCAAATAACGATCTACGAGAAATCTTCAAAAAGATCATCGAGAAGCGGGTAACTCGGAACAATATCCTCTCTTTGCGTTGAGCCCGATTAAGGGAATGTGGTCTTAATTATAGATCAGGATTCTTCCGGACGTCGATGGCCTTAGCAAAGAAACCGTGACCAACTCCTGGTTGATCAAGTTCGACACCATCGTCAAAGGTGATGATGACCAACGGAAAGGACTGCGTCAAGCCCAGAATACTGCCACTGCCTTCGAACTCGTTCAAAACAAGGACCAACTCTATGAGATCTTCCAGAATATCCTCGGCATCAAAAAGTTCGAGCATCAACTCCTCTTCAACGCCTTACAGGTACGGGGAGGCGTTCCTATCTGCCGCCTTAGCGAGCTTTCGGTTTCATGCATCATATGCACCTTTGTCTATTGGAGTGATACATTTTAATATCTTTGGTTATTTGGTTGTAGTTGGAGAATAGCGATGAACAAGCGGCGGCTATTCGGCGTGAACTGGACGGTCAGATGCAGAAGGTGGCCGCCATGGAGAAGAACCGCAAGCTCCTACCCAAGTTCATCGTCAAAGAGATGGAGAGCCTCTTTCTTGAAGAGCTGCGGTCCAGCATCAACCTCCTGATGGCCAATCTGGAAAGCTTGCCCGTCTCCAAAGGCACCACCGACTCCAAATACGGCTTACGCAAGTTCAAACGTTACAACAACAGGTGGGGGTGTTCATCCCGATATTCAGCTATGATCTCTTGCAACTAAAGAGGTATTGGTATTGACAGTTTCCGTCGTTCGCGACGAGGAACGGCTTCGTCCATCAAGTCGGACAGCGGGGAAAGTAGCGAAGCTGCCCTGACCAAACTGGATGTGGTCCTGTCTTTCAACGTCGAGGTGATTGTCCAAGAAGTGCAGGGCGTCAAGTCGGTTCAGCCAACGAAACTGCTGTACTGCACTATGGAAGTGGAAGGTGGCGGGGAGAAGCTGCAGACGGACAGAGTGGAAGTCAGCAAAGCTCACTGGGATACACAGGTTCGTCATGAGCGCTTCAGCAACACATAACATTGCACTACCTAGTGGTCCTGACCACTGGGACGGCCGAGCAAAGGAGTTAAAGCTGGCGAACCATTACAGAGCACACGGCTCGTTCAGTTGGCGCATTATTTTTCAGAAGTGTGCTTGCGATAAAGCCATGACTGAACGTTCTGATCGGCACTGAAAACGTGAGACTTCTAAAGGCCTCGCTTCGCTCGGCCGGATTACACGACATTCATATAACATGACGGAGGTTGTGGACTTACGTGCTCAAGCTCGTTGAAGCTGACGTTTCCATTTTCCAATCAGCTCATTTTCTATAAAACTAGCTCAACAGGGCCGTGCTGAGCACGAACCTGACGCTCGTTTCGGTGACGCTGTTGTCTGTCAGTCTGTGTAGGGTGACTGATGAGTTGATGAATGTGTTTGCAGGGAGACTTCACCATAACGCACCCCTTGACGATCGTCAAGGTGCGCCTCTTTGTGGAGAATTCTCGCATGATTTCGATGAGTGACAAGGAGTTGGGCAAGCTGCTGGTCAAGCTGACGCCCAACACTAACCGCACAGCCGAATGGTGCAAGATGGAGACGCCCAAGAATTCTCCCGACCACGATGTCAAGATTCGGCTGACGATGCGTATGGACCGTCCCCAGAACCTCAAGTGCTCCGGCTACCTCTACGTCATAGGCAAACACGTTTGGAAAAAGTGGAAGAAACGCTTCATGGCACTCGTTCAGGTACGTATCAGCCTCTTCCTACTGCTACCATCCATCCAAGCCTTAAGAGTACTAATAGCTCAGCCTATCTTCAGTACAGCTTTAATTTTTCTCTAACGCGTATCATCATAGGTTTCGCAGTATACCTTTGCCATGTGCAGTTACAAGGAGAAGAAGAGCGACCCGACGGAAATGTCGACGTTGGACGGATATACGGTCGATTATACCGAACCTGTCACAGGTACTGTTATGGCATTTCAGTCTTACACATCGTACCTCCAACTTCTGCAGATCTTTAAGGGTGTCTTGTTTCCTGTAGATTACGATGGCGGGCGCTTCTTCTTCAGTATCACCAAAGAAGGGGAGACCTTCATGTTTGCAAGCGATGACGACAACGAGCGCCACCTGTGGGTGCAGGCCATGTATCGGGCCACTGGTCAAGCTCACAAGCCGCAACCGCCCGCCAGCATCGCCGCCACCAACAATGCTAAAGCACCGGTTAATTCACCCCTCAGTCGCATCCAAGGAGGTACGTACGACTGTACCACGGCTTCGTCTTTAGTTTTTGATGGCCTTTTATACGGTTGAATGTGTAGACGCCGACAAGGCTCGCAAGCATGGCATGGATGAGTTTATCCAAGCTGATCCCTGCCAGTTCGACCATGCCGATCTCTTCAAGATCCTACAAACACTGACGCTGGACTACAGGCTCAACGACATGTTTGCTTCCCTGGTAAGTGCTTTTCCTGCGTATTATTGTTTTGATGTTTGATTGTTAAAGGAATTTGTAGGGGTGGTTCAATCCGGGGCAGATCTTTGTGCTCGACGAATACTGTGCACGATACGGCGTCCGTGGCTGCCATCGCCACCTAACCTACCTGGACGAGCTGTTGGGACGAGCCGAGAAGGGTCTCGCCATCGACGCCACTTTGATGCATTACAGCTTCGCCTTTTGTGCTTCCCACGTTCATGGAAATCGGTATGATACATCTAAGAACTAGGCAATAAACTCGACAGGAGTGATGGTGCACGCTTCCGGCCGAGAATAATTGAAAATCACACCCCTTGAGAAAACAGTTGTAGGTGGCGCATATTTTCAGTGCTACTAGTTGGAAGTGTGCGTCACTTGAGACATCTGTCGAGTTTGTTTGCCGAACTGGCAGCCATCGATTTTTTCTCACTCTATCGATTGTACGCTGTATTATTCTCAGGACTGTTTGACTGTCTCACTTGGCGTTGTTTTTATAGACCGGATGGTATCGGTACGGTCATCTTGGCCGAGAAGGACAAGTTTGATGAGATCAAGGATCGACTGAGAAACTTTCTGGAATATCAAATTACCAACTTTCGGTAAGTGTACGAGTTCTCTATCTATCAACGTATTGATTATCGCTTGTGGCAAGTGGAATTAGGCTGCATGCGTTTCTCCATGTTTGTTTTTGCAGGTTTTGCTTTCCGATGGGTCGGCCGGAAGGAGCGCTAAAGGCTAGTCTGTCACTGGTGGAACGGGTCTTGATGAAGGACATCGTCACGCCTGTGCCGGCCGAGGAAGTCAAGTCGCTGATCCGCAAGTGCCTCGAATCGGCGGCGCTGGTCAACTATACCAAAATATCCGCTCAAAACAAAAGCGAAGGTAAATCAGCATCAAGCTTCAACCGTTTCTACTTAATGCTACAGTGCATTCCTTCCAGATGACGCCAAACACTCGACTTCCCACATGGCTAACCATCACAACGGTAAGCAAAAGTCTCATAGCGAGCAGCCGACGGTAATGTACCGATATTCGATGGGAGTAATGATATTGCAGACAGCCATCATCACCATCAAGGAAGCATGGACGGGCAGCCGCTGCGTAAGATTGAAGATATTCTGCACATAGCGGAACTATGCATCGACCTCCTCCAAGAAAACCAAGACTTTTATGCCGAGGTAACCTAATTGGTCTTTCTGGTTTTGCTAACACTATGACCGAAAGTCACGGAGTTGCTGCTGTAGGAATTCAAGTCGGCCTTTGACTGGTTCTCGGACTTGCTGGTGGAGCATTCGGAGATCTTCTGGTCCTTGTTCGCCGTCGACTTGGAAGCCGTCCTCTCCTCACAGCCGCCCGACACTTGGAATGCCTTTCCCGTCTTTCAAGTCCTTAACGACTACCTCAGTAATGAACGTACGTCTCACTCACCATGTGTTCCCTTGTTTTTATAGTAATCATACATGGTATTCTATTATAGCTTCCATGAGTGGCGGCAAGTTCCACCAGCAGCTGAAAGACATGTTTGCCCCGCTAGTCGTGCGCTATGTCGACCTGATGGAGTCCAGCATCGCTCAGAGTATCCATAAGGGCTTTGAAAAGGAAACGTGGAAGCCTCACGGGTATGTAAACAGTCTGTTCGAGTAACCATAATCCTCACCGACTGACCACAGTATTCACTTCCGGTCTGACAGCCAAGAAGAATTAACCGCCGGCAAATGGTCATTTCAAGTGGCGCACGTTGGCATTATCGTTGACTGAGAGTGTGCGCCACTTTGGAAAACGATCTGGGTGAATCCCTTTGCCGACGTTTGAAATTGATTCCACAGTTTTCTTCTTCCTTGGTTGCCAATGTTACTTGTTCTTTCTGGTTGCAGGCATGGTTGTAGCTCGTCGGAAGACATGCTGTGGAAGTTAAACGCTCTGCAGACCTTCATTAGCGACCTGCATTGGCCCGATGAGGTCTTCGCCAAGCATCTGGAACAGCGGCTGAAGTTGATGGCTGCGGACATGATCGAGTCCTGCGTTAAACGGTACAGAACCTAGTACTACCTACCCTAATTCTTCCTAAACTCCGCCTCGCAGGTTAGTCAATGTCCGTGCTTGGGTATTTACAGGACACTGGAAGCTTACGAAGGGTGGATGGCAAGAAGCCGCAAGTCGACCGACTTTGTCATCCCATCAGAAGTTTGTGTTATGATCAATGTTGTCCTTCATTTCAAAAGCGAGGTACCGTACAGTACACACTAAGCTGTCTTTTTTCCTATGTCGTATGACCTTCTCTTATCTTCTTCCTTTCCGATAGTCACTGAAATTGTGCGCTGTTTCCGGAGTGGACAAGGTATGCTGAATTTAGGATATCGCACCGTGGGAATGAAAACTGATACTGTAACTAAGCGCTTCTCTTTGTAGCATCAATATCATACCAAGATTGACGAGTTCATCGAGAAGATCTCCGGTGAAATGAACCGACACTTCGTTGATAAGGTAAGTAAGGCTACCAGTCATGGCAAGTTTTTTAGCACACCAACTTATACTTCCGCTTTGTTCCTACGAAATACTTGTAAAGGCCGTGCTTGGCACAAAAAAAAGGCAGGATCAACTCTGCCCCAATGATGCTTTCCACGACTACAGGTTGATTTTCATTGCTTCGACGGATTTTGAAAATTTACAGTAAACTTGTTTCTGGCCTGTTACAGTCAAGCTTCCTCTCGTTAGATAGTACATCTTAAGGTGTTGCGATTGACATAAGATTCGTGGTCACACCTTTGATCGCTTGATTGGTGCAATCAATGGAAAACCACCCATTTTACCGGTGAAAACTGTCCTTATTCGGAAAAATATTCCTGCTGTCTCGTTAGACTGTCGACTTACCTCAAAAAATTTCTCTCAATAGCTGAATGTCCGAGGTAATTCATGAAAGCTAGTACCCTCACTTTTAATTCACGGCCAAAAACGTAAGCAAAATTGAATCCTAAAATAGTCTCAACGTTTGCTCACAGACGCGCTTAATGGTCGTAGTTTACACCAAAACGGAAAACATCGAAAGCAGTCCTTTCAGTTTCGTGCTTAGATGCCGTTTCATCAAGATACCATCAGCGGAATGTTTTTTTAAAGCATCACAGATTAACAAACGAGCCCGAACCAGCCAGATTTGCATTCTAGAACGTACACTCGGTTTTCGGGTTCTTGTGAGCTTCTCGAATTTACTTGTTTCCTGATCATACGGTCTCGGTGAAATTTTCGCACAAAGATTTCCAGACCTGGAGCTACTTGAAGACAATCGTTGACAACAGAGCAAGTATGGCAAAATTGTTTCTCAGCACGGCAAAATCCGTCGAAGCAATTAAAATCACCCTGTAAAAGCTATCCTTAATAATCCTTGTGCATAAATAGTGTGGGCTTTTACTGTTGTTCTTGCAGTTTGTGGAGATTCTGAATGGTATCTTGGTCAAGCTGTCCCGGTACGATGAAGGAAGTCTTTTGGCGCCCATCTTTTCATTAGCGGTAAGTTGTCTCCACAGTCAAAACTAACCTTGCGCGCTGCAGCGTTGAGCTGATTGTTGCATATTGCGTAGAAAGCCTCAACGACCAGCAATATCAGCGGCGATCTAGGTCGCCAATACGTCAACTGTCTGCGCTCGTCGATGGAGCAGATTCGTCAGCGTGTCACTGACGAACTCTTCATCTTGGCCATGTTTGAGCGGTTATACACGTCCCAAATGACCATCATTTGTACCTGGTTAACCGAACGGATGGATCGCGCACTCAACGCCCACCAAGTTAACTGTCTGTCCACAATCATCAAGGTACTAATCACCCGCCATTATGCTCACCAGTTGAATGATGGACCAACTAACTACCGTAGCTCGGCAAACAAAGTCTATAGATGATCGTCTCTTCAAGTGGCGCACGCTTCCAGTGTTATTAGCTGCAAGCATGGGCCAGTTGGGGAACCCGGTAGTGTCGTTAAACCCAGTGGCGCACGTTTTCAGTTTGCAACACTTGAAATGTGCGCCACTTGGAGAAGAGTCTTGTTCGCCGATGTCTCGCACGCCTTAGTAGTTTACCAGCTTGTTCATCACATGTGGTTCTTTTCTTCGTTGCAGAAATCCTTTGCCGAGTTTGAGTTACAAGGCATTCCCGAGGAAGTGCTCAACTCCAAAAACTACCAGACCATCCAGAATCGGATGCGTCTGGAGGAAGCCACGGCTGCCGTCTCGGAAACCACTTCCCTCAGCGGCCTGCGGGTCAGCATGCCCAAGTTTAGCATGCTGGAGAAGGCCAAGAAGATGGCTCTTTCCTAACCTTGGAACAAGAAAGGAAGAAGGCCTGAGTAGATCGACGAAGCCAACCAAACATTGCCTTACAAGTTAGATGTGTCGCACCGATCGTGCTCTTTTTTTCTCCGCAAGCCTTCCTACATGCTTCTTCTTTTTTCTCGAACCTAAACTCTATTACCCGTGCCGGTGTAGACTGCTCGGCCTGGGACAGTTGTTTTTTCCATTGTAAGACTTAGTAGTCTACTGGAAGAATATCGCGCAACCAGTCTATGGTCGGTCCTTCGCTCGACGGTTTCTGACAATCTGTGATAAGCGCGAACCATAAAATCCCGTGTACCGATATGAATTAATGAAGTCCTCTGATAACAGCTAAGCGGCTTTATAGCGCAATACCCAGTGGCAATAACCCGGCTTCGAAACTTTGCAGAAACCAGGAACAGATACGACATTATAGAGGTACTGGTAGAACGTCCAAGAATACTTAGCTTATTTGAGAAAAGAACTGGTCAGGTACAAAAAAAGTGTCTCGTTTGGTGCTTTTAGAATAGTTCCTCGTCAGAGTCTAACTCGTCGGGCACGTGCTCCTCGGCTTCCCGGGAGTAGGGAGGTACGTAACATTGACAGGGTACCAGCTGGCATAGCGCATGCAGCAGAACCAGCAGCATACCGTCTCGATCCTGTCCCATCTTTCGCAGCTCCTGCACGTCGCGGCCAATGCTTGGTTCTTCTTCACTGACGGGTATGCCAGCTGCGGCACTAGCGAAACGATCCACCAAAGCGGCCAGCTTCTCAGATCCCATCTCGATGAACACGGGAGACGATTCGCGGAGAGTCTCCCACATATTCTGTGCTTCTTTCTGATCGAAAGCAGTATTCCACTTCAGCTTGCGCAGTATTTTACCGTCCGTCCCATCGAAGGAATCCTCGAGACTAGGAGCAGAACTATGTTGAAACCGTGTAACCGAGATAGAAAAGAAAAGGCTTGCTGCTTTATATGAGGTTTGTCATATAGAAAACGGATTTTTGGTCATAATTCCGAATCTTGCTTTTTTGACGTAGGGTTGTAGAGAAAAATTCGGGCTTTCGAATGGTACCAACTGTCACGAAATGACATGACTACATTTGGAGAAATGAATTATCAAAGATTTTCACCTCTGCGGGACTTTTAGAACGGGCAGTTCCACCTACCTCGTACGGCTTCGTACACCTCACGTATGACGTCATCACACGCGTGAAGTTTAACCCGGTGCATTTACCAGTTTGTACCTACTGCCTGGGGGACCTTTCGCGTGTACGATAACGTCATGGGTGAAGTCAATGAAGAACTGGAATATTGGACCCCAATCTGATTCATCCCATAACTTTCCAACCAGCTGTCGGACAGAACTTCTGTTACGTACGTTCGATAGCCCATTAAATTTTCCACAAACCTCTATGAGTACCCTCAGTTAGACACCCGAAGGCAAAATCCAGAAATGCGTCTCCTGAACAATTTGGAAACTGTGAAAAATCCGTTTTCTATCAGGTCTTTCGATATGACTCTGCGGTTTTCTGCAGTGCAACTTTGAAAAATCATATCTTTGAAATAGATCGGAATTTTGATCTAGTTTTCTGCTTTAACATAGGATACACCGCGGTCTTTTAAACGCCCGCATGGAAACCAGGATTGCGTCTTTTTTAATTTTCAAAAACAGTTTTTGTTACCGACACTTTTTGAAAATTTCTACTTATTTCACAAGAAAAATGGTTGTGGCCCAACTGAATCAGTAAAAGTCATACAAACAACAACTAAGAAAAGCTTAAGGATCGCGTTATCGAACAGCCGGTTTGATTCACTTTGAGGAAGTTGGGCGGAGGATACAGCCAGACAGTAATTCACCCCGTCAAAAACCGTAATTTGATGAGAGAAAAAACTGCGCCGTGCATTCCCGGAGACAGCAAAATTCTTGAAACCTTGAATAGTAAAAGCAGACATCTTGTTATATCATATGAAATCACCAATTCGTTCTCAGCGATCGAGCGAAGAAAAATAGCCAAAAAGTTATTGCCCATTGAGCTGGCGCACACAGAAAAGCGCAACGTACCACCTTGTATTTTGCAGAACTATTTTTCTCGAAGTCATCGTTCGTTTGCTTCTGAGTTTATCACCTTTGGTTTGTGGCACAAGCTACGCAGCACAGCATAGATGCTCGTTCCTGAGAAAGGAGTAACTGGCTTTGTGGAAAAAAATGCAAACAAATCCTAGTCAATACTGAGCGCTACTTCTTCCCTCATTTATCTTATTCTCTCCTGTCATTCGTTTTTTTATTTGCGGTCCAGAAAAATAGTGGAGAGCTTGTTGTTACTGTTGGTCATCATACAAAATGAGAAAAATTATTTGCATCGTCAAAAAAGTTGTTGGAAGTATACCCCCAAAAACCGCAGAGTCATATCGAAAGACCTGATATATGACAAACCCCATATTATACTGTTTGCAACCTTATTCGTTGTCACTCAAAATCAGTCGGTAAAGTTACAACATGATGAAACATCAAAGAACTATGTTTGGTGATTGACAGTAGCTGAACTGGAATTTAACCGGAATTTAACCAGAATTTTAGAGAGCTCCTTTTCTTGGTTTCGTGGATTCACACAAACACATGTCAATATTTAGCAAGCAGCCAGATAATTTGACCAAGAAATTTTTCTAAAGTAAGCTTGACATTTATCTACCGAAGTACGAAATCGTTTGAAACGATCAATCTTACCTCTGACATATTGCTGACATGGTCGCACAATATTCGGGCAGGCGGGGAAAAACTTCCTCCTCGATGAATGTGAAGACACCGAGAACATTCAGCTGCTTTTGTCGCGCCAGCAGTCTTGTATAGGGCTCGTACAGCTTCGTGTGCAACATGTCTTCCAAGAAAACGAACCAGTCAATGGCACGCTTCAGGCTGGACTCTCGTGCTTCCTCGTATGTTTTTTCAACCGACAGGTTGCTTCGAAGCATCTTGATCCAGAACTTGATTTCCCTACGTTCTGTCAAAGCTCCCAGCGAACGGCAGGCACTTGACAATTGGTTATCCGCCCACTCTCTGCTCACGATTATCTCTGTACCGTTTCCTGCATCCGAACAGAATTAGTTTTGACGCTAGCGTCACCTCGGTGTTTAAAGATGGTAACATGATCTGTGTGAGCAACGTGCCCTTACCGCTATCAATGATATCGTCCATGACTGATCCAGAATCCACAGAAGAATCACTTTCGCCAGAAAGACGCGTTGGTTTAACCAATAATTCCTTCTCGCGTGTTGTCAACTTCTCAGCGAAATAACCCGTTTCGAATCCTATAACAAAAATACGGGTCTTAGTTTACTATACCACGATGATGCCGGGTTCTCTTGCTGTTCTACTGCACTTGTATAGTACATGTAGCGTACCGTTATCCTCACTCGCAAGAGCGTTCTGTACGATCGTCAGCTCATACTCCTTCAAGGACAATTTTCGACCAGCTTCTTCCAGCCTGCTCTCTAGCGGGGCTTGACCAGCGTTGAAAGCCTTAAAATATCGACGAGTGGTATCAGCCAAACCGTTCAGGAGCTTGATGGTTTCATTTGGCAAAGCAAGAGAGACTCGGGCAGTGGAGACGTACATGTCCTCTAATAGCCATGAAACACTTTCTGGTCGAGGCTGCCTTGTTGGCCGATGATCTTCTTTCGACTTTTCGTATTCTAAAACATCAACACATCATCACATGTTAGTTTCGGTAGAGCTGGTTGTTCAGGGACTATGAGACGGTCTACTGAGAAGAGGTACAGGCAGCTGCGTTTGTTCACCTCTAGTAATCAGCAGCGGCGCGTCCAGTTCAGCCATCTTTGTCGTTGTGGGAAGTAGTCGTTGGAGTCAGTCAAACACAATATTCCTCTCCAGCCCGTACCACGTAGACCCAGACTCTATAGCTTCCGTTGTTCGGCAGCAAAAAAGCAAACGAAGACTTCGAAAGTTACCGAACTCGTCTAATTTGAGACTCAGGAGAAACGATGCCTGTGAAGAATCAAACACGAGACGGCTTACCGACCCTTCGCCAATGACGGACGGCGGGGCGCCGTGGTGTTGTTCTAGTCGACATGGTCCTCGTTTAACGTTAGGCGTCAGGACCTAGGTAGGCTGGCAGGTCGCTGACGGCCAGTCCTCGGACGGCCAATCACTTGCCATAGCGCTCGCTTTAAGTCGCTTAAAGGAATGGCCAATTGCCATGCTGCGTCCAAAATTTCTCACAGGATCCTGCGATTCCCGATCATAATGCCTTGAGCCATGCGCGAGTTGATGCGGGAAGATTTCGCATGTCCGTATGTCATGTCAAGTGATACACCGTATTATTTTACGTGCGCGAGTTCATTCAACAGTAGCTGTCAGGATGTCAAGTCATTTCCGGTTGCGTCATGTCATACGAGATATCATGCCACTCCGTCTGCGCGAAGCCACCTGGGTCAATAAATTCCCATGACATTCCCGTGAACGAGAGTACTTTTCTCTGGCTACTTTATTCGGTCAGCATCAGACTTACAGTAACTTACGTCATTATTAAACCTCTTCTCCTCAATGAGCGCTCTTTTGCGAATGAAGATGTAATTACAGCTTGAAGAGTGATTTCAGAAGCATCTTGCTTGTCTGGAGCAGGTTCCACATAGGGTAGGTCCGACCCGACCGGGTCGACGACCACAGGGTTGTTTGGCCGAGACCCCACAATGTGGGGTCTCGACAATGTGGGGTCTCAATGTGGAGTCTCGACCAAACGACCTTGTGGTCGTCGACCCGATCGGGTCGGACCAACCCTAGTTCCACGCATGATTTCGAAGTTCTACTTCATCTTAACTACACACAGGTCCTTGAGTCCAGAACCAGTTGCCAGAGCCTCCATTGTATTGCATAACTCTTCAGTCTTCAAGACACGTGTAGAGATAGGAACTATAAACTTTTTCAGAGCAACTTTCGGAGGAACGAACTCTGCCGCATGAACATCTTCACAAAGATGCTTGTAGAGTGTAGGGCCGACATTTTTATCTAGGAAGCCATACATGTCCAAAGATGTAAGCTTGTTCACTGCGTCTTGCAGGGGAATAATCTTCTTCATTGCGACGACCCAGCAGCTGTGATGACCGTAGACGTCGAGGTTGGAAGTAGGTTTTGGCTTGGGAGTAGTTACCTTCGCTCTCTTCGGTTGATTTTGCCGCTTCATCAGACCACTGAAGTAACCTACAAAATGATCACGTAGTGAGCAACTGCTGCGTTCCCAGTCTAGTGTACTGAGCCCTTTGTTTACCTGGATTCCGAGTTTCGAAGAAATAGTTAAATAAGTACTCATAGATCCTGCGTGGCAGAAGTCCTGCAGCGTACAACAATCAATTTTTTCGTGCGTCGAAGGTGTGGATAGGATCACAAAATTAGCAGTACCTTTTATCGCCCACAGAAAGCTCTCCTTCGAAATGGCGTAGCTCCCTTTGAGAATATCGTCCAAGGCGTCGTGAAGTCCAACCCTCTTCGCTTCTTTGTTGGCCTCCTCCTTCACAATCTTCTCAGCCCTTCGCTTCAGCAGTTCGTTGATAAAAACCAGGATGATTTCTGACTCTTCACCGAAGGCTTGCAGGCAGTCTTTGACTTCCAACTTGGTCAAGCCATCGTACTTCTGTGCCAGTTTCGCCAGCTGTAAGTACGCAAAACGGAACCGTAACACGTTTAGTTTCTATATTTTAGCTCCGTCTTACCTTGCGTTCTGTCTCGTTTGCTTGAAAAGCTCCCATCAAAGGATAACCTTCGTCCTCTTCCATTTCGAATCTTTGATGAGAAAATGCCGAAGAGAACTGTAAGGTTTGGATGGTTCGGATGGCAAAACATCAGAACAAAGCTTCTCCCTCGTTCAAAAATCAACACCATAAAGTCCACCGTACGGTGAAACATACGGTGATCTTTTCCACCTGTTTTTAAGCTTCGTGGTCACCGCCGCGTGCAGCCTCATGTCCAGCGTTGGTTGGTGTAGCCGAGCTTATAGCTCCAGTCGATCACCATACGGTGAACCGTTGACCTTAGACAAGTTCGGCGGTTCACCATACAGTCCACCGTATGGTTCCCTTTACGCCAGATTTTCGTGTGGCGAAAAATTTTTATACGAGTCCGGATGTGCGATCCGCTACCTAGGCTTTAGCACCGAGCATCGGTGGTTCCCTCCGGCTCCGCTTCCGAGAACGAAGTGCAAGCCGGGCGCTCGACACACTCGCTAACGTATCAAAGATGGTTTATGCAAAAGACGTGCAGCTCAAGTTCAAGCGTTACGAAGTACGAGGTAGTTGGTCTTCGGTAGTTCGAAGAGTCTTTCTGTGAGCTTTATTTCGATAAGACCTACCGAGACAGATGTCCGTAACCTGTTTAAGCGAAGTTTCTGTACGAGTCACATAGCGTTGACAGGACCTTTCAAGTCAAGTCTTCCGTTTTCTTTTTCCTCTGTATCACCTTCATCAGTCTTCTTTCCTTCCTATGTAACCTTTGGGCTTTGGCTGTATCAAGAAAACTTCGGTTCCTGTCTTGAAAGCCTTCTCTTTGGGAAGTCTCGGCGCATTCTCTGTTCCCTGTTTCTCACGGGCCTTGTCTTCATAATGCAGGTCGTGAATGTTGACCTTGGTCTCCTGGAACTTATGCGATGGTTGGTAGTTCTTCAGCTCGGCACCCTCGGCACCTTCAGTAGACCGAAACCTGTCGCTGAATCACTCAAGTCCAGGTCGCACGTTCGACAGCTGCTGTTACACTCCTGCCGACCGTAAGCACGAACGTAAGACAGGAAGGCGCGGACACTCTCCGGAATATGGCTTCATTTACCAGGGCGAGCCTATTCAGTTTCTCGGACGTGTTTATTTCAGCATGCAACTGGTCCATCACTTCCGCTTCTTCAGGTGGCGCTGTGGTAGTTGAAGACCAATGTTTATCGCCTATGCTCGTCACCAGTAACCAAGCATTACTCAGTAAAACCCAGCATCCCGGTTCAAGTTTTTCAAGTGGACGAGTAATCGAGTATATCATATTTACAGCAAAGCCATCCTAGCAGGAATCACTCACGTCCAGATCGCTCAAGTTCCGGGTATCCAGTGTCCTTCCAGGAGTGTCTGGAAGGTCCCGTGGGTGCTACAGGAGTTTGATGAGGTGGTTCGTGTTAGCCTGTCGAAGGTTTGTGTATCGCGTTTCACCCTCGCGTATTGTCTCACGCAGTTTTACCATAAACCTCCATACGAACTTGTCTTGTAAACGTCTGCCACATGCCTAAAGTGTACTCACAGCTGAAGGGAAGGTATCTATTCAAAGTTAAACTCGAGTCTGTGATGAGTACCTCTGGCTTTGTCTCTAATAACGCTTGCCATATTGAGCTACAGTATAACAGTTCTTTCGAAAGGATCGTCATATTCTGGCATATCACTATTCCCGTTATGTTTTTCCTGATCTGATGCTGCGACTCCGGAACGTCCGTTCATTCTTTCCCTGAGATCCAGTCTGACCGCAAACGTATACCGTACAATATTCAACAGGTACAGAGAATGCTAAAAGAGGAAGTCGCCGTGACTCGGTCAAGCCCTACAGCAGCTAAGCTCTGTCTCATCTACGGACGAGTAGCACTTTCGCCTTCCTCGGCGCGCAACTGTTCCTCTTTTGTGGAATCTGGAACGACCATAGTTTTTCAGACACTTCTTGCGTCAACTTAGCCATTCCAGAAAGTCGAGATCAGCTCTTGATCATCCCGCTACCGGGGAAGATCAGCTGATAGGATCTTTGATCCTCGTTATGTATGACCCTGTACGCAAACGTACGACGTGAACCAACCCCGGGTAGTGGGGGGACAGCTTACCCGTCAATCAACGATCAGCTTTCAATCAAT